>OU342744.1:69935861-70365339 GCA_910589775.1 Avena eriantha | reverse complement strand
TCTTTTCACGTACCACCTATGGATCCACAGTGTCATTGCATTTGTGTTCTTTTCACTAACAACAACCAGAGTCATTGCATGTGTGTTCTTTTCACATACCACATATGGATCCACCAGTGTCATTGCATGTGTGCTCTTTTCAGAATCCACCCATGGATCCACGAGTGTCATTGCATGTGTGTTCTTTTTAGTAACAACAACCAGAGTCATTTTGCATGTGTGTTCTTTTCATATACCACCTATGGATCCACCAGTGTCATTGAAATATGTATTATTTTCACAATCCACCCATGGATCCACCAGTGTCATTGCATGTGTGTTCTTTTTAGTAACAACAACTAGAGTTATTTTGCATGTGTGATCTCTTCACATACCACCTATGGATCCACCAGTCTCATGCATGTGTGTTCTTTTTAGTAACAACAACCAGAGTCATTGAAATGTGTGTTCTTCTCACATACCACCTATGGATCAACCAGTGTCATTGCATGTGTGTTCATTTCACAATCCACCTATGGATCCACCAGTGTCATTGCATGTGCGTTCTTTTTAGTAACAACAACCAGAGTCATTTTGCATGTGTGTTCTTCTCACATACCACCTATGGATCCACCAGTGTCATTGCATGTGTGTTCTTTTCACTAACAACAACTAGAGTCATTGCATGTGTGTTCTTTTCACATACCACATATGGATCCACCAGTGTGATTGAAATGTGTGTTCTCTACAGAGACCACACATGGATCCACCAGTGTCATTGCATGTGTGTTCTTTTTAGTAACAACAACCAGTCATTTTGCATGTGTGTTCTTTTCACATACCACCTATGGATCCACCAGTGTCGTTGCATGTGTGTTCTCTTCACAATCCACCTATGTATCCAGAAGTGTCATTGCATGTGTGTTCTTTTTAGTAACAACAACCAGTGTCATTGCATGTGTGTTCTCTTCAGAGACAACACATGGATCCACCAATGTCATTGCATGTGTGTTCTTTTTACTAACAGCAACAAGAGTCATTGAAATGTGTGCTCTCTTCGGAGACCACACATGGATCCACCAGTGTCGTTGCATGTGTGTTCTTTTTAGTAACAACAACCAGAGTCATTTGCATGTGTGTTCTTTTCACATACCACCTATGAATCCACCAGTGTCATTGAAATGTCTGTTCATTTCACAATCCAGCCATGGATCCACCAGTGTCATTGCATGTGTGTTATTTTTAGTAACAACAACCAGAGTCATTTTGCATGTGTGGTCTCTTCACATACCACCTATGGATGCACCAGTGTCATTGCATGTGTGTTCTTTTTAGTAACAACAACCAGAGTCATTGAAACACATACCACCTATGGATCCACCAGTGTCATTGCATGTGTGTTCATTTCACTAACAACAACCAGAGTCATTTGCATGCGTGATCTCTTCACATACCACCTATGGATCCACCAGTGTCATTGCATGTGTGTTCTTTTTAGTAACGACAACCAGAGTCACTGAAATGTGTGTTCTTCTCACATACCACCTATGGATCCACCAGTGTCATTGCATGTGTGTTCATTTCATAATCCACCTATGGATCCACCAGTGTCATTGCATGTGTGTTCTTTTTAATAACAACAACAAGAGTCATTTGAATGTGTGTTCTCTTCACAATCGACCTATGGATCCACCAGTGTCATTGCATGTGTGTTCTTTTTAATAACAACAACCAGTGTGATTGAAATGTGTGTTCTCTTCAGACACCACACATGGATCCACCAGTGTCATTGCATGTGTGTTCTTTTTACTAACAACAACAAGCGTCATTGAAATGTGTGCTCTCTTCAGAGACCACACATGGATCCACAAGTGTCATTGCATGTGTGTTCTTTTCACTAACAACAACGAGAGTCATTGCATGTGTGTTCTTTTCACATACCACATATGGATCCACAAGTGTCATTGCATGTGTGCTCTTTTCACAATCCACCCATGGATCCACCAATGTCATTGCATGTGTGTTCTTTTTAGTAACAACAACCAGAGTCATTTTGCATGTGTGTTCTTTTCACATACCACTTATGGATCCACCAGTGTCATTGAAATGTGTATTATTTTTATCTACCGCCGTTGGCCACAAACAATCGGGACGCAAAACTAACCAGCAACCGCTCTGGGCTTCTAGAAGTCCCGATCCCCGATTGTTAGGCGTTGTTGGATCGGGGTGCGTGGACGATAGTGATGTCCTACGCAAGGGCGATCTGCGAGAAGTCTGTTCTGCGAACTGATTGGCCGTGGCAATTACGCTGGGCCTACGTCCTTGCCTTTATCCCCTTAACCTCGGGGCCGAAATCATATCGTGTTCCTTCATCGCCATGGAGAGGGAGAGGCCCAAACTCAGCTTGCACGAGGCTCAGATGTTCGCACACTACAACATACTTGCGCCGCCATTAGCGAGGCTTCTGGCCGGCTTTGAGCTCAGCTACGCGTTGGCGAGGCAGATCGAGGAGCGCCGCCACCAGCTGTCAGAGCGGAAGCGGGCAATGGCGCGGTACTCGCGTACGAGCGCGTACTAGAGAAAGCTGTTCAAGAAGGAGCGGGCTGCATTGATTGAGCTGTGCGGAACCCACCGGCGGGAGATCCACCCGGATCTGCGCAACCCCGAAGGGAGGCAGCGCTTCTGGGCAGTGCCTAGGCGTACGACCTCCACCGTTATCGATGCAGCACGCCATGAAGATACCATGAGGATGAGGAACGCTGCCGGGAACGTCGGCATCGATTCCGATGCGGAGGGGGCTGGCGGCGACGCGGACAACGTCGTCAATGATAGAGACTGCAGGAGTGTCATAGTTGATTAGGGCCACTTAAGCATAAATTAAATCTATGTACGGTATCTTAATGCGCTCTTTGGATCTGGGTTACCTGAGTCATAGTCGATTATCGTCATAATCTATATATGTTGGCCATGTTTTAGTTGTCTTTGTCTTTGAAACTAGTCGATCGAAACTCGTCCGATCCTGAAAATAAAGTTCGCGCATTCCCTAGCATATCTGATGGGACAGTACGCTCCCTCTGCTCCCAGCACTTGATGGCACAGCCGTAATTTGGAGTGCGCCTGAGGAGAAGGGATCGAGCGTGTTGTTATAGTGTACTACTCCTATCCAGATATAACTGACTTAGTTTTTTTTAGATATTTAATAAATGCGTCTATACCCAAAACATGTCTAGATACATGTTTTAGGTTTCTCTGTCTTTCAAACTAATCAAAAGTGGTCAAATTCTGAACAAACAAAGTCATTGCGTTCACACCTGATGGGACAATACGCTGACTCTGCTACTTGATGGCACAACCATAATTCTAGAGTGCGCCAGAGGAGATGGGAATGCAAGGGAGATGGGAACTAGTAGCCGCGATCAAACGCAGGTAAAAAATTAATGTAATAATATTTAAAAAAATGTAATCTGGTCCACATGACCCCATCACAGACACGTTGCACGCGCCAGATATAAATAAAGATGACACGGCTAGTTTAGTTTTAATGATACAATTCAACATAGGACGTTACTGTGCCCGCATCTTTCTGCTCCTCTTATTAGTCTGCTAGCCCACGCTGCATTAAGCATTAATTGATGAGGATAAAAAAATGATTTAAAACGGCAAATAAACCAATTTTTAAGCTTACCTTTCATCCGGAGAATCGTACAAAGATGAAATTTGCAGGGATTTATTATTTCTCCTGCAGTTAGCCGAAAGATCCTCAAGAACATCCTCAATCACCCCTGCAACTTCTTCATATGCTAATATACCTCCATTATTTGCCCTTTCCTGCCCGTTCCGCTTACCCTTTTGTTTCTTTTCACACCCTTTTCTCACCGGCACCTCCACTTCTTCATAAATTGGCTGCTTACGTATGTTTTCCTCCGAGTGTTCATCGCCGTATTCGCACTGCTCTTCCGCCAGTTCTGGCTGAGAAGCCTCATTTTTGCCACTTGGGTGTGAATAGGGACGAGAGCATGTGTAACTAGGTTTTTGCACAACCTCTTGATATGGCCGAATCCGCCACAACATCCGCATTTCCTTTTCCTAGCACCAAGCCTTGGACCTTTATCGGTGGAGGCTACGATCCTTTGCTTTCTAGGCCTCCCAGGTGGCCTCCTAAGAACTGGTGGTTGAAGTTTGAACCCTGGATCGACAATCTCCCAATCATTTTCAGTGGCCATAGGTGGTACATTTTCTGCATAAGTTGCAGCAAACTTGTCCACGGAGAAATAGTTGTCGACATAGTTTTCTATTTCAGCTCCGTTACCTCTAAGCTTTAAGATGAAGTAAATTGCATGGTGACATGACAGACTAGTAATCTGCCACTGCCTGCATGAACAAGTCTTGTTTCCAATGTCTACAGTGTACCTCCGTTCACTTCCACGCTTGTATTCTGCATAAACCTCAGCCAATGTTCTGGAACTTCTGACCACCCTCATCTTTATCGTTCTCATTGCCCTGGTTTTTGCATTCAGTAACATAACCACCTTTGGAACTATTTTATGGCCTAAAAAATTTCTTTCACAAATTCTTTGCCTTAAATCTATCTTCACCATTATGCACTGTCTTATTGCATCCAACAAAATAACAAATCCAAGTGTCTTCATGCCCGAAATCTTATCATTGAAACTCTCTGCCAAATTATTGCATACAAAATCCACCTTGCTTAAATCACCAAACTTTCTTCTGGCCCATAGCTTGGTGTGATGTTCCTCAAGGTATTTTTTTACCTTTGGAACTACATACATGTTCTGCAAGTAAGTAGCATGCATGCTTGGGATGTATGTGTATGCTGATCGCCACAAGTCCTCTTCAAAGATCTTTCCTTCGAACTTCTTCGTGAAGTTAGTTGCGAGGTGCCGCATGCATTCCCTATGCTCAACCCCAGGAAACACAGCATCACCAGCATTCTCAAGACCCTCGGATGCACCGGTGTGTATCACCAAGCCTTCAGGGTGACCAATTACTTCCCATAGTCTCTGCATGAACCATGTCCAGCTTTCATTTGATTCACCCTCAAGAACAACATAAGATACGGGTAGAAGCCAATTATGCGCGTCCAAAGCACAAGTAGAAGCAACATGTCCCCTGAACTTCCCTGTTAAAGAAGTTGCGCCTATTGCCAAGTATGGCCTGCAGCCATCTAGGAACCCCTTCCAGCATGCCTTCAGGCAGACAAAACATCTCCTAAAGCATATCTTATCTGCCTGCTTATACCTGACCCCCCTCGAGACCTTCTCTCTCCCTTTCACAACCTCGTAATCGATGTCAACAACACTACCAGGTGATGTTTTCTCTGTCTGAGCTTTGAAACTATACAACATATGAAAACTGTCATTCCACTTGCCTTGAATGAAGTCTAGAGCCATCTCCTTCCCATCAAAGACTTTGTCATAAGGAATCGGAACGTTAATCTTTTTGCTAATCTTTGCTCTGAGTTCAGCTGGTCCAATGTTATGATCCTGCCTCACCCAATCAAGTATAGTAGCATCAATCCACTTGGTAGTCGCCGGTCTAATTTTACCACTTAAAGAAGTATTAGGGAAGTTGTGTTCCTCCATGTTTACTTTGATCTGCATTCGATAAGAATCCAAATAATTCAGAGCTAGTTATCAGCAGAATAAATATGAGAAAGACTGAAAGTAAATGTAGCTATTGCAACCTGAAATGGGTGTCCACCCCGCATTGGAGATGCATGTAATCTCCATTTACACACATTACTTTCCCTACAGTGCACCCTAAATCTCTTTTGGTCGCTCTTTTCAATGATAAATTCGAACCCAACTCTGATTGCATTGGTTGCAACTGCATATCTGCAGTCCTCCACATTATCAAAGACAGTCCCCTCATCAATTGTAGGATTGTCCCTGTCAAAGTGTATCACTGGCCTGTCCACGTCTTCGTCATCGTATCTACATCCCATTTCTACATCTTCACATTCCTCTTCCTCATCAGTCCCATAGTCAGGCTCAAAGTTCAAATCAACCAAATATTCCCTACTCTCCATCCTATCAGGGTCTGCAGCCACGTCTGGATATTCTTTCTCATCATCATCCGCACCGCCACACGTTTCAGTGCCTTCATGCTCGCTTGACAAAGCATCATGCTCAAGGACAAGCTGTACAGACGTCCTGCGGTTACCAACCCATATCCTTGGCATCACCATGGGACTATAAACGCTAATTGGGGTATGCAGATAAGGAATCACAATTCTTACCTTTCAATGTGGAGGCACGACACCTTCTCCGGGCTCCATACCTCCAAAGCTCTGCACCCCGCTACCTCTTCCCCCATTTCGTTGTCCTCTGTGCTCTCCAGACTTGAAGGAGATTCTGTGCTCTCCAGCCGTGCATGACCCATATCTGTGCTCTCAAGCCTCGTAGGATCCATCTCCGAGCGGGATCCGGATCACCAGCGTCATTGGGCCCCTAACCTAACGGCCGACTCTCGGTTTTCGTTTCCAGATGCGCCTGGGCGGTGGGCGGCGGCATGGAGACAGGGCAGGGAGGGGAGGGGATGGCAGGGTGGGGAGGACGGGAGGACGACGGCCCAAGGGGACGACGAGAGCGGTGCACGACTGAGCAGAGACGCGGCGGCAGGAGCAGAGGAGAGGAGCGGAGCGGAGCTGGTTGCGACAAAGCATGGAAAATTGCACAATAATGTGTTGATGGGCGGCACCAGCCCTCGAACCTGGGACACGCGCCGTTGTGGGTGGAGGAGGCGGGCCCGCCTGTCAAAAAACATGCCACCTGTCAGCGCACTATGCACGGGGAGCGCTTCACGGAATTTTTAGCAGGTCCCACATGTCAGTCTGTTTGATCAAAACTTGCATGCATGCATGGCTGGTCCACGCGCTAGTTCCGGAAAAAAGCCTGTTGATCCAAACTTGAATTGGCAGTTCCGCTTCTTCTCCCCCGTCTCATTGTCTCCTCGTAGTGGCAGTTCCGCTTCGTCTCTCTCGTCTGTTATCCTCTTCTTCTTCTCCTCGCTGTGGTAGTTCTTCTTTCTTCCTCGATCAAAACATTCCCACACGTAAGCCATGGCCAGTAGCCGGATGAAGAGGAACTGCGCCGATCTCCCGGCCGACCCACTGCGCAAGATCACCGACTATTTGCTGGAGAAAGAGGAGTACGTCGACACCTATGCTGCTTGTCGGGAAGTCTGCACCGATTGGCGCCGAACTTTAAAGGTGCCCGAATTCCATCTCCACAACAGGATCATAATGGATAACACACTTCCAGAGGTTGGCGACTTCACCTTCCTCAACCTCGCCACTGGTCGTTGCTTGAGGACAAATCTAATGGACGTCCATCGCAGGTTCACATTCACATCCGATATTTATTGGTATTTTCCATTGTAAACATCTTAGTGCTAACTGATGCCCTCTTCTTCCAAAAGATTCTACTTCGTCGGTGTTACTCGTGGCGTCATCGTGCTTGCTCAGAGGGTGGAGCCGTACCAGATTCGGCTTCTGAACCCAATCACTCACAAGTCTAACACTGAGTTTCAAGCACACATACCATTTGATCTTCTGCAATCTGTCATCGTGACGAAGTTCCTGACGATGGTGTTCGTTTGCACTGATTATCCAGATCATATTGCATGGGCCGATGAGAGCACCCCAACGGGCCAAATCAATGGATCATTTCGAGAAGGATTGTATTTGCCACCTCCTGATACGCTTCTGGTCTGCATGATGACATTCCGAGGGGAAGTATATGCATTACTTGAGAATGGAGACATCTTGTCGACCAACATCCAGTTAGAGCAGCGCGCGAGCACTGTCACGATGGCCAAAATAATTTTGGCCCCAGTCTTTGAACAGGCACGCAGAACCTACAAATTTTACCTTGTGGAGTTAGATGGTGATCTGCTTCTTGTGTTGAACAGGGATTTCGCCAAAGGGCAACTGGTGTTGTACCGGGTGGACACGGAGAACCGCTCTCTAGAGGCCGTCGGCGACATTGGAAGTCGTGCCCTCTTCGTTGGTTGCAATCGGTCTATCTCCATTGACACCAGTTACACCCCACAGTCAAACCCGGTTGCATATACTACAGGAATTTTATCAGACTGTACGATCATGAGGTTCAAGCCTGGGAAGAGGAACCAACAATGGTAATGTATGGCTCAAGTCTGGAACATACACCGAGGCCTTACCCTCTATACGAGATACTGGCAGCACACTGTAGATGGAGAGAGTTCTCTAAACATGTGTTGCAGCATGCGGGAGCCGCCGACAATGAAATATATAGGGGAGAATGAATCATATATTCATCCTAGGTTATTTGCTAGCATTTTCAGGCCTATTTTTCGAAGTAGAAATTTGTACTGTATTTATATTATTTCGAAGATCAGAATGCGTATTACCTTTCAGACAAAATTGTAATGTATTTAAATTTAGTACTTCCAGAATTCAAAGTATTTATTTTTAGTAGTTCTTTCAGAATTCTCTGTGTTCGACACGGGCATCAGCTCAGCGCCGGAATTCAGGTCCCACATGGAAAATTGCACAATAATGTGTTGGTGGGCGGCACCACCCCTCAAACCTAGGATGCGCGTCGTCGAAGGTGGAGGGGGCAGGCCCGCCAATCAGAAAACATGCCACGTCGGCATCCCCTGTTTCTGATGCCCTTTAAAAAAATAAAACACGCCATGTCGGTATCCCCTGTTTCTGATGGTGTTGCTACACTCGACGGTACATGGTGGCATATAAATAATATCATATAAACATAAGGGCATAGTCGTCAACATTTCTAAAATGAAACCCGGTCCCGTCTCCTACCTGTCCTGGTACATTGCCCGATGAGGTGGATAGCCACGACCGATCTTTTTAATACGTTCGCACTCTTATGCTGAGAAGGGAAATAAAGATTGAGCTGATAATGCAACGAGTGTCGAATTATTACCCTCTAATGAAATGGGAAATGGTTATTTTCATGCGTGCCCGTAGTCCAAACCTACTGTCAATCTTTCACTCCCCTTCTCCGACTAACCACAGTTCACCTTGCGCAGCTCCTCCGCGCCACACCAACTAGGGTAACATGGCCCCGCGACAGCCGCCGCCGCCGCGACAGCCGCCGAAACTGGGTATTTAGCCCCTCTAAGGCAGGCCATGAAGCTCTACTTCAAGGCCGGTCTCCCATTGCCCTGTCAGGCGGATGATTTCCCCGAATGTGCCGAATCGGCTGCGACGGCGACTGCGCTATCGTCGGTGCCATATGCGGCAAGCAGGGCCAAGAGAGCGATGTGGAGAAATCGCGCGGCGGCATTACGGCATGCTCTCGGCAATGGGAACAAGGTACGTATCAAATCGTTCATGAGAGCATGCCGCCGCCGAGGGTACACACCCTTGAACAGGGCAGCGCCAAGGTCTAGGAACTCTCGCGTCCACGCTTCGGCGCGGACTACCTTACCTCAGTGGGGTAGGCTGGGAGCACGCCGTCTGCGGCAGATACGCTCCATCCTACGCACCGTCGAAGGCCGTACCGTGGCGGCGACCAAGCATCTACACTCAGCAAGCTGGATTGTTCGACAGCCAGAGCCGGCGGCGGGCATCAGCTCAGCCCCGGAATTCAGGTTCAAGTTCACACGAACCTACGATCTCGAGAAGGAGATGTCCAATTTCAGTTTCGAAGAAATCGTTGCGGCGGCGCGGATGGTCCAACTGAACCAGGTCTGGCGCATGCAAATCTCTCGTGCATGAACGATGCAGATTTCTTATAGTTTGGCGGGAAGGCAATAAATCAGTTTGGGTTAAATGATCAAAGAACTTATGTCCTCTCAAGGCAATTGGCTAGCCAACTTTTCTGGTGGAGATCTGTAGTTTCTTCAGTGCAGAATAGTTAAGTTCAGACTGAAGAATGGCTTTTGTAGATGAAATGCTGACGAATTGTTCTATAAACTAGTAGGAAGTTTAGCCCACTTTTGTGCAGGTATAAGACCCTTTTGTATGGAAGTACTACTGTTGTAAGCAAATACTATCAAGTACCTATTTCCTTCAATTACTAGTCGTGGTTCAATCCAGTTAACTGGCATCTTTTTATCCCAGACTACAGATTTTGCGTCTGCTGTCTATGCTGTAAACCATTTTTTTCCTTTATCTGTGTTGCCTGCAAAATAGTCCTGCAGTTCAACGTTTTACAAATGTATCTACCTTGTACTCCCTCCGTTTCAAAATATAAGATGTTTTAGCTTTGTGAATGAAGTGTATCTAGTCCCCTTTTAGTATGTAGGTTCATCTAGGTTTAGAAAGCACCATCACTAAAAGATGTCTAGATACGCTCCATTCACAAAGCTAAAACATCTTATATTTTGAAACGGAGGGAGTACTTGAAGAGGAGATGGTCTACATTTTCCTGGCATCCACAGAATTGACATTGCACATTGCCAGACCACCCTCTTTTCATGAGGTTGTCCTTGGTTATTTACAGAAATTATAAAGCACGGTGTTCCACTACATCGATTCAAACTATTACACGCACACAAACTACATCAAATTCATTACCCACACATACTACATCGATTCAAACTATTACACACACATAGTACATCAAACTATTACACACACGTACTACATCGATTCAAACTATTACACATTTTTAGTCGATCCTAACTTCCTGCTACGCTCTCCATACTACAAATTCATTAGCCACACATACCACGACAATTCACTAGAGCTCTGTCTTCACTCGAGGGAAATTAGAACTACCAGCTCGTCCAAGCCTGGTCCCCCCACCGAAACTGTGTGCCCCGTCGTGAAACGATGGCGGTCCTGTGCCATTGATCCTTCCAGGACAACACTGCAGGCAACGAGGGCGCTTTCTGGCAGCCTCTTCGGGGCCCTGAATGCCATGTACCGAGTCCAGAACCTCCTCCAGGTGGATGATGACCGGGTGCTTCCAGCAAAGCAGTCGCCCTGCCCTGCTTGGAATCTGCACCTCGTACATCTTAGGAATGGCGTCAGGATCTTTCAGCCACGCCTTTACCTCGATGACCCATCTGTCGCTCGGTGGCACGATTTCCACCAGCTCGCCGCCAAGGCAACTGATGACCTGCTTGAGGGCCTCCGGCTCCCAAGCATCCAATGGGAGGCTGTCAAAGCCAAGTTTGGAGAAGAAACAAAGCTGCCCCAAGTGATCGTCCCACCCACAAGCACGATGCCAACGCATGAAGCACATTTTCTCTAGGCATCACTCGAAAGAACGGGAAGAATGCAGAACGCGCTCGGTGTCTGAGCTGTGCTCGAACCGGATGAAAAAATCGAATGGCGGCGCGCATACCTCAATGTTGACCTCATTTCGTCTGATCCCAAAACGAGACCTGAAAGCCAATAGCAACTCTGCCGGCGACACGGCGGGACGGACGCCTAGCACGGTGGCAATGAGAGCGTGGTCATCGAACTGCTATGCCAGGGCTACCATATCTGGGGTGCGCGGCAGCACACAACTTCCTGAGACCGGTCGCCGGCCTGGATTGCCCGATGGGACGCGCTCCGCCGTGCGAGAAGGACTAGCCAGAGGCGAGATATTAGTCCGGGGACGCGAAGCTCCGATACGGCGGACAATGCAACGATGACGACTGCGAGCTTTGATTATAGGCGTGGGAGGTTGACCGGACATGGCGGAGACGCAAATTAGAGCAAGTGCGAGCTCCGATCTGAGACGAGCAAGCGGAGCTGAGAAAATGTTATAGAGAGGGGAGCAGGGGAGAAGACCAGAGCAGAGCAAAGAAATAGATCTCATCCGCTCCGGCATCTGGTCCACGCAGGGGTAAGCTAGTCCACGACCACAAAAGATAAAGGGGAATACTGACATGGCGGGCCAAGAAGAGTTGACCAAACGGCGGTATTTGAGTTCAACCGTTTTTCGTCTAGTTCAAACGACCATTTCGCCGTTAGATTTGTATTCATCCCCATTTGGCCCTTCTGGACAATTGGCGAAGCTACTATGGCCCCTCCGCGCGATTGATGGCAACTCGGGTACCACGGTGAGCTCACCCACCAACTTTGGTACCGCGGACGAACATTCCCAGGCCTGACGTAGATGTTGCCACAATCGCGTCTGGGCCGCCTGCACCCCCAACAGGTTCTTCTTGGAATATGGTGCCACACTACCAGGCGGGGGATCCCCCAGCAGAAGAGATCGTCGACTTCTTTGAGGAACAAACCAACATTCCATTGCTGCAGTGGTAGCTTTAGTTTGTATCCTGCACATAAGTGTACTCGTTTTGTAAAGTTCGTATAGATGTTGTATATAATTTATTGTCGAATATGTATAAAGAGCTTTGTTAGCATGAAGTGCGTTGCACTATGCGAGTCCTTTTCGTTAGCCTGGCCATGCTTTTATCTCAGTAGCTTGTCAACCTGTCAGGTGCGTTGCAGTTGGGTTGATGTTGTGTTTAAGGGTTTCGATTGATGTACCAGCTACTTAGGATATCGCTTTTTGGTTCGAAGAACAGATGTATATAGGGTGGCGCAGCCCCCGAGTAGATGAATTGGATAAGTAAAGGAGAACACAGAGTTTTGGGGCACTTAGCTTTATTTATTCGAAGAATAGTGCGAGGTACAATGTGTGGCTAAGTAGCCTTGGCTGAGTAGCCTTATTTGCAGTGTAAAAGTAAAAACGACTAGGGGTACAAGCATCACAGTTGTGCGACGTTCCAGGGGTTGGAGTATGCGACTCTTGTCTCTAAATCTTGAAGGCGATAGGCACCACCTGGGATTACTTCTGTAATCACGTATGGTCCTTCCCAGGGGGAATCGAGCTTGAGATGCCCCTGCTGCTTCAGTCGCAGGACTAGGTCACCTTCGACGAAGGATCTGGGGCGAAGCCTCCTACTGTGGTAGTTGCGTAGGTTCTAGTGGTAGATCGTGGATCTTCCCGTGGCGATTTACCTTGCCTCGTCAAGGAGGTCGACTGAGTCTTCGAGTGCGAGGGATGACTCTTGTTCGCTGTAAGCGACCACGCGTGGCGCCTTGTACCGTACCTCAGCGGGTAGCTCTGCTTCCGCTCCGTGCACCATAAAGAATGGCGTGTAGCCCGTGGAGTTGTACATAGGCTCCAGAGTACGGATTGCAGCTCGTCCGGCCAGCAACCCACGGCTTCTTCGAGTGGCCGGAGGAGTCGCTTCTTGATGCCGCCGCAGACGAGCCCGTTTGCTTTTTCCACCTGACCGTTGGTCTGTGGATGCGCGACTGAGGCGTAGCTGATGTTGATCCCCAGGTTCTCGCAGAATTCTTAGAACTCCTTGGATGTGAAGTTCGTCCCGTTGTCCGTGATGATGCTGTGCGGCACTCCGAAGCGGTAGACGATGGACTCGAAGAACTTGACTATGCTGTGGCCTGATTGGTTGGTCACTGGCATGGCCTCAATCCACTTGGTGAATTTGTCGACTGCAACTAAGAGGTAGGCGTAACCTCCTCATGAGGACCTTGGAAGTTTTCCGACCATGTCGAGCCCCCATTGCACGAAGGGCCAGGCCAATGGGATTGGCCGTAGCTCTAGTGCGTGCGGCTTGTCCGCGAATCGCTGGCAAGCGTTGCATTTTTGGACGATGTCCTTGGCATCGCGCATGGCCGTAGGCTAGAATCCAGCTCGTAGAGCTTTGGCAACGAGGGCGCGATTGCCGGTGTGGTGCCCGCAGGTCCCTTCATGGATGTCGAGGAGAACTGCTTTTCCATCGGCCATGGAGAAGCATCATTGGAGTACTCCTGTGATGCTACGTTTATACAGTTCGCCATTGATAACAGCGAATGCCTTGGATCGCCGCGCGATGTGCCGTGCATCTGTCGGATCGTCCTATAGTCTCTTGCTGAGGAGGTACGTGATGTACGGCTGCGTCCAGGATTGTTCAATCATCATGACGCTCATTGGTCCCTCGAGTCCTGTGTCCAGCTCCAAGTCATCGAGTGCCATTGGCTCATTGGTTGGCGTAGCCCCCGAGTCCGTTGCTGCGTTTGTTTTCTTCTTTGCGGCCTTTGGCTTGATGGAGCGTTCGCAGATGCGCTCGAGAAATACCCCAGGTGGTATGGGGGCGCAGGTAGAGCCTATGTTGGCGAGTGCGTCCGCCTCTTGGCGAGTGGTACTGTGAGGGCCAGTCGACGACCTCAAAGTCGATGCGCTCGCGCCGGAAGTTCTTCGGCGTGCCGAAGATGACGTCGAGGTTGAATTTGCCCAGGGGGTATACGCCTTTACCTGGGACGATGCCATGGAACATTGTGTCCGAGGCCTCCAGGCAAGTTAGAGGGATCCTCATTGCTCGCAAGGTACTCATGAATATAAGGTTGATGCCGCTTCTGCCATCCATGAAGACGAGGCTCATGTCGAAGCCTCCGATTTGCGCCTCGAGTACGAGGGGGCAATGGCTTGGGCGGGGTATCTAAGGCGGATGGTCGCGCTTGTCGAAGGTGATGCATGACTCGCTTCCATTGAGGTACTCAGTGGTGGAGGGTGGCGAGTGCGTGGCCAAGTTGACTTGGCGAGTGATGGCCTTCTGCACCCTGTTGGATGGGCGTCCCTTTTGGATCGTCATGGTGCCCATGGCTCGTGGGTACGGTTCGCCTCCGTGGTGCTAGTCTGGTGCAGCTACTTTCGGGGGTGGCCCAGGTGGCGGTGGCGGTGCGCCATGTGCTAACGCGCCTGGAGCGGCTCTATAGCCTCTTTCGACTATATTGCGGTTCATCCGAACCAACCCCTCATGTAGCTTGAGGAACTCGCGGCAATCCTTGAGGAGGTGGCTGGATTTCTTCTTGCCATCATGCTTGTCGATGTAGAAGTGTACCGTGCATGGCCCGGATAATTTGTCCTCGACGGAGTTCGCGGGTGCCTCATCGCGAGTGCGGCGTTGCCACACTTGCGTGGTTTTCCCGGAGTCGCGGTATCCGCCTCTACAGTATCCGCTGTTGCGGTTATCTTCGCGTCAATCAGCGTAGCCGGCCGTGACCATGTTGACGTCATCGCAGTCATCGTAGATGCGCATGCGGCGCTTGCCTCGACGGTCGCGTCTGCGTTCGAGTTCCGCCTCCTTGTCAGGGTGAGCGTGATTCTGCACCGAATCTTCTCCATCGGCCCACCGATTCGTGATCTCCATAAGGTGGTCGATGGTCTGGGCTTTGAGCGGCCCAGTTCCTCCCTGAGTTCTAGGCGGCGGACGCCACCGTTGAATGCGTCAATCGTGCGATATTCGAGATGTTCTGTGCGGAGTTCTGGATGATAGACCACCTTTGAAGGTAGGAGAACAGCGATTCGCCAGATCTTTGCTGGCAGCATCTCAGCTCTTCGATTGATGCGGGTCGCTTGTATGTGCCCTTAAAGTTGCGCACGAAGCTGTAAACCAGCTCATCCCAACTACGAATGGATCCGCGCGGGAGGTTGTTGAGCCATGCTCGGGCGGCGCCCTGCAGCTGTAGCTGCAAGCATTGCATGGTCGTGCTCCGACTGCCGCCGTGGAGTCTGACGGAGGAGATGTGGTCCTCCAGCCAGATCTTTGGGTCCTGTAGGCCGTCAAACTTCGGGTTCTCCGATGGGAGTTTAAACCCTTTAGGCATTCGCTTCTGCCTAATGGATCTGCTGAAGCATCTGGCACCGCAGAGCTCCACATCTTCTTCTTCCGTGTCAGTCGACCGAGCACATCGTGCCCTTGATTTGTCGATCTTGCGCTGCGTGAGGTCGTCGCGCGCATCATAGTCACGATCTTGGCGCCGTGAGCGGCGGCGTCGAGATAGGTCATGACTGTCATCGCTGGATCAGGGCGAGGAGTAGCACTTTGCTAGCGCCTTGCCCTTCTTCGGCTCTGGTGTTGGCTCCTTGTCGAGGGCGGCCTCGATTAATCCCAAGCCCGCGATCGTAGATCGGTGCATGGCGGTTTGGGGATCTCTAGCTGACGGCTGGTTGTTAAGGAGGTACATGGTGGCCGCTGTCACCGCAGCCTGCGACGTCTTGGGGACCATGTTGCCTCGTGTGTCGACTGTCATAGAGCCGAAGGCGAGGACTTTTGTGGCTTCTATGCGTTCTTGCTCGGTGAGATGGGCCATCCGAGATTGCCTCTTCTTGGCGAGGTACTCGTTGCCCCTTGAGGAGGATCGTTCGTAGGAGGAGAGCCCAGCACGACGAAGGCTCGATTCGTCCTCTGGCTTTTTACACGCTTCGAGTTGCGCGATTGTTTGCAGTTGGCGCTTGAATTCTTCCTTCAGGAGCTAGTGATAGCCCATCAGCAGTTCTTGCGGGGATCCGAAGGGTAGAGGAGCGCCTCGTAGGGCCTCGCGGCAGCGAGCCCATTCTTGCTCGTTGAGCCTGATTACGACTCGTTTGCCTGTTTGCTCATTTATTATGGACGGAGGTTCGACTGCTCCTGCATTATCAACAGGGGTGCGATTGCCACCGTTAGCGCCACTGCCAACGTTGTCGCCGTTGCCCGCGTTAGGTGGATCGGTCCCATTACCGGGATTACCACCGTTGTCGCGATTGGCAGAGGTATCGCCTGCGTTTATGACGACGCACATGAAGTGATTGGGGCTCTGCTGCTTCCACAACTCTCAGATCCGGAACCATAGGTTCCATCTTCAGTGGCCATATCACTCAGATCGGAGTCGCGACTGCTGTCGCTGACCGTGTTCTCGACTGCTGCCGGGGCGTTGAACTCGCTGAGGGTGCCGATCGATGGAGGGAACCACGATGCTAGGGCAATCGCCAGCGCTGTCGGCTGGTCAGGCATGCGAAGCGTGCCCATCTGACCAACTTGGAAGCGGAAGCTCCCGATCGCCAGGCTGATACCGTCGCCCACGGACTCGAAGGCCGGGCGAGTGCCTGGCGTGTGGATGGTGAAGTCGAACGCGCCGAAGAGCTGGCAAATCTCTGCTGTTGCGGAGTTGTATATCGCAGTTGATGGGGCCGAAGAAGCCACAACATCCGCACTCCCATTTCCCACAGATGGCGCCAATTGACGAGGGTTTAACTCATCAATGCCCATTGTTATGGACTTGGGTTTTGGAGAAGGAGGGAGCGCTGGAGACATCTATTGGCTAACAAACAAGCACACTGAAGGAAATATGCCCTAGAGGCAATCATAGAGATGATTGTATTTCATGTGTATCCATGAGTTATTATAATGTTCCTTGAATATCCCTATACCAGGAAACTTGTATTGATTGGCAATTATGTGAATTGTTTGTGAAACTCTTTACTTGTATGGTTATCTAATAATTGTCCCTAGTCGGAGTTCATGCGAGGACACACGTGAATATTAGACTAGCACATCGATTGGTTAATGACTATGTTTCGCAAGTCATTGACATGGAGATGTCAAACCAATGATGTGGACACATGTTATGAACATGGGGTTGGACTGACCCAACTGAGACTAGCAATAATACTTGCAGCTCTCTCTACACATCGTGTATGTTTTGTCCTTAGACCTGAGATTGTCGCATGTACTTGAGATGTGGATCGACCTACTTTGGGGCTATCAAACACTACTCCGTAACTGGGTAGTTATAAAGGTAGCTTTCGGGTTTGTCCTGATACATGCTGCAAGGCATCGGTCAATCAAGATGGGATTTGCCCCTCTCTACTTGAGAGAGATATCTCTGGGCCCCTCGAGTGATCGGATCCAGAAATGCATGGCCGTGCTACATATGGTTAAGAGTTAACCTAGTAAAGGGATTCTGAATCACAGTATCGAGAAAGAGAGGTCAGCTTAGAGCTAGACCAAATATCGTGAGGCAAAGGGAAAGACATGTACTCAACCTTGTGATGGTTCGTCCGAATGATCTTTATATGCGTTTAGGAGTTGGCACGTCTTGCTAGAGGCCGCTACCAACTATTGACGGAGTAAGTGTACTCGCGTCATGTCTATACGTGTATGAACCTATAGGGTCACAGACTTTAGGGGCTGGAAGCCTAATGAGGATTGGATCCGAATTAGACCAGGCTTAGGCTGCTAATGGGCTGCTAATGTAGAAGCCCACTAGGGATGCCTATATAAGAGGGAGTGAGGCGAGCTGAAAAGGAGAGAGCATTCCACCCAGCCGCCACTCCTCTTCCGCCTGTGTTGCACGCGCAGACCTAGCAGTCTGGCGTGTGACGACTTCCACTCCGGACGTGTGGATACCTCGGAGGTGCTGCATCTGTAGCACTTGGACGAGCCGCGCAAAGGGGAGCTGCTCGTGGGACGGGGACGAGGAGGAGACGTAGAACATCTACACTGCCGCAACGTGCTTCATCGAGTTCCGCACCTGCGCGTCTAGCGGTAATCCCGTGATCTATGACAATAGTATTCCTGGTTGACGCGGTAGAAATTTTTGATTTTATGCTAGTGTAGCCTACCCGTTACCCTTCACACACATGGGACAAATATTTACCCAGGTTCAGGCCTCGTAGAGGTCCCTACTCCTGCTTGTCTGCTCTTGGAATTATTGAAGGAACCTAAGGTTACAATGGTGCGCAGATGCAATCCGGCGAGGGTTGTGGAAACTAGGGTTGCGTGTGTCCTCCCCGCCGCCCCCTCCTAGCCTTTATATAGATAGCAGGTTGAGTCGGTTACAAATTAGGGTTTTCCCCTTCAAACTTTCTATCTTTAACTTCTTCTTGTTCTTCAAGCAATCGAGAGTCCGTAGGCTACTCGAGTCCTTCGTTTGGGCCTTGGCGACACCGTGGGCCTGTACGTATTTAGACCGTATATACCAAACTCGAGTACCTGTAGGGTATACCCATGTCATACGGTTTTTACTTTCGGGAAGCCCCGAAGGGTTTACACAAAGATAAAGAAAATTACCTTACAACCTCTCCAAACTTATGGTACAAGCTCCTTCAATATAGTGGCTTTTATGACAGGGAGAGGGTTACAAATAATAGTAGTGAGCAGAGAGTTTGCTTGCACTGGCTCTCTGCTCTACTGGTTGCTGGATTGCTGGTGCTGATGCTACTGTTCTTTTCTTCGCCGCGAGTGTCCCATTTTATAGGCGAGAGAGCAGCCTTCAAGAGCCTTTTCCTCCATTACAATTTATACTTTTTTAACACTCAAGTCTCTCTCCCTTAGATTTTTAGTACAATAGCTAGGTTGATGCCCGTTAGTAAACGAGAATGACTAGAAAACCAAAGGACCGCGTCAATGAACTCGTGGGGCGTAGGATACACAAGGATAGCTAGAAATGCTAGCAGGTTGATTTGTACCTAGTCGAGCAAGATTCACGTTCTAGTAGTTGGAACGAGTATGACAAGGTTGCAAACGATGTTGGTTTTGTCCTGAGAATGAATCAATTCAACACTATTTCATTTCTTGCCCACTTGCAAAAGTAGTGTGGCGCATTGTGCATATGGATTTTAGTATTAATTCCCCTACTACCATTAATAACATGTTTGGAAATTGGTTAACGAGGGTCTCAAAGGATCTTAAAGTACAAATCTGAGTGGATGTGTGTGCTTTACCTTGGGCCATGTCGAGCGTATAGAACGATTATATTTTTAACAAAGCAAAACATTCTTATTTTATGCAGGTTGTTCCGAAGGCTACTCAGTTGATTCATATATGGTCCTTCCTACAGCCTACAGACAAACACAACACTATGGATACTGGGTGCATCCAGCTAGAGTCGGTGGCATGTGATTTAAACAACTAGTGCAGCTGATGTTTTGACCACCGGATAACATGCTAATGCGATGTATCTATATGAGGCCTGTGCCTCCCACGTCGCTCCCATGAGCGACCGGGGGGAAAACCCTAGCGCCACCTCAGGCCGCCGCCACCCTCTCCCCTCCCCTCGCCGCCGCCGGTGTCGGTGTCGGCGGGGCCTCTTCTCACTCCCCAAGGCGACGGTCCGCGCGGGTGGGCCGAGCTGAGTGGGGTGGTGCGCTGATGCATGTCGCGGAGGCGGGCCTCAGCGGCGGAGGTCGCAATGGCTTGGCGTGGAAGGCTGCAAGGTGGCGGTGTCCCGGCGGCGCGTTCCGGCGCACCTCAGGCGGCAGCGCGCTGGCCTGGCGCATCTGGAGGACGGCGGCGACGGCTAGTCTTCGGGCGGCGGCACATTTGCAGGACGGCAGCGACGCACCCCGGTGACGCGGCGGGGGGTCAGGGGCTTGGCACTAGGGACCGTGGGGGCGGCGTGAGGGGCCGGCAGGAGCCGAGAGGGTGGAGCCTCGCGGGCTTGGGGCCTCGAGAAGCTTCGGCTAGCCAAGATCTGGGCCCACTTGGGCCCGATCTGGGCCTGGGGCGGGCCTTTCGCGACGCTGGCACCTTCTGGAGGAGGGATGTCGGTGTGGGGGGTGTAGGACGGCAGCTGCGGCTGTGCTGTAGCAGCATGGCGGCGGATACTTTACGAGCCTGGTTTGTCTTGCTACTACATCCGGTCGGCTACCACCTGCTGGGTGGTGGAGGTAGTTCCCTCCCGCGTGCTGTTGACAAGCCGAGCCACGCTGGAGTCTCCACTCTCTCGGCCTACCCGTGATGTAATAATTTGTAAACTTTGAACTAATAATAAAGTAATAAAGGACTGTATGCATCTACCGATGTAGAGGTCGGAGTATGTCCCCATTTCAAAAATCGAAAAAAGTAGTTAGAACGATTACGGTCTTACCTGCATCGCACTGATTAAATGTTCTTATACGTCTTTGTCAGGGTGAAGCAATGTAGTCTACTGTACTTTAGGCACCCTTGTTACCGCCTAGTGTGGCGTTTAGCATCATATATTCCATTAGTTGGAAATATGGTTTCAAATTTCGGTTTCAGAAATATTTGGGCGCCTGCCGAAATCCCTATGATTTAGTGAATTTCAATGATTTCAATTTTCATTTCGAGGCGAACCACCATTGGCCTCGCCGTTCTTCACAAGGCGAACTGGCCGGCGGTTAATTGGGCGATCCCCACGCTTCGCCTACTAGATTCAGACACTGGACATTCTTCTTGGCTTTGGTTTGTTCTCCACCTCTCCTAGAAATAGTTAAAGCTTGTGACCATCTAGATTTATAAGGTGCTTGCAGATTTGGGTAGATTCGTTCTTTAGGTAAATCTAAAGTAAATATTTGGACAGAAGAGTTGGAAAATATCTTAAAAAGGACTTGGCAGAGATCCTGTACAAGTTTTTGACCTGATATATTCCCCATCCTTCTTGGATACGATGGAACATTTGGCTGTTGATGTACCTGACGAGGAAGTATTTTGAGGTACAGTATAGTATAGATGGATGTACCCTATAGAACGTCTACTTCGCATTTCAAAGGAGTAGGAAGATATCCTTAGACAATTTGATAAGTGAGTGTTATGCAAAGATATCTTCACATATAATATAGACTATACAAAAGTTAGATATATTCAGATGTCTGACTTGGCTATGTTTTATAGGTTCTTCGCAGAAATAAAAGTACCAGCAAATTTCGTTCCACCAATAAAAAGACCAGATGGACTAAGATCTAAGGATCATGTAAGATACTCAAATTACACTGTGAATTGTCTATGAATTGTCCAGATGGGATAACCTCTTGTCTATTCTGTAACGCTAGATTACGGAGCTTGAATTTCTGGCCCTTATCTATGGTCCTGATAGGAGTATAATCACAGATTTAGCTTGCATTTCCAGTAGTGTCTGCCATAGCGTTGATGTATCTTCTGTGGAAATCGACGCAGCTGGAGGTTGTCCTGGTGAACTTGCAATGGATTGCGTTTAGACTCGAAATCCTGCACTTGACATTGTCGTCCCAAGGAAAATAAGGTTGTGGATCTGGTAATACCGCCTTCTCTAGAACAAGATGCTTGAGGTGATGATTTCCTATGGAAATCCCTACCATTCTGTGACTTGTATGAGTAGTTGTCTTAATGTAATTGAATTGCATGTCCCTACCTATCAATGAAAATGTCAAATATTTTGCCTTGTTTCAATAATAAATAAATATTTGCATGTCTCCTTGTGTTCGTCGATGCAAAGAAGATATTGTTCTCTGTTCAAGTCATGTGAACAAATATGTTTGTATGTGGAGACATACATGTGGATTGGGTAACAAAATCAGCATGAAGTTGTCAGATCAATAACGCAAGCATAATGGCATTACAAGAAAAGGAACAAAACCATCTTTTCACCGTGCTTGTGAAAAGGAGATGAGCTAGGAACCACGCCTAGAAGTGGTAGAGGACAATTCTCGTGTACCTCAGCTAGCATTGGTTTATAATCGATAATACTGAAGCATCCGAATATGATTACATAATAGGAGTAGTTCCACTTCCACACTATAGTTAAATAGGCAAAAGTGTAAGAAATGCATAAGGTAGCTCCATAATATAGGTTCCAGAGAAAAGCATACAAATCATAAGAAAGACTGCTCCACATCACAGTTCACCACCTTTAGGTGCAACAGTCTCTACATATCGTAAACCTAATTCACCACCTCCTTCAGATGGTACGATGATTTTGGGAGCAGGATCAGCAACGCCAACAGCAACGCCAACACCAGTAGCATGAGTCTCCACAATAGGTGAACTATTGAGCACCACAATGTCCTCTGTAGGCTGTTCACTGCCAGCTCCATCTACACAAGTCTCTGCCGATGGTAAAACCAATCCTCCACCTCCATCATCTAGCATGGCGATGGCAGGTACAGGCTCATCAGTTCCAGATGTAGCTGCATCAGTCTCCACAGAAGGTAAACAAGGTGGTGTCTTAGGTGTAGCAATTTGACATCCATTTTCTACTCCGTCATAAGGAAACTGAGAGTCTCCTTCAAGTTTGTGCTTCTGCAGTTACAAGATAAATAGAGATTATAGCGAAAGCATATGCATAGGACGACAAGAACATACGTCATTCTATTGATTTACCTTGTTAACATGGATAGCGGAAGTCACATAATTGGAACCTATTTCAGCAAGAATACTCTTTTTCGCTCCTTCCCCTATCTCCTTATGCAGTAAGTTGTAATATTGATTACATGATGTTGATTGTCAAATCTATGCAAATATTGAAAAGTTTGCGTTGTCGAACTACCCATTTTGAACGGATCCCCATTTTTCTTACTTATGGGATCTAGCCCAGAAACCAAGCTTCCATGCAATCCTATTCTAGAAAAAAGGATGCATACCCGAGATAAGAACTACTCTACACATGACAATGTTGCGGAATCGACAATACAAATTTAACGGCATCATCTCTATCATGTAAGTTTGGAGTGAATCTAGATACACTCGTTTCACATAAGCTAAAACTTTTTATATTATAAAATGGAGGGAATAGGTATGCTTGTTCTAGTATTTCACAAACCGCATTGCTGTTGTGGGACAGGGATGACGGATGCACCACAGTGCTACAGATGGTTGCCACACCGATCTCGCCACCACCTAAAGAGGATGGAGCCGAGGAGATGGTCGACAACAATATGGAGCGAGAGTCCAGGGGGAGGTAGTGGATGGAAGAAGGGACTGAGTAAAAGAGGCTGTGTGTGTGCGTGGGGGGAGGCCGGTGAGGGAGTTAACTACAGCTTGTCTCGGAAGGAACACGCTGCCACGTGCACTGGTGTGTGCAAAATTCCCTCCCTCTCTCTTCTACGACAGTTACTATCAATAGTACTCTAGCTAGATACATTGAGTTCACCGGTACTAGTAGACCTTTAATACAGAGTACTACTCAGAAGAAGAAAAACCAAGACTAGCACACCGTCGTACAATATTTCCTTGTCAAATCACTAGCGATGCCATGATGCGCGACATGTTTTTACTAGTAAACCTGGAAACATCGTGTTCCTTCCACCGCATGCATTTTCTGAGTGAAGTACCAACACGTCTAACTTACCAATAGTGTTGGGGGGATACCCCCCGGTAGGGTCACGCCGGGGTATAAGGGCCCAGTTAGACGAGGTACGGCACGACCAAAGCAAGTGCTGGCCGGGTCACCTCAAGGTAGGCCTATTTACAGAGTAACCCCTGCCGGTGGGCGTTTTCCTAGCATTAACCTGGCCGGCATAAAATATATGTCGGCTATGTAAATCTACCTTGTGTGCAGGTATCCTTGTAGCCGGGCTAACTACATGCTAGCCGGTTTACCACTTGGCTTCCAAGAGAAGGAAGGAACCTCCCGCTGGTCAAAAGGTGGCCTCTGTCCACTATGGCGTGAGCAAAGCGAGCAGAGGGAAGGACCAGCGGGGCGTGGCTGACAAAGATGATGCGGGCTATGTCAAATGACGTAGTCTATGTCTGGTGATGTCAAAAGACAAGGGGCTCACAGAGGGTTACTTTCATAGTCCGGAGTAGCCGTTTAAAGTAAATAAAGAGGCATCTAGCTTTAACCAAAGGGCATATTCAGGGAATATGCTTCCACGTATGCCCTAACTTTGTAACCTAGGCTCCCGTATATAAGGAGCACCAGGGCCTCCCTAGAAGGGGATCAGTCATTTTTCTCTATCTAAGGTAGAACTCTAGAGCACAGAAGTGAGAGGTAAGAGACCTAGTCTCCTTCTCAAGAAGAGCTCAAGGAGCCCTTGTAATCCACCACTGACAGAGTGAAGAAATAACACTTGCGTGTGGAATCACCACGTTATCCATCCCTAGATTCCTCTAGCGTACTTTGGCCCCATCTTTATCCTATCCATGGCATCTCCCGTGCCACCACC
This sequence comes from Avena eriantha, assembly GCA_910589775.1. NCBI lineage: Eukaryota > Viridiplantae > Streptophyta > Magnoliopsida > Poales > Poaceae > Avena > Avena eriantha. The sequence continues at coordinate 70,340,740 of OU342744.1, read as the reverse complement.
ACGATGCCCACCATGGGGCTAGCGGCGCTAGCGGGGATGATAATCCGGATGGGAAACATCATCGGCACCGGCGAGCGCGTCATCTCTGGCCTGGTTCAGCGCTTTGGAGCGCTGGAATACGTCAGCAACAACGTTGGAAGCTTCGGCAGGCGTCCTCCTCTATGCAACGACCTCTTCATCAAGCTTGGCACGCACAAGATCTACGTCGGTGTGGACGAGTCCTGCGTTCACCCACGGCACATCGTCGATGGAGGCAAGCCACCTCTCAGCGTGGCTAGGTGTCCGCGTATCACTCGCCCCGCAAGCTGCATTGAGGTCATGATGACCGCGCCAGACGGAGGAGAAAGCAAGGACCCGACACCAGATCCATAAGTCATGCCGAAGCAGACAAGGTCTACATTTCCTCCACTAGAAAGGCCAGAGAATGTACCACAGCAAGCAATAGATAGCATAGCGACACCAATAACTCATGTAGTAGATCCAGCTTAGGCCCAAGCTGAGTTAGAGGAAACTACGCAGAAAATGCTAGCTGGGTCGAAAAAGTAGCCAAGTTGCAACAGTCACTGAACATCATTGTGAGGGAATATGCAAAAGAAAATCACATAGATGGAGTAAAAATCCAAGGTAGAAACCTGATTACGGAAATTGACAAGGAGTATGAGCCTAGGCTGGGTTAGACAACTATTATAGAAACTGGAGGACTAGACAGGTACAATACCCCGACAAAGAACCTCACGCAGCTGCGTCTGAGTTAGAAGGCTTAACCGGAGAGGCCCGAGAAAGGCAACAGGAAAGAGTAAACCACTTGTTGAGGGTGGCGTGCCAGCAAAATGACGAAATGAACAAGGCAAACCCGGCGCAGCCCGGAGCATCAAATGTAGTTCATTCGGCCCAAAATAACCCCGCAAAATCGGCTGGAGCTGCATCATGGCATGGTCATGGCCCAAGGAGAGAGGAAGTGGTAACCTCGGGAAGAAAGGACAAATAGATGGTCCCTTATGATCCGATGAGAGTCGGAAAGGAAAAGTAGTGCAAGTTGATGAAGATCGCCACAGTACCAACCGAGGTGAAGCTGGCCGAGGTAACCGCGACCAAGGCAATGCCGGTCAAAGGAACATTGCCAACGGCAATGCCGGGCAATGAGATCCGGCGGGAGAAGGGCAAAATGCACCTCAGCAACAACATCAACGATATGCACCTCGATAGGAGAGACGCACTGGCCAAGCGATGCAACAACAATATCCTCATCCGGATCAAGACAGGTACAATGATGGTTATTCAGCGATGGTCAATGATGGATACCCCAGACCGGAGCACCACGTGATTGGATCAAGGCTGGGGAGAAGGAATTTATAGCCGGATGACGCAAGGTTGAAGTTGGATAGAATTTATAGGTCAGAGATGATCGAGGTGTAGGTGAAGGAGTTATTCCCTAGAGGCAAATAATAAAGTGTATTATTTGAGATATCTCCTATGTGTTCATAATACGTTTCATACTGTGCTATAACTGTGTTAATACGAAACGTTAATACACGTGTGGTATGTAAACAAACTGTGTCTCTAATTACCTCTAGTGAACTAGTTCATTGGTCATGAGGATGGTCTGCATTTCAAGATCATGGGCATTCATGCCAATGACAATGAGGTCATGTTATTAGTGAAATAACATGGTAGACAAACATCCGACCATTATATCTTAATGAGATCTAGTTACAAAGTTCACCATTGATGATGAAACATAGAGAACCTCGCAACCTGATCGTTTGACTGTGAGGTAATGCAAATCAGCATTCCGGAAGAAGCTTAGATGGTTATCAAGAATCATCTCGTAACAGGGTGATCAAAAAGGTGCCACTCAGGTCTTCCAAAGGGATGCGTAGAGGAGTACATATCAAGACCAGGATTTGTCTAGTCCATGTAACGGACCGATACATGTGGCCATCTCGGTGACGTTACATTGATGAAGCTTGCAAGAATGTGACTAGGTCACGGAATGTAACGACATGAGAACGAGAAAACAAGTTCATCGGTAACGAGATCAAACTAAGGTATGGAGATACCGAAGATCAAGTCTCGGATAAATTAGGTATCAAATGACAAAGGGAATGGGGAACGACTATCTCACGGTTCGAGCGATTGTATTCATGAAACGCACGGCGGTCACATCGCCATCCAGGTCCCTCTGTTGATCATTGATATGGGAGTGGTCTCTATCATGTCTGGAGTGTTTCCGAACCGAAGGATGTCACGCTTAAGGGTAGGGACGCTTAGGGTAGATGAGGTATCATATGAGAAAAAGAGAGAGAGAAACCTGAATAGTTTTGGTAACATCCGATGAAGATCAGAAAGGGGTCCGGAAGGTGTTCCAGAGTGAAGGAATAATATAATATGTGTATTTGAATGTTAATTGTAGAAGTAATATTAAATATATATTTTATTTTATTTTTAAAGGTTCCATATTGCTAATGGGCCTCACCCCAAGGGAGGCCCAATAGTTCAAGGCACCTAGGGAGTGGGAGCTAGCCGGCCTAGGCTTGGTGGGCCGCCCCAATGGGGCCCACCTAGGGCCGGTGGGTGCCCCTAAGTGGCCGGCGGGTGTGGGGAATAGTCCCACACCGCCTGGCCCCTAGGTGGTGCTCCCCCTCCCACTATATAAAGGGGTCCCCCCTCCCCCTTTGGAATCACCCATTCCTCTCATTCTCTCTCTCTCATCTACTGAGGACTTCCCCGTAATATTGGGGAGGACCTCGTGGTTGAGTTCTCCACCTTCACACTACCGTCGTGTGATCGGCGATCCGGCATCTACTTCTTCCGCATCTCAGCTGGATCGGAGTCCGGTTGATGTCTCCTACACCGGACATGTGCCGAACTTCGGAGGCACCACACTTGGGGTGCTGCTCGTCTTCATCAATATACGCGTTCCTGCGTAAGGCGTGCCTCTGTTTGCAAAGGTATGAATACTATATTCCTTCTCCGTTACGTATGTCTACATAGTATAGATCCTGGTATTAGTGTTCGAGTAGATAGAAATTTTTTGTTTTCTACTACGGAACCCAACAGTGGTGTCACAGCGGGTCTGTGGGTAGACATGTCATACATATAGAACACATAGCTATATATGGGCATTCATTCTCTAGTTGCTACCCTCTTTAGTGTTATTGTTCATATCGCGGCACTATTTGATGAAGCGGCCCCCAAACGACCTCACGTGGTGATTCACGAGACTGGTCCACAAATCAAAGTGGCTTAGGGGGGTGTCTGTCTCTCTACAGTAGTTGATATGGCATTGACAATGGATTTCCCTGAAAAGGGAAGAAGAACAGCAATCATTGAATCCATGTTGTGGCTCGACATTCGTAGCTGGGAAGGGGTTCTACTACGAAAGCCCTAAAGCCGCATAAAACATGCAATAGTTAATATAGAGGCGTCTATCTTCATTACTGCATAGGGGAAGTATTATAACATGGCAATGACAAGTTTGTGGAACTTTAAGGCTGCTGATGATGATCATAAAGCTATAACCATGTCATCACACTTTACTTTTGAAGTATTACTTATTGTGCTAGTATACTTACTAGACGGTAGCATAATAAGATAATCCCTCGTAGTATTCCAGTTATCGTATTCCCCCACCACCAAGAAAGTTCTTCGGTATGAGGCGATCCAGGGTTACAGGCCTGGGTGTTAGACATATCTACGTTCGCATACAGTGGGTGTAAGCCATGTTGCACTTCGAATACACACGAGTTAGAACTAGCAAGCCTAGCACGTTACAGAGACGTGGCCTCGGAATACAAGAGACCAAAAGGTCGAGCATGAATCACATAGTTGATGTGATCAACATTAGGGAATGTCCACCCTTGATACTGCACTGATGGCTATGTTTAACCGGGGGAGGTGCAGGGGATTGGGATCATGTGATCACTAAACGAGTAGAGGGATGTTCATTTAAGTGGGAGTTCCTTTAAATAATACTTGAACTCATTATTATGAACATAGTCTAAACACTTTGCAAATCCTTTGTAGATGTCTCGCCCAACCACCTTTAACCTAAGCACTTTCCTCGAGAGGGACAAGATGACAACCGATGGAACCAACTTCACCGCATGGTTCCGCAATCTTAGGATCCTCCTAGTCCCTTACAAGTTGACTTATGTCATCGAGGTTGAGCCTCCCAGGACGAAAAGAATGTCTGGCAGTCCAAGACGGACGATTTCTCCCTCATCCGGAGTGGAATGCTCTATGCCATGGAGCCGGAGCTTCAAAAGAGTTTTGAGAAGATGAATGCTTTTGAGATCATTGAGGATCTCAAGGCTGTCTTTGCTCCACAGGCTCATGTAGAGAGGTCTGATGCTTCCGAGCTCTTCTTCTCTGCTAAAATGGAAGAGCACAACAGCATTAGTGAGCACGTAGTCAAAATGTCTGGCTACGTTAAGCGCTTAAACGCCCTGGATTTCAAAATCCCGGAGGAGCTCGCTATAGATAGGGTGTTGCACTTGTTGCCCCTAGCTATAAGAGCTTTGTGATGAACTACAACATGCAAGGGATCAGTAAGACCCTTGCTGAGGTGTTCGCCATGCTCAAAACTACTGATGTTGAAATCAAGAAGGAGCACATGGTGCTGATGGTCAACAAGACCACCAACTTTAAGAAACCGGGGCAAAAGGGGAAAGGCAAGGGTAAGATGTCTAAGAGGGATGGCAGGTTTGCTCCCAGCAACTCAAAGACCGCCAAGCCTGGCCCTAAGCCCGACACTTCATGCTTCTACTGCAAAGGGGATGTGCACTAGAAACGCAACTGCCCCAAGTACCTTGAAGACAAGCGATCTGGCAAGATAGCCATCCCGGACAAAGGTATATATGATATACATGTTATTGATGTATTCCTTACAAGCGCCAGGAGTAACACCTAGGTATTTGATACCGGATCTGTTGCTCACATTTGTAACTCTCAGCAGTATCTCTAGAGTAGGAGGTGCCTGAGGAAGGACGAGGTGACGATGCGTGTCGGCAATGGTTCGAGAGTCGAAGTGATGGCCGTCGGCACCCTGCATCTCCGTCTACCGTTAGGATTATTGTTGGTTTTGAATAAATGCTATTATGTACCCGCATTGAGTATGAATATTGTGAGTGGGTCTTGCTTGTTGCAAGACCATTATTCGTTTAAATCAGGAACAAATGGTTGTTCAATTTATATGAATGTTGTTTTCTATGTTCATGCTCCTGTATGTGATGGTTTATTCTTACTTGATCTTGATTGTGATACACACATCCATAGGGTTGATGCTAAACGTTGTAAGCACAGTGACAATAATTCCATGTTGATGTGGCATTGCCGTCTTGGTCACATTGCCGTAAAACACATGAAGAAGCTTCATTCAGAAGGACTTCTTGGATCATTGGATTTCGAATCCCTTGATACATGTGAGCCATGCCTCATGGGCAACATGACTAGGACACGATTCTCCGGAATACTGTAGAGAGCTGTAGACCTACTTGGGATCATACATACGGATGTATGTGGACCAATGAGTGTCTCGACACGCAATGGTTATCACTACTTTGTTACCTTTACTGACGACTTAAGAAAATATGGATATATCTACTTAATGAAGCACAAGTCTGAAACCTTTGAAAAGTTCAAGGAATTTCATAAAGAGGTAGAGAATCAACTTACCAAGAAAATCAAGCACCTTCGATCTGATCGAGGAGGTGAGTATTTGAGTTATGAGTTTAACATGCACTTGAAGGACCGTGGGATTATCCCACAGCTTACGCCAGCCGGAAAACCACAGCGTATTGGTGTGTCAGAACATCATAACTGAATCCTATTAGATAGTGTGCGATCCATGATGTCTTTAACTGATTTGTCCGTGTGTTTTTGGGGATACGCGTTAGAAACCGCCGCTTTTATTCTAAACAGAGCACCATCCAAATCCGTCAAGACAACCCCATATGAGATATGGTATGGGAAGAAGCCCAAGTTGTCATTTCTAAAAGTTTGGGGTTGTGAAGCTTACGTTAAGAAACTATAGCCTGACAAACTCGAATCCAAATCAGAAAAATGTATCTTTGTGGGATATCCAAGGGAAACCGCTGGGTATACTTTCTACAACTAAGATGAAGGCAAAACGTTTGTTGCAAGAAACGGCACCTTTCTCGAGAAATAGTTTCTTGCAAAAGGAGTGAGTAGAAGGAAAATTGAGTTAGATGAAATTGTTGACCCTTATCTCCAAATTCCGAGTAGCACAACGGAAGCTGTTCCGAAACTGCTCTCCAACATGCAGGAAGAGCCCATTGATGATGATCAAAACAATGACATCGAGACTCCTGAGGTTCGCAGGTCCACAAGGGTACGTGCCATTCCTGATTGGTACAATAGCCTTGTAATGTCTGTCATCCTAGATGACCAGGAAGAACCTGCAAACTACAAAGAGGCTATGGATAGTGCTGACTCTAAGAAATGGCTAGAAGCCACGAAATCCGAAATAGGATCCATGCATGAAAACCAAGTTTGGACCTTGGTGGATCTTCCAGAAGGCCGCAAGGCCGTGGAAAATAAATGGATATTTAAGAAAAAGACAGATGCGAAAGGTAATGTGACCATTCACAAAGCTCGACTTGTCGCAAAGGGTTTTCGACAAATTCAAGGAGTTGACTACGATGAGACTTACTCTCCCGTAGTGATGCTTAAGGCTGTCAGGATTTTAATAGCAATTGCTGCACATCTCGACTATGAAACTTGGAACATGGATGTCAAGACCGCATTTCTCAATGGTCACATTGATGAAGAGTTGTATATGATGCAACCGGAAGGTTTTTTCAATTCTAAGGATGTTGGAAAGGTATGCAAGCTTCAACGGTCCATTTATGGATTGAAGCAAGCATCTCGGAGCTGGAACCAACGTTTCGATCAAGTGATCAAGAGTTTTGGATTTGTCCAAAACCAACAAGAGTTATGTGTTTACAAGAAAGCGAGTGGGAGCTCAGTTGTTTTTCCTAGTAGTATATGTGGATGACATATTACTCATGGGAACTGATGTGGATCTTATGAAAAGCGTGAAAGCATACTTGAGCAACCAATTTTCCATGAAGGAACTAGGTGAAGCTGCATATATATTAGGAATCAAGATCTATAGAGATAGATCAAGGCACCTAATAGCATTGAGTCAGAGTACTTACATAGAAAAGATTTTGAAAAGGTTCAAAATAGAAAACACCAAAAGGGCGTTTTACACCTATGATGAAGAATTGCAAGATGAGTATGACTCAGTGTCCTGTAACGGAAGATGATAGAGAGAAGATGTCTTACATTCCCTATGCTTCAGCCATAAGATCTATCATGTATGCAGTGCTAAGTACACGACCTGATGTGGCATTGGCTCTTAGTTTGACGAGCCGATATCAGAGTAATCTAGGACCGGATCACTGGATAGCTATGAAAAATATCATAAAGTATCTAAGAAGAAAAGAGGATATGTTCCTAATATATGGAGAAAATGATGAAGCTCTAAACGTAACAGGTTACGTAGATGCGAGCTGGAATTCAGATCATGATGACTCGAAGTCTCAAACAAGATTTGTTTTCTTGGTGAATGGTGGGGCGGTAAGCTAGAAAAGCAAGAAGCACCGGTGGTGGCACAATCTTCAATGGAGTCTGAATATATTGTTACGGCTGATGCAGCAAACGAAGCTGTTTGGCTAAGGAATTTCGTCATCGAACTGGGAGTTTTTCCCAATGCGCAAGACCCCGTGATGGTCTATTGTGATAACACGGGTGCTATTGCAAATGCAAGGGAACCAAGAACTCATTCCATAACCAAACACATCAAGCTTAGATTTCACGTCATCCAACAGAACGTTCACGAAGGTGAAGTCAAGATTTGCAAAGTAGATATGGAACTGAATGTGGAAGATCCTTTGACGAAAGCTCTTCATCTAGAAAAGCACGAACAACACCGAGATTCCATTGGTGTTAGGTTCCTGCCTATTGTAAACTAGTTTTGTTTATACTCTAGTGCAAGTGGGAGACTGAAGGAGTTATGCCCTAGAGGCAAATAATAAAGTGTATTATTTGAGATATCTCCTATGTGTTCATAATACGTTTCATACTGTGTTATAACTATGTTAATACGAAACGTTAATACACGTGTGGTATGTAAACAAACCGTGTCTCTAGTTACCTCTAGTGAACTAGTTCATTGGTCATGAGGATGGTCTGCGTTTCAAGATCATGGGCATTCATGCCAACTGACAATGAGGTCATGTTATTAGTGGAATAACATGGTAGACAAACATCCGACCGTTATATCTTAATGAGATCTAGTTACAAAGTTCACCATTGATGATAAAACATAGAGAACCTCGCAATCTGATCCTTTGACTGTGAGGTAATGCAAATCAGCATTCCGGAAGAAGCTTAGATGGTTATCAAGAATCATCTCGTAACAGGGTGATCAAAAAGGTGTCACTCAGGTTTTCCGAAGGGATGCGTAGAGGAGTACATATCAAGACCAGGATTTGTCTAGTCCATGTAACGGACGGATACATGTGGCCATCTCGGTGACGTTACATTGATGAAGCTTGCAAGCATGTGACTAGGCCACGGAATGTAACGACATGAGAACAAGAAAAAAAATTCATCGGTAACGAGATCGAACTAAGGTATAGAGATACCGAAGATCTAGTCTCGGATAAATTAGGTATCGAATGACAAAGGGAATGGGGAATGACTATCTCACGGTTCGGGTGATTGTATTCGTGAAACGCAGGGGGGTTACATGGCCATCCAGGTCCCTCTGTTGATCACTGATATGAGAGTGGTCTCTATCATTTCCGGAGTGTTTCCGAACCGAAGGATGTCATGCTTAAGGGTAGGGACGCTTAGGGTAGACGAGGTATCGTATGAGAAAAAGAGAGAGAGAAACCGGAATAGTTTCGGTAACATCCGATGAAGATCAGAAAGGGGTCCGGAAGGTGTTCCGGAGTGAAGGAATAGTATAATATGTGTATTTGAATGTTAATTGGACAATTAATATTAAATATTTATTTTAAAGGCTCCATATTGCTAATGGGCCTCACCCCAAGGGAGGCCCAATAGGGCAAGGCGCCTAGGGAGTGGGGGCTAGCCGGCCTGGGCTTGGTGGGCTGCCCCAATGGGACCCACCTTGGTCCGGCGGCTGCCCCTAGGTGGCCGGCGGGTGTGGGGATGTAACTACCATGGGAAAACCCTACGCTCTAAGTTCAAGCCTGGATGAAGCGGAAGTGGTTAAAATAGTACAGCAGGGGCCCTGAGGACCGCCCACGTGTAGACCCGTCGGCCGTCCTAACCACTTCCAAGACATCGGGACAAGAGTGAGCGGCATAGGCAACAGGCGAAGAGATCAAATACATACACAAGTGAGTATGTATGCAAGCTACCATACAATAGTTCTCAGAGCCATTCCATCTAAAAGAAATAGAAATATTGCAACGCCATACGGCAAGATCCAAATATCCTAGATAGAGATAATAGTTTAGGATAGCTCCTCATACATCAAAACACAGAGTATTAGGCGGAAGCGGAAACAAGATCCGAGTATGGATAAGAAGCAAATCGGCATAAGATGCCACATAAATAAACACATCCCACCCACAGATCTCGCGGATCCCCATCCCCGGAATCTCTACACCGAGTGACCGTTGCCAACATCATCTGTCTCCTCCACCCAGTATCCATCTTGCGAATACACCTGTTCATCTGAATCAAACAATTTATCGTGTGAGACCCTAGGGGTACTCAGCAACTCTTTATGCCTCTAAAGGGGACATATACCTGGGGTGACGCAATTGCAGCAAAAGAGAATAACTATCAAGTCTATAGATACTCTCTAACCATCCGCCTAACCAATGATAGACGGATGTTCGTTAATTAGTAACAACAGTAATCACAGTATAATTAACAGATCCATCCTCCTTCTCGCTTACCAACGATAAAGCGGACGAACAACCCAACCGTTGGTAGTTTTACTATCCATTCCATGAGTATTGCACTATTTACTAGTCAGGTATTTAGTCAAGTTAAAAACGGTACTTTAGTTATACTTGTCTATGATCGAGAAACTGTGCTCCAAGTCATCCATAACCGTTGGCACGGCTTTCAGAAAGATTTACCCTGCAGGGGTGCACAAATAGCAACACACACTCGATCAACCTCAGAAAAACCAAATCAAAACCCAACGAGGCATTCATGACAAAGCGATCATAGGATTCATAAATATTTCAGGGGGCCACCCCAATAAGCTACCCGCAACGAAGTCGGCCGGCTCCGAGACGGACCCAGGGTTTGCGACGTCGGCTGTAATGACTGGGAACCCGAAAATGTGACTGGGCTTGTTGATACCGCGAAAATGTGGAACGATCCAAAATAGTACAGGTGCTCCACAATCAATCTTAAATAAAGTAGTAAAACATGGCATAAGTACAGGATAGTAATAAAACCCCAAACTAGTTTGTGGCCCCAAGAAATACAAATGAATCAAGCTCTGGCTCAGGGGGGTCCACGGCCTCCCGGATGTGGATAGTGCGAATAGTCGAGGAACAGGAATCAAGTACTCGGGGTCCTACGGGACACAAGTGAGCATGAAAAACCAAATAGCAGATATTGCTCACCGGTGCCTCTTTCATTAGTTATTCTATTACTACTCAGGTTAAGTTGTTTAGGTACCTCGTTATCCATCAGACACTCACATACCCTACACATGCTGTTCTACGACTCGCATGGCTCAAGCAACTCCTGTAGTAATGGCTCATGGGATGGAGGAACAAGCTTCGGTGGGGTTTAAAACTAAAGGCTATGCAGTACTTGGGATTCAATTTAATGCAATCGCGACTCAATGATGCAAGAAACAGATAGAGGCAATAGGTACTATATGTATGCAAGCATGTGGTAGTGCTTGCCTGGCATGTCAGTTGAAGCGAGAGACGGATCTGGGTAGTACTCCCGGGATTCCTGATATTTCCCCTGCTCGGCGTCTATTCGAAGAAGAACCAAACAAACAAGGGCCAACATGAATAAAGTGCACAAGCATATGAATAAAATGCGACAAGCAAACAAGCATGCCATGATGAATGATGCACAATTTCCCTGGCAATAATGTAGCATGGCATGGGTGAGGTGTGGGGTACAAGAATAAAGCATTTTATTGAGTTTTAGTCATGTTTTACTCCCAAATAAGTTGTTGTATACTTTATATTTATATGATGCATGCTGCAATTCAGAACATGGAATGCATAGTTAGAACGGGCTCGTCGTGCTGATCGATTTAGACATATTATTTCTCGAATTTGGAGTTGTAGATTTAAAGTTATTAATTAATTAAGAAAAGGCATTTTTATTCCATTTAAACAATTTCGAAAATTTAAAATGCTCAAAAGATATTTTGAAGGGCATAATTGAAATCCTCACCTTTTCCCGATTCAAAAACATATATTAAATGTATTATTTGGATTTACAAATTAAAAATTATTAAAAACAGAATTAAATCATATTTAAACATTGTCTAAAAATGGTTTTATTAAAATAGATAAACTGCAGAACTTTTTATACCCAGAGGCAGCTAGCCACAGCCACTGATGGGTGGGGCCAACGCTGACTGGGCGAAGACGGCGCGGCAAAACCTTTTCTGACCGCGGCTTAGCCAGCCAGTGAGACTAACAGGTAGGCCCGCGACGAGAAGGGACCCACGCGCCAGCGAGAGGGCTTGGGCTGGCCACGTGGCACGGAGGGGCACCGCAGGTTGAGGACCTGGAAACTTGGGTACCTTTTTGTAAAACTCCCGCGGAGGCAGACAGGTGGGACCGAGAGGAGCGCGGGTTGAGGAATCAAAAAGGTGGGGGGTTTCTGGAAGATTGCCAACTGATACTGTTGTTCTTCTCTGAGTCTATTGACGACCGATCGATGTTCGACAGCGGACAGAGCGCGGCGCGGGGGATCGAACCCACGACCTGCGGCGCGCGCACAGAGAGGCGGAGCCGCTGCGGTAGGGTGGGGATGCTGGTAGGAGCGGTTAGGTGGCTAGGTAACCTGTTACGCGGCGCGTCGACGTGCAGAAGCTCACGCACACCGGCGCACATAGAGCATTCGTCGGAGTGATCTAGGCGTCCAGGGAACAACGACGAGCGGGAGGTTGTCAGGGGGAAACGGTGGCTCACCATGGGGCTGCTGGTTGGGTTAGATCGGGCCAGGGAGCGGTAGATCGACGACGATGCAGACGGCCGGTGGTGTTAGGGTTTTCTCGGGCGCGTCGGCATGCCGCGGTACAGGGTCGTCTCCTCCTCGGCTCCGTGCACAGGGGCGACGCCGGGGACCTTCTCGGCTTCCTCGACGACCAAGCACCACGCCCGCCTACTTCTAGCTAGGGTGGAGAGAACGACACCGACGGTGGCCGCCGGAGATGGTAGAGATAGGGGTTCCGGTAGGTGGAGAAGGAGAGGGGTAAGGGCACGACCCTGGGTGGATCTGGGCGATGCCAGGCAGAGAAGAGGGAGTAGATAGGGACGGGAGGGAAGAGGGGGTGCCGTGGGGCTTAGTGGAGAAAAAGGTGGCTTCGGCCACCTTTTCCTTCCTCTCCCTCACGTGCTCGACGTGGGAAGGGCCAGGCAGGGGCATCGGCGGTTGTAGCTGGGGCCAGACGAGGACAGGGAGGGGACTGGCTCGGTGGGGCTGGCCTGCAGCGAGAGAGAGAGGCCGAGAGGAGAGGGCTCGGGTAGATGGTGTCGAGCTAGGGTTGGGGGTAGCTCGGGTTAGGTTAAGGTAGAGGGGGTGGTTCGGCTTAGTGAGGGGTGGGGTGTAGCCGAAGCTAGGAGGGTTAGGGTTAGCTTGGCATGTGGTGAATTAGGGCTAGGGTTTTAGAGAGAGGGATCGGGTAAGGCATGGGTATGGTGGTGATGGAGGTAGGGTTAGGGAGGGGGTCATGAGGGTTTAGGGTTAGAGTTTGATCATGGCCAAAACAAGAACAAGCAAGGGGGTGATGATGGGTAGAGTTTTGAGCATGGTCAAGACAAGATCAAGCATGAGGAGGATTGAATAAGAGAGAAAAGGGGAGCTTAACAAAAGAGAAGAAAACCACTCAAAAACCAAAGAAAACCAAAGGTGAAAAAGATGGTGAGGTTTGTTGCATGGCCCATGCATGGGCATTAAATGCCATGTCTAATCTTGTGAAAACAAAATAATAATCATGGCATTTATACACATGCATTAAAAAATGTGGAGTAAGGCTAAGGTAAAAGAATTAGAAAGATGTTCCAAGTGGAGTAGATGGAGATGCTCAAATTTGAATATAATTTGGGACATGCTAGTGTGTGTGTTCCACTAGGTGCATAATATCTCCAATAATATTCCAACATGAGCAAATATGCCAATACAATCCATATGGATGCTAGAAAGAGGGATGCCACTCACATAGCATGCAAAGGTGGCTCCACATATCAAAAAATGTGAAAACAACATGATGCTAGTGTGGGAGCATGTAGAATAACAAGAGGATCCATCCCAACTCACATGAGCTAGAGGTAACCAAATAAAATGCAAGGCCCACATGTAGTAGGGTGGTGGAATTATGGCGTGATGACAAGAAAGGTGGTGGAGTTCATAAAAGACATGCCCCCAGCTCAACTTGGGCATCAAGCATTTATCCAGAACCAAATACAATTAATAATGCATATGGGATAAGAACCTAATGAAAATGGTTTTATATGATGCTCAAATGCAAGGTGGCATGATGACATGAGCATGATAGAATTATGATGCAACAATTATATGTAGAAAGTTGCAATTATATTAATAGACCATGTAGCATTACATATGTTAGACAGATGGGATGCTACAGGGGATTAGTCCCGCACCGCCTGGCCCCTGGGAGGGGTTCCCCCTCCCACTATATAAAGGGGTTCCCCCTCCCCCATTACATATGTCAGTACCAAACTTTCAGCTGGCCAGAGGAACAAGGACCTACGATGGTAGCACCAAGCCAGAGGACTGGCTCATTGACTATGCAACTTCAGTTAAAATCACGACAGGAAATTTGAGGTGGGCAGTAAGATATGTGCCCCAAATGCTGGAAGGACCTGCAAAAGTTTGGCTGAACAACATCCACCATGGATTATAAACTGTTGGCTGGACTTTCAGGAGGTATTCGTTAGCAATTTCTCAAGCACCTACAAGAGGCCAAATAGGCCACAGACTTTGGCGTTATGCTGGCAGAGACCGAATGAGCCGGACTGAGATTTTCTGACTTGGTGGTGCAACATGCGCAACTCATGTGAGGGGGTAATTGAATCACAAGAAATTGCATGGTTCGCCCAAGGTTATAGGTATGGAAGTATGCTGTGGCAAAGGTTGCAGGGAGATATGCCAACCACCTTAGCTGAGACAATCTGGATAGCAGATTCGTATGCTTTGGGAGACCCGGCACAACCCCGACTAATGTCAAGCGAGCCAAATGAGGAGTACTACAACAGGGATGGCTCCGGATCATCCTGGAGGAATGATTTCCAGGGTAAAAAAAGGGATGATCATCCGGATTACAGGTACATCTCGTAGCAGATGGCAGCCATAGAACGAGATCAGCCCAATGCCGGTGCTTGCCAGCGCTAGAAAACTGGAGGACAACATTGGCAGCAAAAGGTGAAGGCAAGAAGCCTTTGACTTCGGAACAGAAGAAACAGTGGCAGGAAAGAAAAGATCGCCTGAGGTACACGTTCGAGTCTATGTTGGACCAGCCTTGCAAATTCCATACGCCAAGTCTGAATAGCCCGGCGAACCATACGATCCCATAATGTGAGTGGATGTGGAAGGTAGAACATGGTAGCTCGGGGAATGCTCAGGCACCTCGGAACGAAAAAATTCGAAATGAAGCACCTCGGCAGCAATTGCTCACAGGGGGGGATGGGCAGCAACAATGTTGCCTCCACATCCACCGAGGTATGAAAATCAAGAAAGGAGGGATGCAGTGCATCAGGTGAATAACCAGCAACAGCAATACCAATGTTACCATGGTAATGAAGGATGAAATGAGTACAGGGAGCATCACCAGAGCTACTGTGTGTTTACCATGGAAGAGACCGACATAAAAAGTTTGCAGCGACGACATATGGAGGTGAATGCAGTAATGCCTGCAGTCACAAGGTACATACCTTGGTTGGATCAGGAGATAACTTGGAATATCAAGGATCATCCTAGGCTCATGCCGAGTCCTAGATCATACGCGATGGTGCTGGATCCGATGTTCATCAGTCCAAATATCAACGTGAGGTTTTCCAAGGTACTGATAGACAATGGCAATAGCATTAACATCATGTACAAAGATACCATGCACAAGTTAGGAATCTCGGAGAACATGCTCCAAGCGACAAGAACCACTTTCCATGGCATTGTGCCAGGTATCTCCTTAGAGCCCATTGGTAAGGTCCGGGTTGATGTATTGTTCGGTACGAGGGATAACTGCCAGACTGAGAACTTGGAATTTGAAGTGGTAAACTGGGAAGGTGCTTATCACACGTTACTCGGCAGACCTGCTCTGAGCAAGTTCATGGCAAGTACTCACAGTTACCTGAAGTTGAAACTGCCCGGACAAAGAGGAGTGATTACAGTATTAGGGGATGTTAGGTATTCGATTGAGTGCGCGTCTGCTGGATCTAACCTGGCCGAGTCACTCGTGATAGCATAGGAGAAAAGGAGAATTCAGGAAGTGGCGGCATTGGCTCAGTCCGCGCAACAGCATATGTCGGCTCTAACCAACCCACATGGGAGTGTTTCTTTCCAAGCAACAAAAGATACGAACAAAATACCCATTGATGATCAGTTCCCAGAGCGCACCGTAACCATTGGTGCCGGGTTAGGCAACAAATAGGAAAGCGAGTGATGGCCTAAGATATCTCGAGCTCATTGGGGAACCCCAAGAGAAAGGTATGATGAGCACAACAGCAAGTTTTCCCTCAGTTATGAAACCAAGGTTTAATCGAACCAGTAGGAGCAAGGAAACACCCCAAAGGTGTTGCTAGCTGAACTTTGGCAGGGCGCACTACCGGTGCCAGCAACAACGTGATAGACCGCAATCCAACTGCATCTATGACTAATAATCCACCTTTAGGTTATCATCTGAACCCCCTCTAGTATTAAGTTGCAAGCAATAGATAATTGCATTACGCATTGCGTCTAAAGTAAACAATATGATTGTTCTATGAACAAAGGATTGTTTATTTCTCCCTAGTAGCAACAATACATCTAGTACCTTAGATATTTCTATCACTTCCCTAGATTACTAGAGGCATGAACCCACTATCGAGCATAAATACTAACTCTTGGAGTTGCTAGCATCTACTTGGCCAAGATAGCTACTAACAACGGAAAGCATGCAAGATCAAAAATAACAAAGACATGATAGGATCAATAATCAATCTGAAATAGCATCTTAATATCCATCGGATACCCATAAACACAACATGTAAGATTACAAATAGATGATCTTGATCATGAACGGAGCTCACAAGATCTAAACATGATATCACAAAGGAGGAGAACCAACAATCTAGCTACTACATGGACCCGTAGTCCAAGGATGAACTACTCACGCATCACGCCGGAGGCTTGCATGGTGATGAAGAAGGCCTCCAGGGTGCCGTGAAGAGCTTCAGATCCCTCCCGATCTAGGGATGGAGATGACAGCGGCTATAGACTCTTTCGTGGAATTTTGATCGAGTACTTAGGGTTTTTGTATCGGAGGCATCTTATAGGCGAAAGGGGAGGCCGAGGGGGTGCCAGAGGCGGCCAGACCACCCCTGGGGTGGGCCAGGCTAGGCCGCGCGGCCAGGTGGTGTGGCACCCCCTGGCCCCTCTCCATCTCGTATTCTGGCTCCTTGTGTCCCTTGGTGAAAAACTGACTTTGGCTTTTGTCCCGTCCAATTCCGAGAATATTCATTTTCTGACTTTCCTGGAACCAAAAATAGCAGAAAATAGGCAGCTGGCACTGTGGCTCTTGTTAATAGATTAGTCCAAGAAAGTGTATAGAAAGTATGCCAAAGTTGGAACAAAACATAAGAAAGTAGATAAAAATCAAGCATGGAACATCAAAAATTATGGATACGTTAGCAACGTATCAACATCCCCAAGCTTAACTCCTGCTCGTCCTAGAGTAGGTAAGTGATAAAAAGAAAGAATAATTTTTGAGGTGACATGCACCATCATAAACTTGATCAAAGTATTGTAAAACATTGAAAGCTGGGATCATGGTACTTCAACATAGCATGAAAGACAAAGTTCTAACAATAAGACATAGCAACTATGTTGCAACATGAAAACGCACAAACAAAAGATTCATGAATAATAATACTTTGCAAGACGTTTGTTTGTTTCACATAAAGAAAACATAGCATAGTGGCATTCAGCTTGTCCCTCATAGAGTAGCAAACATAAATGCATAGGACACCTTCAAAGTTCATAAGGGTGACTAGATACAAATAGTTTAAAATAAGCAATATCAAAGCTATGCATCAATCAACAAGTATTGGGACAATGCACATAGAACTAAGAATGGCCACTATGCTCTCAAAGTAGGTGCATGAATATAGAAGGTGGAGACTCAACAAAAAAGTAAAAGAAAGGCCTTCATAGAAGGAAGTAGGGATTCAAGTTTCATAAAGAGATTCCAAAAATTATGGTACTTGTCAGCTTTCAGCTCTCAGTGCCCCTATCATAAGCATCTTGAAGTGATTAAGGTTAAAGTGAACAAACTATGGTGTATATGCTTGACGAAGTATAAGTTGGAAATCTCATGTCCCTTGAATATGAGGGCCGCTCCTCATGCTACTCAACTTTAGTTACCGGTAAGTTCTTGTCGTAGTAAGTACATGTGTATCACAGAGAACCGCCAACGGTGTACCCCTTGCCCGATTATACGGAAGAATCCCCGTATCAAAATGATAAGGCAAGCAGACAACGAGAATCTCAACAATCTTCTTATTTACCATGGGAAAATGGTGCTTTTTTCTCTCTTTCCTCTTTTCTCAAATCTTTTTTTTCTTTTTCTCTTTTTTTCTCAATATCTGACTCTTATTTTATAAGAAGAATGCTTCATAGACAGCTCATTATGGTTACGCGATAGGTTTCCACCATGACATCATGGATTAGACCAGCGGCCCAGGCGTTTCTCTAACACACATACATAACTCCATGGACTTACAAGCTCCCCTTTCATTTCACACCGACGACATCCATAGACAAAAGAGCATGATATCAACTAGGTACAAAGTACAAGTGCAATGTTGAAAGCGTTCCCTGTGACAACATGGTTTTGCTAATCCCCAACTTAGAAGTGCAAGCATATACAACATAGACGACACAATGGTTAAAGTTTATTAAGGGCAAGAAAAGTAAGTGTGCCATCAAGTTCGTGAGAGCTTTAATCACTAGTTTTCTCATAACAAGTTTAATACAGAAGGTAGATAAAAACATGAATCTACTTGGAATAGCATATGCTAATAGGTAGGTATGGTGGACTCTTTGGAATAACTTGGTTTTAGGAATTGGATGCATGAGTGGAACTCATACTTCATTATGGAGTCTAGCAAAAGACTGGGAGCGACCAACTAAGAGAGCAATAATGGCCATAATCATGCAGAGCGACAAAACATCACTAATCAAAGCATAAAGTGATACTACAAGTTGAAAACTAAAGGATCATAAAGGCTATGGTGACTTGGGATAGTCATAACATGGAGTGAGGATGCGCCAAGTTAATCCAAATAAAGCATCAAAGGAGAATACCACAATACTATGCTTTAATATGCTAAAACAACGCATGATTCTTCCAAGGCACATTAAGCAATCTCAATTGTTTATAACAAGTCATGCTAAAACAAAGAATACTAAGCATAAAGACAAAACAATATCAAGCATTGCATCACAAAGCATAGGGCACAGTCAAAAACAAGCTCTCTTTACCACTTAAGCATGAACTTTTCCTACTGTTTTCCAATCCAAACCAAACTATTTGAAAACCAATGTATGAAAGAGGGGATCCAACCAATTTATTCAGAAAACTAAGCAAACCAAGAAAACGAAAACCAAAATATAAACGAAAAAGAAGACGCTGCAAGAACAACACAACTGTGCATGAAACAATAAAAATGAAGTGTTTGGAAGAAACCTGGGATTTTTATTGATGAAGAAGGGGATGCCCAAGGCATCCCCAAGCTTTGACGCTTGTACCTCTTGAATATGTCTTGGGGTGAAAAGGGGTGGCATCCCCAAGCTTGAGATTTAGTCCATTCTTCATCTCATTACATCATTCCTTCCATACACCTGAAATTTTTCTTCATACAAAACTTCACACAATCTTTATTAGCAACATTAGTGCACTCAAGATAATAGGTATTTTAGGTTCAGTTTCAACACCAATAAAACTTCAGTTAAAACACAAGCTGCTGTAGCACTTCCCTCAAAAAGCTCAATTCCCCAAAAGAACTCAAAAAGGAACCAACAAGAAGCAAATGCAAATAATGGAAGAAATCTGTCAAAACAGACCAGCAGGTAAAGAATTTTTTTTTCGAAGACCTTCTGTTTCTCAAATCGAAAAATGTTGAACTAACCGAAGTTAGATAACAACCTGGGGCAGAAGCTTGAAACTTCACTCCTCAAAAGGACGTACAGAGATTTTACACGAATTATTACGGTGAAGCACAGAAATCTGTTTTGGGACAACAACTTTCCCAATCATTACTTCTCTCTCATTAGAGGTTACTCTTTGCACAAAAAGCAAATAAAAAGGATAAAGAGCGGTTATTACTGACTAATAACTTCCAAGACTCATCTAAAACATTTGGGTTATCTCCCAATAAGTACGTTTCTTTAACGCCTTTAAGTTAGTCATGATAGTTTGAGAAGATGCTCACATAAGAAATATGAATTGAAGTAAAAGAGAGAATCAAGAAGCAAAACACATATAAGTCTAACCCTCTTCCTATGCATAGGAATCTTGTATGCAAATAAATTCACAAAGAACAAAGCGACATGCATAGGACGATAAAACGAGAGTAACTTCAAAACTTTCAGCAAATAGAGAGGTGTTTCAGTACCATGAAAACTTTTACAACCATATTTTCCTCTCTTATAATAATTTTCAGTAGCTTCATGAATAAACTCAACAATATAACTATCACATAAAACATGCTTTTCATGATCTACCAACACTAGAGCTTTAATATAAACATTTTCAAAAGAATCCTCAGGAACATGACATTCGTCATCCTTTGGTAAGCATGGGGGATAATCAAATAATGTAAGGGGTAAAGAGTTACTATCATTAGAAGGTAGGAATGGGTAGATCCGTGGCTCTTGGTGTGATGGTGATGGCGACTTCAAGACCGGGATGGCACGTGCTCGTGGGGTCGTGATTGGTGGAACTTTTCAAAGTGCTCGAGAGGGTGGCTTTGGTGGGGTCGGGAGAAATCCTTGTCTATTGACACTTGCACGGTGACGCTTGAGGGTGTCACCTTTCTTCTTGAAGGGTGTCAGGGGCCTCCCTCCCCCACCCCCCGCTGCGTACCAGGGGAAACACTAGGTCCCGGCTGGATAGCAGTGTCATCGTCGTCACTCCCCTTCTTGGAGGTGCTGTTTTGGTACGCAGGCGCTTTGGTACGTAGGATGTGTGGTGGTACTTCTGTGGAGGGCACACCGGTTGCGAGCTGTTTCCATTTTCTGCACACCGCCGTTATCGGCTTTCTTCTTCTTTTATTTATTCTTGCTTTTCATGTTGGGCTTGGGTTCTCCTAGCGCCTTGTACCCTGTGGTGTATGTTCCTTTGGGCGATGTGCTTCCTCGCCCAGCAGCGGTCTCACCTATGTGCTTTATTTATAAAGCGGGGCAAAAGCCTGATTTGAGGATAACATCCTAATGCAGAACCATGTCATGTATTCCTTGCTTTTTAGATGGTATATGCATGTCTCAACCCTGTGTGACCACCCGTGATGTAATAATTTGTACACTTTGAACTAATAATAAAGTAAAAAAGGATTGTATGCATCTACCAATGTAGAGGTCGGGGTATGTCCCCATTTCCAAAATCGAAAAAGTAGTTAGAACGATTACGGTCTCACCTGCATCGCACTGATTTAATGTTCTTATACGTCTTTGTCAAGGTGAAGCAATGTAGTCTACCGTACTTTAGGCACCCTTGTTACCGCCCAGTATGGCGTTTAGCATCATATATTCCATTAGTTGGAAATATGGTTTCAAATTTCGGTTTCCGAAATATTTGGGCCCCTGCCGAAATCCTATGATTTAGTGAATTTCAATGATTTCAATTTTCATTTCGAGGCGAACCACCATTGGCCTCGCCGTTCTTCATGAGGCGAACTGGTCGACGGTTAATTGGGCGATCCCCACGCTTCGCCTACTAGATTCAGACGCTGGACATTCTTCTTGGCTTTGGTTTGTTCTCCACCTCTCCTAGAAATAGTTAAAGCTTGTGACCATCTAGATTTATAAGGTGCTTGCAGATTTTGGTAGATTCATTCTTTAGGTAAATCTACAGTAAAGCTTTGGATAGAAGAGTTGGAAAACATCTTAAAAAGGACTTGGCAGAGATCCTGTGCAAGTTTTTGACCTGATATATTCCCCATCTTTCTTGGATACGATGGAACATTTGGCTGTTGATGTACCTGAAGAGGAAGTACTTAGAGGTACAATATAGTATAGATGGATGTACCCTATAGAACGTCTACTTTGCATTTCCAAGGAGCAGGAAGATATCCTATACAATTTGATAAGTGAGTGTTATGCAAAGATATCTTCACATATAATATAGACTATACAAAAGTTAGATATATTCAGATGTCTGACTTGGCTATGTTTTGTAGGTTCTTCGCAGAAATAAAAGTACTAGCAATTTCCGTTCCACCAATAAAAAGACCAGATGGACTAAGATCTAAGGATCATGTAAGATACTCAAATTACACTGTGAATTGTCTATGAATTGTCCAGATGGGATAACCTCTTGTCTATTCTGTAACGCTAGATTACGGAGCTTGAATTTCTAGCCCTTATCTATGGTCATGATAGGAGTATAACAACAGATTTAGCTTGCATTTCCAGCAGTGTTTGCCATAGCGTTGATGTACCTTCTGTGGAAATCGACGCAACTGGAGGTTGTCCTGAGGAACTTGCAATGGATTGGGTTTAGACTCGAAATCCTGCACTTGATATTGTCGTCCCAAGGAAAATAAGGTTGTGGATCTGGTAATACCGCCTTCTCTAGAACAAGATGCTGGAGGTGATGATTTCCTATGGCAATCCCTACCATTCTGTGACTTGTACGAGTAGTTGTCTTAATGTAATTGAATTGCATGTCCCTCCCTATCAATGAAAATGTCAAATATTTTGCCTTGTTTCAATAATAAATAAATATTTGGATGTCTCCTTGTGTTAGTCGATGCAAAGAAGATATTGTTCTCAGCATGAAGTTGTCAGATCAATAACGCAAGCATAATGACATTACAAGAAAAGGAACAAAATCATCTTTTCACCGTGCTTGTGAAAAGGAGATGAGCTAGGAACCATGCCTAGAAGTGGCGGTGGACAATTCTCGTGTACCTCAGCTAGCATTGGTTTATCATTGATAATATTGAAGCATCTGAATATGATTACATACTAGGAGTAGTTCCACTTCCACACTATAGTTAAATAGGCAAAAGTGTAAGAAATGCGTAAGGTACCTCCATAATATAGGTTCCAGAGAAAAGCATACAAATCATAAGAAAGACTGCTCCACATCACAGTTCACCACCTTCAAGTGCAACAGTCGCTACAGATCGTAAACACAATTCACCACGTCCTTTAGATGGCATGATGATTTCGGGAGCAGGATCAGCAACGCCAACACCAGTAGCATGAGTCTCCACAATAGGTTAACTATTGAGCACCACAATGTCCTCTGTAGGCTCTTCACTGCCAGCTCCAGCTGCACAAGTCTCTACGGATGGTAAAACCAATCCTCCACCTCCATCATCTAGCACGGCGATGGTAGGTACAGGCTCATCAGTACCAGCTGTAGCTACATCAGTCTCCACAGAAGGTAAACAAGGTGGCGTCTTAGGTGTAGCAGTTTGACATCCATTTTCTACTCCGTCATAAGGAAACTGAGAGTCTCCTTCAAGTTTGTGCTTCTGCAGTTACAAGATAAATAGAGATTATAGCAAAATCATATGCACGGGATGACAAGAACATATGTCATTCTATTGATTTACCTAGTTAACTTGGATAGCGGAAGTCACATAATTGGAACCTATTTCATCAAGAATACTCTTTTTCGCTCCTTCCGCTATCTCCTTCTGCAGTAAGTTGTAATATTGATTACATGATGTTGATTGTCAAATATATGCAAATGTTGAAAAGTTTGCGCTGTCGAACTACCAACTTTGAACGGATCCCCATTGTTCTTAGTTATGGGATCTAGCCCAGAAACCAAGCTTCCATGCAATCCTATTCTAGAAAAAAGGATGCATACCCGAGATAAGAACTACTCTACACATGACAATGCCGCGGAATCGACAATACAAATTTAACCGCATCATCTCTATCATGTAAGTTTGGAGTGAATCTAGATACACTCGTTTCACATAAGCTAAAACTTTTTATATTATAAAATGGAGGGAATAGGTATGATTGTTCTAGTATTTCACAAACCGCCATTGCTGCTGTGGGACAGGGATGACGGATGCACCACCGTGCTACAGAAGGTTGCCACACCTATCTCGCCACTGCCTATAGAAGATGGAGTTGAGGAGCTGGTCGACAACAATATGGAGTGAGAGGCCAGGGGGAGGTAGTGGATGGAAGAAGGGACTGGATAAAAGAGGTTGTGTGTGTGCATGGGGGGAGGCCGGTGATGGAGTTAAATCCGGCTTGTCTCGGAAGGAACACGCTGCCACGTGCACTGGTGTGTGCAAAATTCCCTCCCTCTCTCTTCTGCGACAGCTACTATCAATAATACTCTAGCTAGCTTCATCGAGTTCTCTGGTACTAGTAGACCTTTAATATAGAGTACTACTCAGAAGAAGAAAAAAACTAGACTAGCACACCATCGTACAGTATTTCCTTGTCAAAGCACTAGCGATGCCATGACAAGCGACATGTTTTTACTGGTAAACCTAAAAACATCGTGTTCCTTCCACCGCATGCAGTTTCTGAGTGAAGTACCAACACTTCTAACTTACCTACAGTGTTGGGGGGATACCCCCGGGTAGGGTCACGCCGAGGTATAAGGGCCCAGTTACCCAAGGTATGGCACGACCAAAGCAAGTGCTGGTCGGGTCACCTCAAGGCAGGCCTATTTACAGAGTAACCCGTCCCGGTGGGCGTTTTCCTAGCATTAACCCGGCCGACATAAAATATATGCCGGCTATGTAAATCTACCTTGTGTGTAGGTATCCTTGGAGCCGGGCTAACTACATGCTAGCCGGGTTACCACTTGGCTTCCAAGAGAAGGAAGGAATCTCCCGCTGGTCAAAAGGTGGCCTCTGTCCACTATGGCCTGAGCAAAGCGAGCAGAGGGAAGGACCAGCGGGGCGTGGCCGACAAAGATGACGCGGGCTATGTCGGATGACGTAGTCTATGTCTGGTGATGCCAAAAGACAAGGAGGTCACAGAGGGTTACTTTCATAGTCCGGAGTAGCCATTTAAAGTGAATAAAGAGGCATCTAGCTTTAACCAAAGGGCATATTCAAGGAATATGCTTCCACGTCTGCCCTAATTTTTGTAACCTGGGCTCCCCTATATAAGGAGCACCAGGGCCTCCCTAGAAGGGGATCGGTCATTTTTCTCTGTATAAGGTAGAACTCTAGAGCACAGAAGCGAGGGGTAAGAGACCTAGTCTCCTTCTCAAGAACAGCTCAAGGAGCCCTTGTAATCCACCACTGACAGAGTGAAGAAACAACACTTGCGCGTGGAATCACCACGCTATCTCTCCCTGGATTCCTCTAGCGTACTTTGGCCCCATCTTTATCCTATCCATGGCATCTCCCATGCCACCACCACGATAGTTGGCGCCCACCGTGGGGCTAGCGGCGCTAGCAGGGGTGAAAATCCGGACGGGAAACATTATCGGCACCGGCGAGCGCGTCATCTTCGGCCTAGTTCAGCGCTTTGGAGCGCTGGACTACGTCAGCAACAACGCTGGAAACTTCGGCAGGCGTCCTCCTCTATGCAATGACCTCTTCATCAAGCTTGGCACGCACAAGATCTACATCGGTGTGGACGAGTCCTGCATTCACCCGCGGCACATCGTCGAGGGAGGCAAGCCACCTCTCAGCGCGGCTAGCCGCCCGTGTATCACTCGCCCTGCAAGCTGCATTGAGGTCATGATGACCACGCCAGACGCAGGAGAAAGCAAGGACCCGACACCAGATCCGGAAGTCATGCCGAAGCAGGTAAGGTCTAGATTTCCTCCACTAGAAAGGCCAAAGAATGTACTACAAGAAGCAATAGATAGCATAGCGACACCAATAGCTCATGTAGTAGATCCGGCTCAGGCCCAAGCTGAGTTAGAGGAAACTAGGCAGAAAATGCTAGCTGGGGCGAAAAAGTAGCCGAGTTGCAATAGTCACTGAACATCACTTTGAGGGAATATGCAAAAGCAAATCGCATAGATGGAGTAAAAATCCGAGGCAGAAACCTAATTACGGAAATTGACAAGGAGTATGATCCTAGGCTGGGTCAGACAACTATTATAGTAACTGGAGGACTAGAGAGGTACAATACCCCGGCAAAGAACCTCAGGGCTGCAAACGCAGCTGCGTCCGAGTTAGAAGGCTTAACCGGAGAGGCACGGGAAAGGAAACAGGAAAGAGTAAACCACTTGTTGAGGGTGGCGTGCCAGCAAAATGAGGAAATGAACAAGGCAAACCCAGCGTAGCCCAGAGCATCAAATGTAGTTCATTCGGCCAGAAATAACCCCGCAAAATCGGCTGGAGCTACAGCATGCCCTGGTCATGGCCCAAGGAGAGAGGAAGTGGTAACCTCGGGAAGAAAGGACAAATAGATGGTCCCTTATGATCCGATGAGAGTCGGAAAAGGAAAAGTAGTGCAAGTTGATGAAGATCGCCAGAGTACCAGCCGAGGTGAAGCTGGCCGAGGTAACCGCAACCAAGGCAATGCCGGTCAAAGGAACATTGCCAACGACAATGTCGGACAATGAGATCCGGCGGGAGCAGGGCAAAATGCACCTCAACAACAACATCAACGATATGCACCTCAACAGGAGAGAAGCGTTGGCCAAGCGATGTAGCAGCAATATCCTCATCGGATCAAGACAGGTACAATGATGGTTATTCAGCTATGGTCAATGATGGATACCCTGGACCAGAGCACCACGTGATTGGATCAAGGCTAGGGAGAAGGAATTTATAGCCAGATGACGCAAGGCTGAGGTTGGATAGAATTTATAGGTCGGAGATGATCGAGGTGTAGGGCCCTCCAGGTCTGACATGCTTTGGACCTCGGATCATGAGGGAACCACCAGTACTGAACTTTCAGCTGGCCAGAGGAACAAGGACCTACGATGGCAGCACCAAGCCAGAGGACTAGCTCATTGACTATGCAACATTAGTTAAAATCACGACAGGAAATTTGAGGTGGGCAGTAAGATATGTGCCCCAAATGCTGGAAGGACCTGCAAGAGTTTGGCTGAACAACTTGCCACCAGGGAGTATAAACTGTTGGCTGGACTTTGAGGAGGTATTCGTTAGCAATTTCTCAAGCACCTACAAGAGGCCAAATAGGCCACAGACTTTCGTGTTATGCCGGTAGAGACCAAATGAGACGGACCGAGATTTTCTGACTCGATGGTGCAACATGCGCAACTCATGTGAGGGGGTAATTGAATCACAAGCAATTGCATGGTTCACCCAAGGTTGTAGGTATGGAAGTATGCTGTTGCAAAGTTTGTAGGGAGATATGCCAACCACGTTAGCTGAGACAATCTGGATAGCAGATTCGTATGCTTTGGGAGAGCCGACACAACCCCGGCTAATGTCAAGCGAGCCAAATGAGGAGTACTGCAACATGGATGGCTCTAGATCATCCTGGAGGAATGATTTCCGGGGTAAAAAAAGGGATGATCGTCCGGATTACAGGTACTGCTCGCAGCAGATGGCAGCTGTAGACCGAGATCAGCCCAATGATGGTGCTAGCCAGCGCCAGAAAACTGGAGGACAACATTGGGAGCAAAAGGGTGAAGGCAAGAAGCCTTTGACTCCAGAACAGAAGAAACAATGGCAGGAAAGAAAAGATCGTCTGAGGTACACGTTCGAGTCTATGTTGGACCAGCCTTGCAAATTCCATACGCCAAGTCTGAATAGCCCAGCGAACCATATGACCCCGCAATGTGAGTGCATGAGGAAGCTAGAATAGGGTAGCTCGAGGAATGCTCAGCCACCTCGGAACGAAACAACTCGAAATGAAGCACCTCAGCAGCCATTGCTCATAGGGGGAATGGGAAGCAACTAATGTTGCGTCCACATCCACCGAGGTATGAAAATCAAGAAAGGAGGGATGCAGTGCATCAGATGAATAACCAGCAACAACAAGACCAAGGTTACCATGGTAATGAAGGATGAAATGAGTACAGGGAGCATCACCAGAGCTACTGTGTGTTTACCATGGAAGAGACCGACATAAAAAGTTTGCAGCGACGACATATGGAGGTGAATGCAGTAATGCCTGCAGTCACAAGGTACATACCTTGGTTGGATCAGGAGATAACTTGGAATATCAAGGATCATCCTAGGCTCATGCCGAGTCCTAGATCATACGCGATGGTGCTGGATCCGATGTTCATCAGTCCAAATATCAACGTGAGGTTTTCCAAGGTACTGATAGACAATGGCAATAGCATTAACATCATGTACAAAGACACCATGCACAAGTTAGGAATCTCGGAGAACATGCTCCAAGCGACAAGAACCACTTTCCATGGCATTGTGCCAGGTATCTCCTTAGAGCCCATTGGTAAGGTCCGGGTTGATGTATTGTTCGGTACGAGGGATAACTGCCAGACTGAGAACTTGGAATTTGAAGTGGTAAACTGGGAAGGTGCTTATCACACGTTACTCGGCAGACCTGCTCTAAGCAAGTTCATGGCAAGTACTCACATCAGTTACCTGAAGATGAAACTGCCCGGACCAAGATGAGTGATTAGAGTATCAGGGGATGTCATGCATTCAGTTGAGTGCGCGTCTGCTGGATCTAACCTAGCCGAGTCACTCGCTATAGCATAGGAGAAGAGGAGAATTCAGGAAGTGGCAGCATTGGCTCAGTCCACGCAACAACATATGTCGGCTCTGACCAACCCGCATAGGAGTGTTGCTTTCCAAGCAATAAAAGATACCAAGAAAATACCCATTGATGATCAGTTCCCAGAGCGCACCGTAACCATTGGTGCCGGGTTAGGCGACAAATAGGAAAGCGAGTGATGGCCCAAGATATCTCAAGCTTGTTGGGGAACCCCAAGAGGAAGTTATGATGAGCACATCAGCAAGTTTTCCCTCAATTATGAAACCAAGGTTTAATCGAACCAAAGGTGTTGCTAGCTAAACTTTGGCAGGGCGCACTACCGGTGCCAGCAGCAACGTGGAGACCTGCACAACACAACCACAGAACTTTGTCCCCAACTTACAGTGAGGTTGTCAATCTCACCGGTTTTGCTGAAAACAAAGGATTAAACGTATTGTGTGGAAGAAAGTATTAGTATGCAGAAAGTAAACAGAAAGCAGTAAACAGTTGATAGATTGATGGTAAAAGAAAGGACCGGGGTCCATAGTTCACTAGGGTTTCCTTAAGATAGATGACATGTTGGGTGAACAAATTACAGCGGGGCAATTGAGAAAGCATACATGCAAATACTACTCATCTTAACTCCTTTGAGATTTGATTAAGCATTACAACATTATACATAGACCGCAATCCAACTGCATCTATGACTAATAATCCACCTTCAGGTTATCATCTGAACCCCCTCCAGTATTAAGTTGCAAGCAATAGATAATTGCATTACGCATTGCGTCTAAAGTAAACAATATGATTGTTCTATGAACAAAGGATTGTTGTTTTCTCCCTAGTAGCAACAATACATCTAGTACCTTCGAGATTTCTATCACTTCCCTAGATTACTAGAGGCATGAACCCACTATCGAGCATAAATACTAACTCTTGGAGTTGCTAGCATCTACTTGGCCAAGATAGCTACTAACAACGGAAAGCATGCAAGATCAAAAATAACAAAGACATGATAGGATCAATAATCAATCTGAAATAGCATCTTAATATCCATCGGATACCCATAAACACAACATGTAAGATTACAAATAGATGATCTTGATCATGAACAGAGCTCACAAGATCTAAACATGATATCACAAAGGAGGAGAACCAACAATCTAGCTACTACATGGACCCGTAGTCCAAGGATGAACTACTCACGCATCACGCCGGAGGCTTGCATGGTGATGAAGAAGGCCTCCAGGGTGAATTCCCCTCTTCGGCAGGGTGCCGAGAAGAGCTTCAGATCCATCCTGATCTAGGGATGGAGATGACGGCGGCTACAGACTCTTTCATGGAATTTTGATTGGGTACTTAGGGTTTTTGTATCGGAGGCATCTTATAGGCGAAAGGGGAGGCCGAGGGGGTGCCGGTGGCGGCCAGACCACCCCCTGGCACGGGCCAGGCTGGGCCGCACGGCCAGGTGGTGTGGCGGCCCCCTGGCCCCTCTCCGTCTCGTATTCTGGCTCCTTGTGTCCCTCGGTGAAAAACTGACTTTGGCTTTTGTCCCGTCCAACTCCGAGAATATTCATTTTCTGACTTTCCTAGAACCAAAAACAACAGAAAATAGGCAGCTGTCACTGTGGCTCTTGTTAATAGGTTAGTCCAACAAAGTGTATAGAAGTACTCCAAAGTTGGCACAAAACATAAGAAAGTAGATAAAAACCAAGCATGGAACATCAAAAATTATGGATACGTTAGCAACGTATCAACATCCCCAAGCTTAACTCCTGCTCGTCCTAGAGTAGGTAAGTGATAAAAAGAAAGAATAATTTTTGAGGTGACATGCACCATCATAAACTTGATTAAAGTATTTGTAAAACATTGGAAGATGGGATCATAGTACTTCAACATAGCATGAAAGACAAAGTTCTAATAATAAGACATAGCAACTATGTTGCAACATGAAAAGGGACAAACAAAAGATTCATGAATAATAATACTTTGCAAGACGTTTGTTTGTTTCACATAAAGAAAACATAACATAGTGGCATTCAGCTTGTCCCTCATAGAGTAGCAAACATAAATGCATAGGACACCTTGAAAGTTCATAAGGGTGACTAGATACAAATAGTTTAAAACAAGCAATTTCAAAGATATGCATCAATCAACAAGTATTGGCACAATGCACATAGAACTAAGAATGGCCACTATGCTCTCAAAGTAGGTGCATAAAGATAGAAGGTGGAGACTCAACATAAAAGTAAAAGAAAGGCCTTCATAGAAGAAAGTAGGGATTCAAGTTTCATAAAGAGATTCCAAAAATTATGGTACTTGGTAGCTTTCAGCTCTCATTGCGCCTATCATAAGCATCTTGAACTGATTAAGGATAAAGTGAACAAACTATGGTGTATATGCTTGACGAAGTATAAGTTGGAAATATCATGTCCCTTGAATACGAGGGCCGCTCCTCATGCTACTCAAGTTTAGTTACTAGTAAGTTCTTGTCATAGTAAGTACATGTGTATCATAGAGAACCGCCAACGGGGTACCCCTTGCCCGATGATACGGAAGAATCCCCAAATCAAAATGACAAGGCAAGCAGACAACGAGCATCTGAACAATCTTCTTATTTACCATGGGAAAATGGTGTTTTTTTCTCTCTTTCCTCTTTTCTCCAATCTCTTTTTTTTCTTTTTCTCTTTTTTCTCAATATCTGACTCTTTTTTATAAGAAGAATGCTTCATAGACAGCTCATTATGGTTACGCTGCAGGTTTCCACCATGATAGCATGGATTAGACCAGCGGCCCAGACGTTTCCCTAACACACATACATAACTCCATGGACTTACAAGCTCCCTTTTCATTTCACACTGACGATATCCATAGACAAAAGAGCATGATATCAACTAGGTACAAAGTACAAGTACAATGTTGAAAGCATTCCCCATAACAACATGGTTCTGCTAATCCCTAACATATAAGTGCAAGCATATACAACATAGACGACACAATGGTTCAAGTTTATTAAGGGCAAGAAAAGTAAGTGTGCCATCAAGTTCGTATGAGCTTTAATCACTAGTTTTCTCGTAACAAGTTTAATTCAGAAGGTAGATAAAAACATGAATATACTTGGAATAACATATGCTAATAGGTAGGTATGGTGGACTCTTTGGAATAACTTGGTTTTAGGAATTGGATGCATGAGTGGAACTCATACTTGGTTACGGAGGCAAGAAAAAGACTGGGAGCGACCAACTAAGAGAGCAATAATGGCCATAATCATGCAGAGCGACAAAACATCATTAATCAAAGCATAAAGTGACACTAAAATTTGAAAACTAAAGGATCATAAAGGCTATGGTGACTTGGGATAGTAATACCATGGAGTTAGCATGCGCCAAGTCAACCCAAGTAAAGCATCAATGGAAAATATCACAATACTATGCTTTAATATGCTCAAACAACGCATGATTCTTCCAAGGCACATTAAGCAATCTCAATTGTTTATAACAAGTCATGCTACAGCAAAGAATACTAATCATAAAGACTAAACAATATCAAGCATGGCATGACAAAGCATAGGTCACAGTCAAAAAGAAGCTCTCTTTACCACTTAAGCATGAACTTTTCCTACTCTTTTCCAATCCAAACCAAACTATTTGAAAACCAATGCATGAAAGAGGGGTTCCAACCAATTTATTCAGCAAACTAAGAAAACCAAGCAAATGAAAAACCAAAACGAAAACAAAAAAGAAGACGCTCCAAGAACAACACAACTATGCATGAAACAATAAAAATGAAGTGTTTGGAAGAAACCTGGGATTATTATTGATGAAGAAGGGGATGCCTTGGGCATCCCCAAGCTTTGACGCTTGTACCTCTTGAATATTTCTTGGGGTGACACGTGGTGGCATCCCCAAGCTTGAGCTTTAGTCCATTCTTCATCTCATTACATCATTCCTTCCATACACCTGGAATTTTTCTTCATACAAAACTTCACACAATCTTTATTAGCAACATTAGTGCACTCAAGATAATAGGTCTTTTAGGTTCAGTTTCAACACCAATATAACTTCCATTAAAACACAAGCTACTGTAGAACTTCCCTCAAAAAGCTCAATTCCCCAAAAGAACTCAAAAAGGAACCAACAAGAAGCAAATTCAAATAATGGCAGAAATCTGTCAAAACAGACCAGCAGGTAAAGACGAATTTTTTCGAAGACCTTCTGTTTCTCAAATCGAAAAATGTTGAACTACCGAAAGTTAGATAACAACCTGGGGCAGAAGCACGAAAATTCACGCCTCAAAAGGACGTACAGAGATTGTACACGAATTTTTACGGTGAAGCACAGAAATCTGTTTCGGGACAGCAACTTTCCCAATCATTACTTCTCTCTCATTAGAGGTTACTCTTGGCACAAAAATAAAATAAAAAGGATAAAGAGCGGTTATTACTGAAGTAATAACTTCCAAGACTCATCTAAAACTTTTGGGTTATCTCCCAATAAGTACTTTTCTTTAATGCCTTTAAGTTAGGCATGATAGTTTGAGAAGATGCTCACATAAGAAATATGAATTGAAGTAAAAGAGAGCACCAAGAAAGAAAATTCAAAATACATTTAAGTCTAGCCCTCTTCCTATGCATAGGAATCTTGTACGCAAATAAATTCATAAAGAACAAAGCAACATGCATAGGACGATAAAACGAGAGTAACTTCAAAACTTTCAGCAAATAGAGCGGTGTTTCAGTACCATGAAAAGTTTTACAACCATATTTTCCTCTCTCATAATAATTTTTAGTAGCTTCATGAATAAACTCAACAATATAACTATCACATAAAGCATGCTTTTCATGATCTACCAACACTAGAGCTTTATTATAAACATTTTCAAAAGAATCCTCAGGAACATGGCATTCGGCCTCCTTTGGTAAGCATGGGGGACAATCAAATAATGTAAGGGGTAAAGGGTTACTCTCATTAGAAGGTAGGAATGGGTAGATACATTCTTCCTTCTCTTGATCATCACTCTCCTCCTTTTTTCATCGAATGAGCTTCCAGTTTCAGCATTTTCTTCTTCCATAGGCTCCTGCAAGGCATTAGTCTCTTCCGTTGTGGAGAGCATCTATTAAGATATTCAAGAATATAGCCATTTTCTACCTTGTAATTATCAAAGCAAAATTTAAGTATATCATAAACTTCATATTTATAAGGTGGATCATCAATATTTTCAAGCAAACTAGCAAGTTCAAATGCACCCTTCCAAGCAATAAAATCTTCAATTTGTTCCACATCATAAAAGTCATAATTCCCTTTAACATAAGAAGACATGGTAACATTATCATTATACTCACATTGAAAAGGGAGGTGTTTAAACCTCCTACAGCAACAAGATTTATCAAAGCAATAAGTAACATTATAAGTAGAGCACACGTTTATAGCAATGCTATAAAATTTATCAATTTGTTCCCATAAGTGTTTCCCTTTTTGTGACAAGCGGTGTTCCTTATAATAATATTTTTGTTCTTCTGTGAACCCACCTTGCCAATAAGATTCAGTTTCAAAGAAACCAACCATTGATAGAAAGCATGACAAAGCAAGGCAATAATAGACCAACAAATATAGTAGGAACTAAGTTTTTTGTGTTTTTGATAAAGAAACAAGCAAACAAAGCAAAAGTAAACTAAGCAAAACAAAACTAACAAAGTAAAGGGATTGGTTATGAGGGACTCCCCTTGTGAAGATGTCCTTGACTCCCCGGCAACGGCGCCAGAAAAAGCTTTGATGGCCCAAGATATTTTGAGGTCGTTGGAGAACCCCAAGAGGAAGGTATGATGAGCACAGCAACAAGTTTTCCCTCAGTTATGAAACCAAGGTTACCGAACCAGTAGGAGCAAGGAAACACCTCCAAGGTGTTGTTTCCAACTTGAAATCCTGCACAACACAACCACAGAACTTTGCCCCCAAGTTTTCCCTCAGTTAGGAAACCAAGTTTTCCATGTAAGTGCCTTCCTCTCATTGTGTCATACATACTATGCAGGTTCTTCCATGCTATTCAAGATCTAGTTTGCTAAATAAGTGTTCAGTGAAAAAGCATGAAAAGGGAGATGTGGTTCATGATAAGTACGCCATGAGGGGGTCCTCAAGGCGTGCGAAAGAGAGGGGTGTGAGACGTACGGTATTCCGGGACGGTAAGCACACAAGTTTACCCAGGTTCGAATCCATCGGGTTTGGATGGATCCTACTCCTGCTAGCAATCCAGTAATATGGCAGAGCTGGAATATGGGTTACAAGGGTTTTGCCTATGCGAGTTGAGATTGTAAACTATTGTGAGGGTGCCCTAAGGGCTCTCCCTAGGACGGCTTATATAGATATCTGGCCTAGGGTTTACATAGGAGACCTATCCGGCTACAACTAAGAGTCGGTTACAGAGTACATCTCGAACTAAAGGTAACACTACATGGCTATGTCGGTAAGTCTTCTGGGCCTTCCCATAGCCGGACTAGACTCCATCTCTTCTCCCCTGACTGGCCTGCCCGTGAAGCAATGCTCTAACCCGAAATGGGCCACCTTGGTTAGTGAGGCACAGTCAGGATACCCGGAAAGTATATCCCCAACAGTAACCCCTGTAAGCCTCCAAGATCCATAGTCGGATTTCATCATCGCCTAGCTTGATCTTCGGCTTGCAGAATCTTGAAGGGTTCCAGAAACTTCAAAAGAAAGGATAGGATCCGAGTCTCAAAACGAGTCAGAGTTATGAATTCGTTATTCTAGTTTCTAGCTTGAAATTCAGATTAAGCTGGAACTTGGCTTCTGACGTAACCTGACATCAGTCAAGGTCAAGTCACGTCACGGACAAACATTCCTGTTAGCACGACTGTTGGTGGGTCCACCTTTCGTGGAACCGAGGCGTCGTTTTAATGCGTGTGTAGAGATCGAGGCGGCGTAATCATCGCGAGGTAGTTACCCAGCTCCTTCCACGACGCGTGGCACGGTTACTGTTTACATTACACGAATATTGGCATAGACGAAGGATATAAGGGGTTGAGATCTATCCCTTTCCTCTCCACCAGCGCTAGTGCCTTCTTCGTTCCCTTTAACGCTTCCCACGAACAGAGCTCCTCTGCCTCCCCCAAATCTCCTAGCACCGCCCAAGCTAGGTCACCGGCGCCCAGAAGATGGTTGAAGCTTCATCTTCCTCCACGGTGGCGACAGCAGCGACGGTGTCAGCAGCAGAGAAGGAGAGCTTTCGTGGGGTCTGGATCCCCTGCGTCTTGGATGACGAAAAGTTTCGCGTCGTCAAGAATGAAGGGATCCTTCGCGCCAGCGACTGGCGAAGTGGCTATGGACAAACCATTCCCCTACCCAACAATGACGAGCAGGTTCATTTCGGGACCCACCTCGACTGAGGTTTGAGCTTTCCACCGTCAGATTTGTTCTCTGAGGTTATAGATTACTACGGAGTTCAACTGCACCATCTCCCCCCGAACTCTCTCTTAGATATGAGTGCTTATGCCTCCTTGTGCGAGGGGTATCTCAGCATTAGGCCGAGTCTCATACTCTTCCAGTATTACTTTCATACACGGATAAACTCTATCACCGCCGGTAATCCTTACATTACCGAAACTCTTTTCTGTTAGGAGAGAACGAGCGTACCCTAGGATTAAGGCTAGTGAGTCGTTGAAACAATGGCCATCCACTTTTTTCTATCATAAGGATAGACCTGCTCCTAGCAAAGCAACTGTTTTGCCAGCTTTTGTTGACGGTGGTGCCATGCCCCAAGATTCCTGGGACGCAGACCTGCCGACTCTCACTAATGATCTGCTTCTTGCCAAGAGGCGGATCGAATATCTGAGAAGCTCAAGGGCCTTAAAGGGTCTGACTTGGTCCATTGCTGGTTGGAACACCGGATCCAGCCTCTCCAACACCATGGTGACAGGCTTATGCACTCCATCACGACATCCAAGAAGGAATCTCTGCAAATCTTCTCCCATCCTTACTCGGAAAAGGACTATGAGTCCCAAATCAGATGGTTGATAAGGGAGTGGATCGAGAGGAAAATCCCGGAGCTGTCCTTGGACATGCATATGGCTGAGAATCCAGTACCCATAAGTTTGCCAGCAGTAACTCGAATTATGTGTTCATCTTTACATTGTTATGACTTTTTGAAATATTGAGATATATCTTCTTTTCAGCTTGCTGACCTCCCCAAGTCGGAGCTTGCTCCCATTGAGGGATATCCTCCTGACCTATCTCAGGATGATGGAGAATTGGTTCACTTCCGGATGTGCTTACCCGAAAGCGTAAGGCTCCGACAGTGTCTATCGGCACAAAATAAGTGCCCGTTATGAAGAGGTAACTTTCCTCACAAGGTCTTTGTATTTTATTCTTTCTGAAGTGTAATGATTTTCATTCTATTACCTCTTCAGAGCTAGACATCTCACCATGGGCAAAGGGAAAGGAGGCTCGTCGAAACCCTTGCGCCAGTCAAAACTGAATTTGACTTCTCCTGATGCTGTGCCTCTAACTTCTACCCCACAGCCTTCCGCAGCGCCGGAGATTATTCCATCTCCGCCATTGCGGAAGATCTGGCTCAAGAAGTAGAGCTAGTGATCCTCGGCTCCCAGACTGACGTCACCATGGGTGACTCAGAACTTGATAAGGGTGAACCCCCTAAGGGTAATGATCCCTTGTCGGATAAAACTTTCACCAAAAACCTCCTTAGCAATCCGGGTCTTGCCAAACTTGGAATTTCTCGGAAATCTGTGGAGGAGATCCAACTGCTGGCCCAACAATGCTTGGAAAGCCGGACTATCACCACCGAGGAGGAAGGACAAGAAGCAGAGGACGTCAAGTAATCCGAACTTCTTGAGCAAGTCCGTCTTCGTGACAAGAGATTGAGAGCCGACGTGCTTCCGCCACCGCCACTAATCCCGCTAACCCTCGCCGAGAAGGTTACCACTGAGCTGAACATGAGCCTGAGCAAGCTCACTCATGAATAACATGTAAGTCGGATAGAAGAAGCTGAGAATCTTAGGACCCTGGAGGTGGAGAATGCCAACTTACGTCGAGAGCTAGATAAGCTCAAGGTGGACCATGAGAAAAGCATTGCTCAAGTCCTTGAATCCCTCTCCATGGCCACCGAAGAGTGCGACCGAAGGATCATGACCCAGGACAAAAAGATCTCAGATATCAATGATGCTTTATTCATAGAGAAGGACATATCTGAAGCCCTCTGGGCTGGACTCCAGAGCCTTAGGGCTGAGAAGACCAAAGTTGACGATGTCATCTTCGGTATGTTTCCTACTTTTTGTTTTTTCCGACTCTTGGAGTTCGAATATGTTTTTCTAACCCTCGCATTGTATGCACAGGTCCTCTGAATTTACTGGATTCCTCCTCCACCGAGTCTCGCAACAGCCGGCTTACACAAGGTGGTGATTTGCTTCACGATTTCCGCCAATCTTTGGAGGATATTGGCGAAGTACTCAAGGTTCTGGACATGGATAAAATGTCCGGCTTTGAGGTGCGAGACAAGGCCAAAGAGATGCCCCAGCTCATCCAGGACTGGAACATGTCCTATGCACGAACCGCAGCACATAACGCTCTCACCTTGGTTATGAACCACCATGGAAGCATGGAAATCTGGCAAGTGACCAGAGGGTATTCGCCTATGCATGAAGAAGGACGGGAGCAAAAATATCAAGGCCATCATGGACTCCTGTGCCGGATATGGGTGTCATGTAGCTGATCTGACCAACTACGACACTCCTTTCTTCACTCGCATGGAGACGCCTCCTCCGCCTGAGCAACAGTTGAAGGCTCCGATGACGAACAAACTGTTTCGAATTTGAACATCTCGGAAAGATATCAAGGCAAGGTTGATGTATCTAGTGAGACGGAAGCTCCTACCTCTTCCTCTGCATCGTAAAGCACCAGAAAAATGATGTGTTATTCTGAATAAATTCGGTTTGTAAATAAGTAATGTAATACTTTTTGCTAGTGCTAAGATGTTATATTTCTATTTAGCACTTTTGGCTTTATATCTATCGTGCCAGAAATTTTTACATAAGCACTTTTTTTGTTTTGCCTATACTTATCATTTATCTGGCTTTCCGCCTCGTCCCTTTTGTGAGCCGGCTAACCTTCCACACAGAATGTCTGCCGAGCAACAAAGCTCAATTGCTAAACCAGTTTAAACTCGGAAATAGAGCCGGCTTTCAATACCAACAAGTCACTACTCGAAAAATGCCTGCATCCGGCAATCAGATAAAAAAAGTACAAACTAGAAAATTTAAAGTTATACCCGAAGGTGGCATTTTTAGAATCGGAAATATTAACCAGAACAAACATGACCATAAAGTAATTTCAAGTATTCTGGGATTTTCGACTGTGACACGATCATTCGGAAATAAGATGGTAATGTAAAACTTCTCAGAAAAATTTGAGGCAACCAATAATTTTATTTCTCATTGAACATGTACAAATATATTATTACAAAGAAAGATAATTTTAAGAATAAAAGGGATGTAGCTGAGCAATATTCCATGGTCTGTCTAATTCTTTTGGGTCTGTACTGCCTCCAGCTCTCTTTCTCTTCTTAGTAGCAGGTCTTTCCTTGATAGGCCACATATAAGTTAGATAGTAAGAACCATTGTGCAATACTCGGCTAACTGAAAAGGGCTGTTAATATCCTTTCAGCAACGACGCGAACTTCTTCGATTAAATCGAGATCATTTCATCGAGAAATTTCAGCAACCTCTTTAATATATGCATCAACGCAGGGAGAAGTGTGAATCAATCGTTAGGAAGAACTGCTTCTGCGCCATAGACTAAGAAGAAAGGTGTGTATCCGGTTGACCTGCTCGGAGTTGTTCTCAAGCTCCATATAACAGAAGGTAATTCCTCTGCCCAAGCCCCCGTAGCACGACGTAGCAGTGCTTCGAGTCTGGGTTTTAGGCCTTGTAGGATTAAACCATTTGCTCTTTCAACTTGTCCATTATCCCATGGATATGCGACTAACACAATGTCAAGCCGGATATTTTGTTCATCGCAGAATTCGGCAAGCTCTCCCATAGAAAAATTACTCCCGTTGTTCGTGATAATGCTATGCGGATAACCATATCGGATTATGAAATCCTCGACAAATCTTTTGGCTATTGCTCCATCACAACTTGTGATGGGTTTAGCCTCAGTCCATTTTGTGAATTTATCCACCATCACTAAGAGGTGAGTAAATCCACTTGGAGCTCGTTTAAATGGTCCTATCATGTCAAGCCCCAGACCGCGAAGGGCCATGTTATAGGTATTATCCATAGCTGATCAGCCGGAACATGAGCTTGTTTGGCGTAAGTTTGGTAGCCTTAGCACGTCTTGACCAGCCGTTCGGCATCTGCCTTAGATGTACGCCAGAAAAATCCGTGTCTAAAACCTTTTGCCACTAAAGATTTGGCTACAGCGTGATGACCGCATTCACCTTCATGGATTTCCCTCAGGATTTCCACTCCTTCTACAGATACACAACGCTGAAATAACCTAGACACACTCCGCTTATAGAGCTCACCAACTATGATAGTATAGGTTTTTTCTCGTCGGACGAACTGCCAGCTCAGAATCTCGTCTTCAGGTAATTTTCCATCTACCAAGTAATCAAGATAGGGTTGAGTCCAGCTGGAAATTACAGCCAAAACTGCTACTAAAGGTGAGTGAGATTTGGTCGTATATTCCTCATCTACTTTTTTATAGAGGGAACTTTGAGGTGCTCTAAAAAAGCGCCATCCAGGACTTTTTCCGCGTAGAGAATATTCAAGATAATGCATCTGCTTCCTCATTTTCTGTTCGAGGGATGTGTTGAACGTCAAACCCTTCGAAAGATTTAGATAGTTCATCCACGACAGCCCTGTATGCTTCCATGTGTTTTTTTGTGTTACAGATATCCGACACTTGATGAGCAACAATATCCGAATCTCCAAAACACATTAATCGTCGGATGCCGATATCCTTAGCGATCTGGATTCCATGCGGTAGTGCTTCATATTCGGCAATTTTATTGGTTGCCGTGAAGTGGATCTGCAATTCATAAAAAAGTTTATCTCCTTGGGGTGATTTGAGAACCACGCCAGCCCTAGAGCCCCCGAGCGCTTTAGACCCGTCAAAATGCAAGGTCTAGTATTCCGACTATGGGAGGGTCATATTTTCTGTTGTGTCTGTCCAATCAGCGACAAAGTTAGCCAGAATTTGGGATTTGATTGTTGTACGAGGTTTGTACTCAATGTCAAAACCTGAAAGCTCTATACCCCATTTTATGACACGTCCTGTAGCATCACTGTTGTTGATTATGTCTCTCATGGGAGCTGTGCTCACCACGGTAATCGGGTGTTCCTGAAAGTAGTAACTTCCGGGATGCAAAACACACACCGTAAGCCAGCTTTTGATAGTGCGGATACCGCTGTTTTTATTCAGTTAGGACCTCGCTGAGGTAGTAAGTCAGATGCTGCACCAGGTGTTCCTGTTTCTCCACTGGTCTCTCCACCACCATGACAACACTGACGACCCTGTTTGTCACAGCGAGATAGAGCAACATCTGTTCTTGAGGTTCCGACACAACAAGGATAGGAGCAGATGAGAGTACTACTTTCAGGTCTTGTAGTGCAGCTTTAGCTTCATCAATCCAAACGAACTTTTTGGTCTTTTTGAGGAGCTTGTAAAGTGGCGCGGATCGTTCACCGATCCAGTTTACAAACTGACTGACTGCAGCAATGCATCCAATTAGTCTTTGAACGTCCTTCAGGCAAGTTGGCCTAGAAATATTAAGAATCGTCTTGATTTTGTCACGGTTCACCTCTATGCCTCTTTGAGACATGATGAAACCCAACAGTTTGCCTCCTGGTATTCCAAAGAAGCACTTCTTCGGATTAAGCATTATGTTGTATTTGCATAGATTGGCGAAAGTTTCCTCCAACTCTGAAATTAAATATTCCTTCTTTTTGGACATCACTGCAATGTCGTCCACGTATGCATGTACATTACGTCCGATTTGATCGTGGAGGCAACGCTCCATAGTGCGCTGGTAGGTAGCTCCTGCGTTTTTGAGCCCGAAGGGCATTGTAATAAAACAGAAGGTTCCAAAGGGGGTTATGAATGAAGTTTTAACTTTGTATGATTCCCTCATCAGAATTGGGTGATAACCAGAATATGCATCGAGAAAACATAGGAGTTCCGAGCCTGCGTAGAGTCGATAACTTGATCAATTCTAGGCAGAGCGAATGGATCTTTGGGACAAGCCTTGTTCAAGGCGGTATAATCAACACACATCCTTAAATTAGTGGTTTCCTTTTTAGGAAGCATTACAGGATTGGCCAACCACTTAGTGTGGATGACCTCTTCTATGCATCCGGCTAACTTGAGCCAGGCTAGTTCCTTAGCTATTGCTTTTCTCTTTTCATCAATGAAACGTCGTAAGGACTATTTGACGGGTTTAGCATTTGGGTGTACATTTAGAGAGTGCTCGGCAAGTTCCCTAGGTACTCCGGTCATGTCAGATGGCTGCCATGCGAAGATATCTTGATTTGCTTGGAGGAACTTGACGAGCGCGCTTTCCTATGCGCTATCTAAACCTATACCTATATGCATCACCTTGGAGGGGTCATCATCCTTCAACGGTATTGTCTTTGTCTCTTCTGATGCCTTGAACACTGGAGTCGGATTTGTCATCTCCTTCTTCATCGCGGGCATCTCGAACTGGTCGATGGTCTTCTTGATCTCCTTGTACTCCTGGGCATGAAACACGGCTTCAGCAAAGGCGGCATTTCCGTCCTCGCACTCTCGCGCCTTCTTCGGGTCTTCCCTGATGGTGATCATGCCTTTGGGACCTGGAATTTTCATCATGTTGTAAATGTAACACGGACGAGCCATAAAAGCCCAGTAAGCCGACCGTCCGAATATGGCATGGTAGGCGCTCTTGAACGGGACCACTTCGAAGGAAAGTGCTTCCGTCCGATAGTTCTTTGGAGTTCCAAAGGTAACATCCAAAGCGATCTCTCCTAGGGAATTTGCTGGTCTTCCTGGGACAACTCCGTGAAAGATCACAAAGCTGTGATTCAGCTATGTCTCCGAGATCGGCATCCGGCATAGCGTTTCAACATATAGAATATTGATGCTGCTACCGCAGTCCATGAGAGTGTTGGAGAAACCATTGTCGTCAATAAGTGGATTGACGATTAAGGCGTATTTTCCTCGCCCGTGCAACTTAGGTGGATGATCAGCGCGGTCAAAGGTGATTACCACTTCCGACCAGTCCAAGTATTGTGGGACAGCCGAAACAGTTGCATTGAGTTCATGCAGCACTACTTTGTTGACCTTAGCTGGTTGAGACCCAAGGAAAATGATGTAGGTGTCTTTATTCATTGGGAAGTTTTTCTTTCCATCCGACTTGGGATTTGAAGGCTTTGCTTCCTCTATGTCGGAATCTTCCTTGGTCTCTTTCTCTTTGTCAGGAATCTTCTTTCCCTTCTTCCGCTTAGCTCTGTAGCCAGCGGTATCATCCTTCTTGATGTCATCATTGAAACGACACTCGGAGTTTGTATGGGACGAGCCCCCATTAGGATTTACGTGATGCACACATGGGTTATGGGCAATGTCAACGCACGAGTAGGTTTTTCCAGGTTGCTGGTCTTCTCTACGTTGGACCCTTGATGTCCCACGGCCGCGTCCACGGCCACCACCGCACCCTCCTCGTCCTCTAGACCCGAAAGTAGCAGTAACGACCGCTGTTTCCATGTTGGGTTTTTCTTCCGAGGTGTTCTTGCGCTTCTGGGCTTGTTTCTTTGGTTGTTTTGCCGACTGTGGCA
The DNA here is from genome assembly GCA_910589775.1 of Avena eriantha. Taxonomy (NCBI): domain Eukaryota; kingdom Viridiplantae; phylum Streptophyta; class Magnoliopsida; order Poales; family Poaceae; genus Avena; species Avena eriantha. The sequence goes on along the minus strand of OU342744.1, from coordinate 70,297,605 downwards.
CACCTAGGACGTTCAGTAATCCTTATGTGTCTTCGTCAGCATCTACATACCTGCTCGTTGTTTCTATCATCTCTCCCAAATCAGTGACCTTGTTGCACTTTGAGCGATGACGTAGTAAACCAATTGGGAGTCCTGCAATGAAAGCTACAATCGCAGTTTGGTCATTTACTCCTTCGCAGGAGTTCTTGGTGTCGATCCATCATACGAGGTAACCTCTGCAAGTTTCTCTAGCCTTCTTGGTGCAACGATTTAGGTCTCCTACCATACAGGGCCTCCGATATGTGCCTTTGAAAATCCGAAAGTATGCGCCTTGCATGTCATACCAGTTGTGGATGGTATTCTCCAGAAGTTCATTGAGCCAGGATTGTGCCGTCTTCCGCAGCAGAAGTGGGAAATATCGGGTTACGACCAAGCTATTTCCGCCTTTAGTGATGCAGCAAGTCTGGAAAAGATCCTGGAGCTACACCATCATAGGCCTGAATATGCCTTGAGATAGCAAATCCTTCCGGGAAGTGTGTTTGTCGAATGCACGGTCCAAAGCATTTTCGACCCACATAGATTTCATCGTTCTTGTAGCGTCGTGCCTCTATGTTAGAATTGATCCGGTGTCTCGCGTCACTTGGTGACAGAGAACACCGTCTTGGTGATTGGCTATGGCCACGGTGCCTTGGAGCCGGAATTCTGCTTCTGCCACCACCTCCTCTGCCAAGACATCCCCCTTGAGAGCCGTTGTGGTGGATACTTGGTGGAGAGGGTGGTTTCGGTGGATTGTTTCCAGCTGATCGCCGGCCTCCATCCGGAGTGTCATTATTCCAGTTCCGGGGAGGGTCTTCATTACGACGAGCCCCCTGCCGGCTTGACTCGGCATGGTGACCGTCTTTCCTTTTTCCATCATTCCCCCCTGCATGGTGGGGTTCAGTCGGATGGCATATGTGTCTAGAAGGTGGCATCCTTTTGCGGTCCTCCTCCCGACGTTTCACTTTGTCGTCTCCTCTGCGATTGTTCGACTCTCGCCGGGAGGGTGTCTCGGATACAGTGCTGCAACTGCGTATCGCTCTGTGGCTAGGGCAACATTGCTCTAGTCAAGCTAGGTTCTGTGCCATTGGCCTAAAGATCCGGTTCTTGAGTAATTATCTTCCTGACGGTCGGAACGGTAATGCTATTCCGGAACCTATTGGAGCCTGATATCATCCCAGGCCAGATCCGTGCGACATTGGTCAGATCGAGAGACCAGTTTTCCGCTCCTGGATTTTGCGAACTTTTGTTGCTCCAGACCCTTGGTGAGCAGCTTTATGCCCAGCTGAACCTCTTCTAGGCCTGGATTATTTGCCTGGAGATCTCGAGCCGCGTCGGTGTTCTGTACTATTGTTGGCTACACTAGATGTCTGTTGCTGTCGGTCTGAGGCATCCCTGGATCTCCCTCAAAGAGGACTTTGCGGACTTCCAGAAATTTGTCAGCCTGCACGTGGCCTTTCTGTGTCTTTTGATGCTGTAGAGAGATGAACTTCTCCATAGTAGCTATGCGCTTCTTATCTTCCTCGATGTTTTTGGCTTCATCCAGGAGTACTTGGCGACACGCTTCTAAGGCTTCAGCCCTTTCTTCCAATTCTGCAGCTCTAGGGATATGTGTAGTTAACACAACATCGATGAGTTTACGGGCACCAGCAGTGACAATGTGTCCATCCACCGAAGCTTCTTTGGGCTCGTATGGGATTAAATCTCCATCCGAGTCTTCTTCGTAATCCTCGTCAACCACTTCCTCCACTAGAGGAACTTTTGTCGGGGTCTTGTTCTTCTTGTTCCTCTTCTTTGCCTTCTTGGCAGCGCCTGTAGCAAAGAAGGTTTTGGGTTCGTTTCCCAGAGTTAAGCTCTGATCGGTACTTTCGGACATCTGGACATCGGGGTTAGCTCCGAGATCCATGTCATCCTGCACTTTTGGAGAGTTTTCTCCGGATCCTTCATCCATGGCTTCTCCATCTTCTGCAGCTTTGGAGTTAATCTCCTCTTCATATGCCGTAGAGAACTTTCGGAAATCTTCCGATGTCATGGAGTCATCCAAAGATGCTGGTAATCGGTGTTTGTTCCGATCGCCTCTAGCACCGAGTCTTCATTGTCTCCAGCATCGGCAGAGCCGGATCCGGATCCAACATATCTAACAAAGTGCGATGCGTGCGTCCTGAGGGAGTTGTGGCTTTCCTCGTGGGCTTCCTCGAAAATTCGGATGGTTCTGAGAACCTCGTCCATGCTTGCGTATTTCATCATCATGCGCCTCAACGTATGCCCCAAGAAGGGTTGATCCGTTCCGACGTTAGAAGAGCCAGAACCAGCGTTATTGACTCGCTCTTCCTAGATTTCGACCCTGGCGGGTGGATCGAACGGCTGGCCCAACAATTCTTGGAAAGCCGGACTATCATCGCCGAGGGGGAAGCACAAGAAGCTGAGGACGTCAAGTACTCCGAACTTCTTGAGCAAGTCCGTCTTCGTGACAAGAGATTGAGAGCCGACGTGCTTCCGCCACCGCCACTAATCCGGCTAACCCTCGCCGAGAAGGTTACCACTGAGGTGAACATGAGCCTGAGCAAGCTCACTCATGAACAACATGTAAGTCGGAATTCCAACTCACTTTTTCCTTATTTAATATCATATCCTATAGCCCCTAAGCATGAAGTTGGATAGACGATCCGGATTTATGCTTTTATAGGATGCCAAAGAATGAACTAGTGTAGCCCAAAAGGCTCGTGCTGATATTTGTAAAAATATTAGCTCAAGTCTTTAGTAGAGTTCGGACTCTGAGTATTCTGACTTACACGAAACTTAATTCGTATAACCAGGAATTGTTGAAGAATATCTGCAACAAGTGGAGAGAGATCAGAGATCTCTGGCTTGAAAATGCACAGTTAAAGGTGTCAAGGGATGAGGCTGAAGGTAAACATTTCAGTCCTTAACCTTTCTCTTTCTTTCATAGACAAATTATGTATTCAACTGTTGTTCTTTTGCTTATAGCACTGGTTAAACAAGCATGTGCCATGATTGAAGAAGGTAAGAATCTTAAGACCCTGGAGGTGGAGAATGCCGACTTACGTCGAGAGCTGGATAAGCTCAAGGTGGACCATGAGAAAAGCATTGCTCAAGTTCTTGAATCCCTCTCCATGGCCACCGAAGAGTGCGACCGAAGGATCATGACCCAGGACAAAAAGATCTCGGATATCAATGATGCTTTATTCATAGAGAAGGACATATCTGAAGCCCTCCGGTCTGAACTCTAGAGCCTTACGGCAGAGAAGACCAGAGTTGACGATGTCATCTTCGGTATGTTTCCTACTTTTTGACTTTTTGTTTTTCCGACTCGTGGAGTTCGAATATGTTTTTCTAACCCTTGCATTGTATGCACAGGTCCTCTGAATTTACTGGATTCCTCCTCCACTGAGTCTCGCACCAGCCGGCTTACACAAGTCGGTGATTTGCTTCACGATTTCCGCCAATCTTTGGAGGATATTGGCGAAGTACTCAAGGTTCCGGACATGGATAAAATGTCCGGCTTTGAGGTGCGAGACAAGGCCAAAGAGATGCCCCGGCTCATCAAGGACTAGAACATGTCCTATGCATGAACCGCAACACAGATCGCTCTCACCATGGTTATGAACAACCATGGAAGCATGGAAATCTGGCAAGTGACCAGAGGGTATTCGACTGTGCATGAAGAAGGACGGGAGCAAAATATCAAGGCCATCACGGACTCCTGTGCCGGATATGGGTGTCACGTAGCTGATCTGACCAGCTACGACACTCCTTTCTTCACTCGCATGGAGAGGCCTCCTCCGCCTGAGCAACAGTTGAAGCCTCCAACGACGAACAAACTGTTTCGAATTTGAACATCTCGGAAAGATATCAAGGCAAGGTTGATGTATCTAGTGAGACGGAAGCTCCTACCTCTTCCCCTGCATCGTAAAGCACCAGAAAAACGATGTGTTATTCTCAATCAATTCGGTTTGTAAATAAGTAATGTAATACTTTTTGCTAGTGCTAAGATTTGATATTTCTATTTAGCACTTTTGGCTTTACATCTATCGTGCCTGAAATGTTTACATAAGCACTTTTTTGTTTTGCATGTACTTATCATTTATCTGGCTTTCCGCCTCGTCCCTTTCGTGAGCCGGATCACCTTCCACACAGAATGTTTGCCGAGCAACAAAGCTCAATTGCTAAACCAGTTTAAACTCGGAAACAGAGCTAGCTTTCAATACCAACAAGTCACTACTAGAAAAATGCCTGCATCCGGCAATCATATAAAAAGAAAGTACAAACTAGAAAATTTAAAGTTATACCCGAAGGTGGCATTTTTAGAATCGGAAATATTAACCAGAACAAACATGAGCATAAAGTACTTTCAAGTATTCTAGGATTTTTGACTCTGACATGATCATTCGGAAATAAGATGGTAATGTAAAACTTCTTAGAAAAATTTGAGGCAACCAATACTTTTATTTCTCATTGAACATGTACAAATATATGATTACGAAGAAAGATAATTTTAAGAATAAAAGGGATGTAGCTGAGCAATATTCCATGGTCTGTCTAATTCTTCTGGATCTGTACTGCCTCCAGCTCTCTTTCTCTTCTTAGTAGAAGGTCTTTCTTTGACAGGCCACATATAAGTTAGATAGTAAGAACCATTGTGCAATACTCGGCTAACTAAAAAGAGCTCCTCCCATACTGGGGAAAGTTTGTGCTTTGTTTTTTGCACAAGCCGGAGAACCAAATCACCCTTGTTAAAAGACCGGTTTCTGACTCTCTAGTTATGATACTTCCGTAACTTTTGCTGATAGGCTGTTGATATCCTTTCAGTAACGACACGAACTTCTTTGATTAAATTGAGATCAGTTCATCGAGAAATTTCAGCATCCTCTTTAATATATGCATCAACGCAGGGAGAAGTGTGAATCAATCGCTAGGAAGAACTGCTTCTACGCCATAGACTAAGAAGAAAGGTGTGGTCCGGTTGACCTGCTCAGAGTTGTTCTCAAGCTCCATATCATAGAAGGTAATTTCTCTGCCCAAGCCCCCGCAGCACGACGTGGAGGTGCTTCGAGTCTGGGTTTTAGGCCTTGTAGGATTAAACCATTTGCTCTTTCTACTTGTCCATTAGCCCATGGATATGCGACTAACACAATTTCAAGCCGGATATTTTGTTCATCGCAGAATTCGGCAAGCTCTACCATAGAAAAATTACTCCTGTGGTTCGTGATAATGCTATGCGGATAACCATATCGTATTATGACATCCTCGACAAATCTTTTGGCTATTGCTCAGTCACAACTTGTGACGGGTTTAGCCTCAGTAAATTTTGTGAATTTATCCACCATCACTAAGAGGTGAGTAAATCTACTTGGAGCTCGTTTAAATGGTCCTATCATGTCAAGCCCAGACCATGAAGGGCCATGTTATAGGTATTGTCCGTAGCTGATCATCCGGAACATGAGCTTGATTGGCGTAAGTTTGGTAGCCTTAGCACGTCTTGACAAGCCGTTCGGCATCTGCCTTAGATGTAAGCCAGAAAAATCCGTGTCTAAAAGCTTTTGCCACTAAAGATTTGGCTGCAGCGTGATTACCGCATTCACCTGCATGGATTTCCCTCAGGATTTCCACTCCTTCTTCTGGAGATACACAGCGCTGAAATAACCCAGACACACTCCCCTTATAGAGCTCACCACCTATGATAGTATAGGTTTTTGCTCGTCGGATGATCTGCCGGCTCAGAACCTCATCTTCGGGTAATTTTCCATCTACCAAGTAATCAAGGTAGGGTTGAGTCCAGCTGGGAATTACAGCCAAAACGGCAACTAAAGGTGAGTCGGATTTGGTCGAATATTCCTCATCTACTCTGTTTATAGAGGGAACTTTGAGGTGCTCTAAAAAGCGCCATCCAGGACTTTTTTCCGTGCAGAGACTATTCAAGATAATGCATCTGCTTCCTAATTTTATGTTCGAGGGCTGTGTTGAACGTCAAACCCTTCGAACGATTTGGATAGTTCATCCACGACAGCTCTGTATGCTTCCACGTGTTTGTTTGCTTTAAAGATATCCGACACTTGATGAGCAACAATATCTGAATCTCCATAACACATTAATCGTCGGATGCCAATATCCTTAGCGATCTGGATTCCATGCAGTAGTGCTTCATATTCGGCAATGTTATTGGTTGCCATGAAGTGGATCTGCAATACATAAAAAAGTTTATCTCCTTGGGGTGATTTGAGCACCATGCCAACCCGAGAGCCCCCGAGCGCTTTAGACCCGTCAAAATGCAAGGTCTAGTATTTCGACTATGGGAGGGTCATATTTTCTATTGTCTCTGTCCAATCAGCGACAAAGTTAGCCATAATTTGGGATTTGATTGTTGTACGAGGTTTATACTCAATGTCAAAACCTGAAAGCTCTATGCCCCATTTTATGACACGTCCTGTAGCATCACTGTTGTTGATTATGTCTCTCATGGGAGCTGTGCTCACCACGGTAATCGGGTGTTCCTGAAAGTAGTAACTTCCGGGATGCAAAAAACACACTGTAAGCCAGCTTTTGATAGTGCGGATACCGCTATTTTTATTCAGTTAGGACCTCGCTGAGGTAGTAAGTCCGTTGCTGCACTAGGTGTTCCTGTTTTTCCTCTGGTCTCTCCACCACCATGACGACACCGACGACCCTGTTTGTCACAGCGAGATAGAGCAACATCGGTTCTTGAGGTTCTGACACTGTAAGGATAGGAGCAGATGAGAGTACTGCTTTCAGGTTTTGTAGTGTAGCTTTAGCTTCATCAATCCAAACGAACTTTTTGGTCTTTTTTGGGAGCTTGTAAAGTGGCACGGCTCGTTCACCGAGCCAGCTTACATCTGACTGACTGCAGCAATGCAGCCAATTAGTCTTTGAACGTCCTTCAGGCAAGTTGGAATGGAAATATTAAGAATCATCTTGATTTTGCCACGGTTCACCTATATGCCTCTTTGAGACACGATGAAACCCAACAGTTTGCCGCCTGGTATTGCAAAGAAGCACTTCTTCAGAATAAGCATTATGTTGTATTTGCGTAGATTGGCGAAAGTTTCCTCCAAGTCTGAAATTAAAGATTCCTTCTTTTTGGACATCACTGCAATGTCGTCCACGTATGCATGTACATTGCGTCCGATTTGATCGTGGAGGCAACGCTGCATAGTGCGCTGGTAGGTAGCTCCTGCGTTTTTGAGCCCAAATGGCATCGTAATGAAACAGAAAGTTCCAAAGGGGGTTATGAATGAAGTTTTAACTTTGTATGATTCCCTCATCAGAATTGGGTGATAACCAGAATATGCATCGAGATAACATAGGAGTTCCGAGCCTGTCGTAGAGTCGATAACTTGATCAATTCTAGGCAGAGTGAATGGATCTTTGGGACAAGCCTTGTTCAAGGCGGTATAATCAACACACATCCTTAAATCAATGGTGTGCTTTTTACGAAGCATTACAGGATTGGCCAACCACTTAGTGTGGATGACCTCTTCTATGAATCTGGCTAACAGGAGCCAGGCTAGTTCCTTAGCTATTGCTTTTCCTTTTCATCACCAAAACGTCGTCAGGACTGTTTGACGGGTTTAGCATTTGGGTGTACATTTAGAGAGTTCTCGGCAAGTTCCCTAGGTACTCCGGTCATGTCAGATGGCTGCCATGAGAAGATATCTTGATGTGCTTGGAGGAACTTGACGAGCACGCTTTCCTATGCGCTATCTAAATCTATACCTATATGTATCACCTTGGAGGGGTCATCATCCTTCAATGGTGTTGTCTTTGTCTCTTCTGATTCCTTAAACTCCGGACTCAGATTTGTCACCTCCTTCTTCGTAGCGGGCATCTCGAACGGGTCGATGGTCTTCTTGATCTCCTGGTACTCCTGGGCATGAAACACGGCTTCAGCAAAGGCGGCATTTCCGTCCTCCCACTCTCGTGCCTTCTTCGGGTCTCCCTTGATGGTGATCACGCCTTTGGGACCTGGAATTTTCATCATGTTGTAAATGTAACACGGACAAGCCATAAAAGCCCAGTAAGCCAACCGTCCGAATATAGCATGGTAGGTGCTCTTGAACGGGACCACTTCGAAGGAAAGTGCTTCCGTCCGATAGTTCTTTGGAGTTCCAAAGGTAACATCCAAAGTGATCTCTCCGAGGAAATTTGCTGGTCTTCCTGGGACAACTCCGTGAAAGATCACAGAGCTGTGATTCAGCTATGTCTCCGAGATCCGCATCTGGCGTAGCGTTTCGACATATAGAATATTGATGCTGTTGCCGCCATCCATGAGAGTCTTGGAGAAACCATAGCCGTCAATAAGTGGATTGACGATTAAGGCGTATTTTCCTCGCCCGTGTAACTTAGGCGGATGATCAGCACGGTCAAAGGTGATTACCACTTCCGACCAGTCCAAGTATTGTGGGACAGCCGGAACAGATGCATTGAGTTCATGCAGCACTGCTTTCTTGACCTTAGCTGGTTGAGACCCAAGGAAAATGACGTAGGTGTCTTTATTCATTGGGAAGTTTTTCTTTCCATCCGACTTGGGATTTGAAGGCTTTGCTTCCTCTATGTCGGAATCTTCCTTGGTCTCTTTCTCTTTCTCGGGAATCTTCTTTCCCTTCTTCCGCTTAGCTCTGTAGCCAGCAGTATCATCCTTCTTGATGCCATCATTGAAACGACACTTGGCGTTTGTATGGGATGAGCCCCCATTAGGATTTAAGTGATGCACATATGGGTTATGGGCAATGTCGACGCACGAGTAGGTTTTGCCAGGTTGCTGGTCTTCTCTATGTTGGACCCTTGATGTCCCACGGCCGCGTCCACGACCAACACCGCACCCTCCTCGTCCTCCAGACCCGAAAGTAGCAGTAACGACCGTTGTTTCCATGTTGGGTTTTTCTTCTGAGGTGTTCTTGCACTTCTAGTCTTGTTTCTTTGGTTGTTTTGCCGACTGTGGCACACCTAGGACGTTCAGTAATCCTTATGTGTCTTCGTCAGCATCTGCATACCTGCTCATTTTTTCTATCATCTCTCCCAAATCAGTGACCTTGTCTCACTTTAAGCGATGACGTAGTAAACCAATTGGGAGTCCTGCAATGAAAGCTTCAATCACAGTTTGGTCATTTACTCCTTCGCAGGAGTTCTGGGTGTCGATCCATCATCCGAGGTAATCTCGGCAAGTTTCTCTGGCCTTCTGGGTGCAATGATTTAGGTCTCCTACCATACAGGGCCTTCGATATGTGCCTTTGAAATTCCGGAAGAATTCGCCTTGCATGTCATACCAGTTGTGGATGGTATTCTCCCGAAGTTCATTGAGCCAGGATCGTGCCATCTTCTGCAGCCTAAGTGGGAGATATCAGGTTGCGACCAAGCTATTTTCGCCTTTGGCGACGTAGCAAGCCTGGAAAAGATCCTAGAGCTACACCATCGTAGGCCTGAATATGCCTTGAGATAGCAAATCCTTCCAGGAAGTGTGTTTGTCGAATGCACGGTCCGAAGCATTTTCGACCCACATAGATTTCATCGTTCTCGTAGCGCCGCGCCTCTATGTTAGAATGGATTCGGTATCTCGCGTCACTTGGTGATAGAGAACACCGTCTTGGTGATTGGTTGTGGCCGCGGTGCCTTGGAGCTGGACTTCTGCTTCTGCCACCACCTCCTCTGCCAAGACGTCCCCCTTGAGAGCCGTTGTGGTGGCTACTTGGTGGAGAGGGTTGTTCTGGTGGATTGTTTCCAGCTGATCGCCGGCCTCCATCCGGAGTGTCATTATTCCAGTTCCGGGGAGGGTCTTCATTACGACGAGCCCCCTATCGGCTTGCCTCGACGCGGTGTCCCTTGTTCCTTCGTCCATCATTCCCCCCCCTGCATGGTGGGGTTTAGCCGGACGGCATACGTGTCTAGGAGGTGGCATCCTTTGGCGGTCCTCCTCCCGACGTTTCTCTTTGTCGTCTCCCCTGTGATTGTTCAACTCTCGCTGGGAGGGTGTCTCGGATACAGTGCTGCAACTGCGTCTCGCTCTGTGGCTAGGGCAACATTGCTCTAGTCACGCGCGGTTCTGTGCCATTGGCCTGAAGATCCGGTTCTTGAGTAATTATCTTCCTAACGGTCGGAATGGTAATGCTATTCTGGAACCCGTTGGAGCCAGATATCATCCCAGGCCAGATCCGTGCGACATTGGTCAGATCAAGAGACCAGTTTTCCGCTCCCGGATTTCGCGACCTTTTGTTGCTCCAGACCCGTGGTGAGCAGCTTTATGCCCAGCTGAACCTCTTCTAGGCCTGGATTATTTTCCTAGAGATCTCGAGTTGCGTCGGTGTTCTGTACTGTTGTTAGCTACACTAGATCTCTGTTGCTATCGGTCTGAGGCATCCCTGGATCTCCCTCAAAGAGGACTTTGCGGACTTCCAGAAATTTGTCGGCCTGCACGTGGCCTTTCCGTGTCTTTTGATGCTATAGGGAGATGAACTTCTCTTGTAGTAGCTATGCGCTTCTTATCTTCCTCGATGTTTTTGGCTTCATCCAGGAGTACTTGGCGACACGCTTCTAACGCTTCAGCCCTTTCTTCCAATTCTGTAGCAGTAAGTTCTGCAGCTATAGGCATAGGTGTAGTTAACACAGCATCGATGAGTTTACGGGTACCATCAGTGACAATGTGTCCATCCACCGAAGCTTCTTTGGGGTCGTCTGGGATTAAATCTCCATTCGAGTCTTCTTCATAATCCTCAGCAACCACTTCCTCCACTGGAGGATCTTTTGCCGGGGTCTTGTTCTTCTTGTTCCTCTTCTTTGCTTTCTTAGCAGCGCCTGTAGCAAAGAAGGTTTTGGATTTGTTTCCCGGAGTCAAGCTCTGATCGGTACTTTCGGACATCTAGACATCGGGGTTAGCTTTGAGATCCATGTCATCCTGCACTTTTGGAGAGTTTTCTCCGGACCCTTCATCCATGGCTTCTCCATCTTCTGCAGCTTTCGAGTTAAACTCCTCTTCATATTCCGTAGAGAACTTTTGGAAATCTGTCGATGTCATGGAGTCATCCGAAGATGCTGGTAAGTCGGTGTTTGTTCCGATCGCCTCTAGCACCGAGTCTTCATTATCTCCCACATCGGCAGAGCCAGATCCGGATCCAACATATCTAACAAAGTGCGATGCGTGCGTCCTGAGGGAGCTGCGTCTTTCCTCGTGGGCTTCCTCAAAAATTCTGATGGTTTTTAGAACCTCGTCCATGCTTGCGTATTTCATTATCATGCGCCTCAACGTATGCCTCAAGAAGGGTTGATCCGTTCCGGCGTTAGAAGACCCGGAACCAGCGTTGTTGACTTGCTCTTCCTGGATTTTGACCCTGGCAAGTGGATCGACCTGGGATTCAGCCTCTCTAGGGAGATCCACTCTAGATTCAACTTGTACCGCAAGATCCGCTTCAGGCTCAGCCTTCTCCACTATCTCCACAATAGGTGCGGGCTGGGTGGGATAAGGGTTTTCTGGAATCTGGAACTCCGCCGCCTCCGCAGACAGAGGGGAGCCAGAAACTTTCTTTGCCTCTATCATCACCTCTGGGTGGGTGGGCCAGGTTCAGCAAAACTGATGTAACCATGGATCTCTCTGAAAGACATGATGGTGTAGGCAGTCAGAGCCTGCCTAGCCGGAATCGAAGTCTCATCGCGAACGATGAGAGGGACATCGCTGGCATAGAGGATGCGACCGACGACAGTAGTCTCACTGATTCCGATTCTTGCAGCTTCTGCTCGGAATGCAGATCCGAAACTCACTTGCCCCATGGTGGGCGCCAACTGTCATCGGATTGATGACAAGTACGCCATGAACGGGTCCTCGAGGCATGCGAAAGAGAGGGGTGTGAAACGTACGGTATTTCGGGACGGTGAGCACACAAGTTTACCCAGGTTCGAATCCGCTAGCTTTGGACGGATCCTACTCCTTCTAGCAATCCAGTAATATGACAAAGCCAGAATATGGGTCGGCTTATATAGATATCTGGCCTAGGGTTTACAGGAGAGACCTATCCAGCTACGACTAAGGGTCGGTTACAGAGTACATCTTGAACTACAAGTAACACAACAAGCCTATGTCGTTAAGTCTTCTGGGCCTTCCCGTAGCCAGACTTGACTCCGTCTCTTCTCCCTGACTAGGTCTCCTGTGAAGCAATTCTCTAACCTAAAATGGGCCAACCTGGTCAATGAGGCACAGTGAGGATACCCGGAAAGTATATCCCCAACAAGATGGTACATGTCATTTACTACACAAAATAATTTTTAGTTTGTGTTGATGGTTAGCAATGAACCAAATTTAACTTTCATCAGTGGTGATGGTTGGAAACAATTATCTAGAGTGTACAAACTTCAAAGCGAACAGCAGGTGAATTTCACCATTCACAAAAATCTTTGTGAATCAAATAGTGTTACCAGTGGAAATTTCCCTATAATCCATCCAAGTAATACTTATATCTTAATTTCATTACGGGTTTAATTAACATATTGTGATTTTACTAATGTGCCAAAATCTCAATGCATAACGATTTTTGCCGCATTTTGTTTGTCGCATACTATCATTTGGGAGTTGAGGGGAGAGACATAGTTGATCGTCTCATTGCAACTAAGGGAACCCAATTTAATTGGAGAATGATGGAGAAGGTGTGCACAGAGGTAGGAAAGCTTGATGTGCTTGTAGACCATCACGATGTTGTAGACTATGATCTTGGAAGAGCTTATGGATCGCTTCATACCTTGAATTGGTCCAACTGCACCAAGAATTTTATGGTATTTTTTATTATATCATAATTCAACTAACTTAGTTAATGTTTTTGAATTGTCATAAACACCATTGCTTGCAAATTTGTAACAGAAACTGCCTCCTCGTCTTGTTCCAAATGACATGGACCAAGAAGGTGTTATTACTATAGTTTGCGATCCTAAGACGACGGTGCAATCGACATACAACATTTCTACTGATGATGGTCGTGCGTGCATCAACAGATGGGACAAAATCATGGAGAAGGAACATAGTTTTGAGATTGGACACAATTTTTTCATGATGCTCTACCTTGGTGATCATGGCGCCTATCTATTTGTCTCTCATGTGGCAGATATTGAACTTGGTCAGTAGTTTTAGGACATTACAATGTCGCCTCAACTAGTAATGTCTATTTGTCTTGAAGACTATTATTTATGCATGATTTGCAACATGTGTGTACTGTTGCAATACATTAATATGGTTACAAGTTAATATTTTCAATGATTGAGTTTGCAACATTTAATGTGTGCACTTACGGTAATATTCAGAAATTTACTCATTTTACTATGTAATTAACAAATGACGATGCACAAGTAATGTGCATGACTCGTTCATATGTGTGCAGACTAGGTTGTTCAAACAGTACTATAATTAGGTACGTAATGAATATAAGTGCACATTTGTTTTCTACACATTTTAGTGTGCCACTAGTTAGTTCGGTAGGTAGAGAATAAAATTAATTTTTATTCTCCTGGTTACAGTACTACAATGTGACTCTCTCCTTGATAACTGAATAAACGGTCCAAAAAACTAGGGATAAACCGCGTCCCCGCAAAACCCCAATTTCTCATCCCCATTTCTTCTACGATGGTTGTAGATAGCGCCGCTAGCCTTCCGTTTCTTCTATGGTGGTTCCAATCCTCTCTTCCTCTTCTTCCCGTCGATCCTCTTCCTCCATGGGTACGGGAGGCTCGACCTTGATGCACTAGTACCACCTAGTGGACAACATGGGTGATAGAAAGCGAACGATGGAGGTTCATCAGTTCCATGTCCCCGACGACACTTGCATCCAAGCAGTCTACACCAACAAGGACAGCACCATCGACACCGTCCTTGCCATGTACCTGGAGTGGCCCAAGGACGAGGAGGTCAGGTTTGTTGGACTCTATTTGGAGTAATGCAGATTGCAATTAAGGAACACGTCCTCATCTTCCACATGTTGAGATTTGATTTTTTGTAGTTCATCTAATTATGCTACAGCTTTTTATCCTTTTTTCGAGAAATGTAATGTTGCTCCTGAAGTAGCCGTATTTGGCCCATTTTCCCACAAAAGTGGCCCAAAAGGTGTCCATGCCCCATTTGCTACCCTAACCCGTTGGCCCAATTGTGGGTACATAATATTGTAACCAAAATTTCTAAATGAACAAAAAACACCAGGCAGGGTCCTTGTTGCAATATGTGCATCTTTTAGCAACAATAACACTCTAAATTGCTTGTGTTATATTTGTGAATGCCTAAGTAGAAAATTCTATAGTCTTATCTGTAAAGTTAATTTGGAAATAAGAATTTCTTGTGTTATATTTGTGAATGTGCTTCTTCAAATTAGATTTCCTAGTACACCTTGTAATAATCCTAGTTTTAATGTTACTTTAGATAGCCGTTTCAATCTTTGAACAAGGTTAAACCTTTTCCAGTACTTAAATGGCACAGTTCGAGCATGCCATTTCATTCTTTTAATAGAGAATCATTGTATTTGTTATTGCAACATATTTTGAACTGCCTGAGTTAAATAATGCAATGTAGGTGCAAGGACTATGTTCATAGCCTTCGGGATTTCCTTTATCGGAGAAATGTAACTTTTGTTGGTTTGGACATAGGGAAAGACAGCAAATTGTTGCGGGAAGAATTGTTGTACATTCCAGAAGGAAAACACATCGACATCCAGGACATCTTCAAACTGAAAGGTCATGGAGGTAGGGCTGGGATGGCTGCCATGGCTGCAAAACCTCGTCCACCTTAGGTAAGGAGACATGATGGATTCCTTTGTCAAGGACCATTGCCAAACGGCAAGGCCATGACTACTGGGAATGGAAGCCCCTTGCAGAGAAGAACCTAGAGTATTCTTCCACTGATAGATATGTCGTGTATGAACTGTTTCTCATCATCAATCTAGTGACCCAGGGTAATCCTTCAAACAAGGGGGCCAAGCGTCGCTGTGGTTATTAGAACTAATCTACCATAACATCTGCAAGAAGCTAGTCATATATGTTGGCAGTAGTATGTGTTTCTAACTCTAGAAATAGTGTAACGTGTGTGTGCAGAAAACTATGTGCCCTACCTTTTGATTTATAATTATCAAGATGCATTGGTATAACTGGTTATGGTTACAACACATGAGTTTGGTTCATAATCCAGCAAGTTTTCCCAAAATTATGAATAATGTAGTACACATATCTAATCCTCAACATATGTGTCATAATCAGAGTTCCTGCCTTCAGCATCATTTGCAAGGTTTTTCAGGTTGTAAACATGTTCATCGTCACTTATGTCCATGTCATCTATACTGTTGTCTCCCTTTTCTAGATCTTGGACAAATCTTGCTGCAACATGTTCCACTTTCTCTACACGATCAACAACATCGACATCATCTCCTTCATCTTCTTCGACAACTACATGTTGAAATCTACGATCCATTTGACATATTTCCTCCTAGTATGCCAAGTTCTCTTGATCAGTAGCTTCCTTACCAAATTCAATTTCTGGTACATCATATATATTCCTATTACTGAATGTCTGCACAATTTTCCAAGGGAAACCAAACTCAATATCTTCCAAATAAAAACATGATTCTTCTTGATCTGCCAATATGAAGGGGGCATTCTTGTACCAAAGAACAGAAGTATTAACACTTTTGTAGTGTCCATTATCGTCGGATTGATGACAAGTATGCGATGAGGGGGTCCTCGAGGCGTGTGGAAGAGAGGGGTGTGAGACGTACGGTATTCTGGGACGGTGAGCACACAAGTTTACCCAGGTTCGAATCTGCCGGCTTTGGATGGATCCTACTCCTGCTAGCTATCCAATAATACGGCAGAGCCTGAATATGGGTTACAAGGGTTTCTCCTATGCGAGTTGAGATCGTAGACTATTGTGAGAGTTCCCTAAAGGCTCTCCCTAGGTCAGCTTATATAGATATCCGACCTAGGGTTTACCGGAGAGATCTATCTGGCTACGACTAAGAGTCGGTTACAGAGTACATCTTGAACTACAAGTCACACTATGGGCCTATGTCGGTAAGTCTTCTGGGCCTTCCCGTAGCTGGACTGGACTCAGTCTCTTCTCCCTGACTGGGCCGCACGTGAAGCAAAGCTCTAACACGAAGTGGGCCAGCCTGGTCAATGAGGTACAATTAGGATACCTGGAAAGTATATCCCCAACAGCAGCCCCAGGAGGCCTCCAAGATCCAAAGTCAGATTCATCATCATCTAGCTTGATCTTCGACTTGCAAAATCTTGAAGGGTTCCTGAAACTTCAAAAGAAAAGATACGATCCGTGTCTCAAAAAATGAGTCAGACCTTATGAATCTGTTATTCGGGTTTCCAGCTCGAAATTCAAACTAAGCCGGAACTTGGTCTCTGACGTAACCTGAAACTAGTCATGGTTAAGTCACGTCACTGAAAGACATTTCCTGTCAGAATGACCGTTGGTGGGTCGACCTTTCATGGAACCAAGGCGTCGCTTGATTGCGTGCGTGGAGATCGAGGCGGCGTAATCATCACGTGGGGGTTTCCTAGTTCCTTCCACGACGCGTGGCACGTTCACGGTAGCGTTTACACGAACCTTGACGCGGCCGGTGGATATAAGTGATGAGGATCCTATCCCTCATCTATCCTCACCAGCACTTTGCGCCGTTTCCTTCTCCCCTACGCCTCCCACGAACCTGGAGCTCCTTTGCTCCCCAAAAATCTCCAGCACCGCCCATCCAAGGTCACCGGCACACCGGCAAAATGGCTTCTTCATCATCCTCCGGCACGGTGGCGACGGCAGCGACAGCAGCAACGGCGAAGAAGGAGAGTAATCGCGGGGTTTGGATCCCGTGCGTCCTCGACAACACCAAGCTCTGCGTCGTGGAAGAAGAAGGGATCCTCCGCACCGGCGACTTGCGGAGCGGCTTCGGTGAAACCATCCCCAACCCTCACCTTGACAGTGGTCTGAGCTATCCTCCCTCCACATTTCTTTTCTGAGGTCATAGATCATTACGGAGTTCACCTCCATCATCTCCCCCGAACTCCATCTTAGAGATGAGCGCTTACGCATCTTTGTGCGAGGGGTATCTCGGCATTAGGCCGAGCCTTACCCTCTTCCGGTATTATTTCCATGTCCGAAGAAATTGCATTACTGGCGGTAATCCTTATATTACCGGTACTATTAGTTTTTCGGTTAGGTGAGAGCGCGGCTATCCTCGGATTAAGGCCAGTGAGTCGATCAAGCAATGGCCGTCCACTTTTTTCTATCACAAGGATATTCCCGCTCCTGGCAAAGATACTGCTTTGTCGGCTTTCGTCGAGGGAGCCGCCATGCCCCAAGAATCCTGGGATGAGGTCACTTCGGCTCTCAGTGACGATCTGCTCCTTGCCAAGAGGTGGATCGAGTATTTGATGAAACACAAGGGCCTGAGAGGGTCCGACTTAGTTCACTGCTGGGTGGCCCGCCTGATCCAGCCTCTTCAACATCATGGAGATCGACTGATGCATTCCATCACGTCGTCAAAGAAAGATTCCCTCCGCATCAACCCCAAAGCCTACGAGCCAAAGGATTATGTATGCCAGATCAAATGGCTGATAAGGGAGCGGATTGAGAGGAAGATTCCGGAGCTGTCCTTGGACATGCATACGTCGGAAGATCCCGTAGTGCCGGTATGCTTCCAGCCACAACTTGAATTATGTGCTCATATTTATGTTATTTCACAATACTAAGATATCTCTTCTTTTCAGCTTGCCGATCTCTCCGAGTCGGAGCTTGCTCCAGTCGAGGGATATCCTCCTGAGTTTTCTCAGGATGAAGGAGAATTGGTTCCACTACCGGATGTTGTTCCTCAGAAAGGCAAAGCTCCGACAGTGGCCATTGGCACAAAGGAAGTGCCCGTTGTGAAGAGGTAATCTTTCCTCATAAGGTCTTTGTATTTTGTTCATAATTCCTTCCGAGATGTAATGTTCTTTGTTCTATTACCTTCTCAGAGCTAAAAAGCTCACCAAGGGAAAAAAGGAAAGGGGTTGTCTCGAAGCCTCTACGCCAGTCGAAGTTAAACTTGACTTCTCCTGCCGTAGCTCCTCCGACTCCTGCCCCTCAGCCTTCTGCAGTGCCGGAGATTACTCCATATCTGATCGTTGTAGAAGATCCAGCTCAACCAGCAGAACCAGTGATCCTCGGATCATAGACTGACATCACCATGGGTGACTCAGGTTTTGATAAGGGTGAACCCTCTTCGGGTAATGATCCCTCGGCAGAGGTTTTTGCCGACAATCTCCTGAGCAATTCGAGACTTGCCAAATTTGGCTTATCTTGGAAATCTGCGGAGGAGATCCAATGGCTGGCCAAGCAATGCCTAGAAATCCGGACCATCTCTGCCGAAGAAGAAGCACAAGAAGCAGAGGACATCAAGCACTCTAATCTTCTTGAACAAGTCCGTCTTGGCAACGAGAAGCTGAGGACCGGCGAGCTTCCAACTACGCCAGTGGTCCCCCGTACCCTCGCCGAGAATGTTACCAACCAAAGTGAATGCGAGTTTGAACAAACTCACTCGCAAACAATATGTAAGTCAGAATTTCAACTCTCGTTTTTCCTTATTTCATATCATATCCTCTAGCCCCCAAGCATGAAGCTGGACAGTCAAATCCGGTTTTATGCTTCCTTAGGATGCCAAAGAATGAACTAGTGTAGCTCCCAAGGATCGTGCTGATATTAGTAAAAATATTAGCCCGAGTATTTAGTAGACTTCTGACTCTAGGTATTATGACTTACAAAAAGTATATTCCTATAACCAGGATTTATTGTAGAATGTTTGCAACAAGCGGAAAGAAATCAAAGCTCTCCGGCTTGAAAATGCACAATTGAAAGTTTCCAAGGATAAGGCTGAAGGTAAACATTCTAGAACTCAAACCTTGTCTTATATTTCATAGTCGAAATTTTTGTTCAACTTTTGTTATTTTGACTACAGCACTTGTAAAGCAATCATGTGCTATGATTTAAGAAGCCGAGAATCTTAAAACCCTGGTGGTGGAAAATAAGGAACTCCGCCAAGAGCTGGATAAGCTTAAGGCAGATCAGGAGAAGAGCATTGTTCAAATTCTAGAATCCACCTCCATGGCCACCGAGGAGCACGATCGTAAGATTACGCTTCAAGATAAGAAAATCTCGGATCTCAGCAACGTTTTATTCAGAGAGAGGGACATTGTCGAGGCACTCCAGGCTACACTCCAGAGTCTTCGGGAAGAGAAGGCCAAAGTCGACGATGTCATCTTTGGTATGTTTCCCTTTTTCTGACTTATCTGCATCTTCCGACTCCTTGGAGTCCGGATTTATTTGATTAACCCCTTTGCATTACATGTGCAGGTCCTCTGAACTTACTGGACTCAGCCTCTACCGAATCTCGCACCAGCCAACTTACCTAAGTCGGTGATTTTCTACATGACTTCTGCCAATCCATCGAAGATATTAGTGAAGTTCTCAAGGTTCCGGATATGCATAGCATATCAAGCTTTGAAGTGTGAGATAAGGCTAAGGAGATGCCGCAGCTTGTCCAGGACTGGAACATGTCCTACATGCGAACCGCAGCGCAGAACGCTCTCACCATCGTTATGAGCCACCATGGAAACATGGAAATCTGGCAAGTAACGAGAGAGTACTACAAAGTGGATGAAGATGGACAGGAGCAAGACATCAAGGCTATCATGGACTCCTGTGCTGGTATGGGTTCCACGTAGCTGACTTAACAAGCTACGACACTCCCTTCTTCACCCGCGTGGACACGCCACCTCCGCCTTCCGAAGAAACAACTGAAGTTTCCAACAATGACCAAACCATATCAGATTTGAACATCTCGGAACGTTATCAACACGAGGCTGGCGTATCCAGCGAGCTGGAAGCTCCTATCTCCCCCCTACATCATAGAGTATCAGAAAGAACAATGTGTTATTCGGAAAATAGTTTGGGTCTATAAATAAGTAGTATGATACTTTTGCTAGTGCTAAGCTTTATTTTATCTATTCAACACTTTTGGCTTTAATGTTATGTGCCTGAAATGTTTGCATAAGCACTTTTATTTTTTTATCTGCACTTATCGTTTATCTGGCTTTCCACCTCGTCCCTTTCGTGAGCCGGCCAACTTTTAACAGGGAAACTTTGCCGAGCAACGGAGCTCAATTACTAAACCAGTTTAACCTCGGAAACGAAGCCGGCCTCCAGTACCAACAATTCACAACCCGGAAAATGCCCGCATCTAGCTATCAGACAAATAACCAAAGTATAGACTAGAAAATTTAGATTTATACCCGAAGGTAGCAATTTTCAAATCGGAAATCTAAACCAGAACAAACATGAGCATAAAGTACTTTCAAGTATTCTAGGATTTTCGACTGTGACATGGTCATTCGCAAATAAGATGGTAAAAACTTCTTAGAAAGATTTTGAGGCAACCAAGACTTTATTTCTCATTGAACATATACACATATGATTACAAAGAAAAATAAACTAAGAATAAAAGGGATGTAGCTGAGCAATATTCCATTGTCTGTCTAATTCATCCGGGTTTGTACTGCCTCTAGCTCTCTTTCTCTTCTTAGTAGCAGGTCTTTCTTTGACTGGCCGCATATCAGTTAGGTAGTATGAACCATTGCGCAATACTCAACTAACTAAAAATGGCCTTTCCCATATTGGGGAAAGTTTGTGATTTCTTTGCTGCACAAGACGGAGAACCAAATCGCCTTTATTAAAAGACCGGTTTCTGACTCTCTGGCTATGATACTTGCATTACTTCTGCTGATAGGGTTTTGATCTCATCTTAGCAACGACGCGAACTTCTTCGACTAAGTCGAGATCATTTTGTCGAGAAATTTCGGCATCCTCTTCAATATACGCGGCCACCCTAGGAGAAGTGTGAATCAAATCACTTGGAAGAACTGCTTTTGCGCCATAGACCAAGAAGAAAGGTGTGTATCCGGTTGACCTGTTTGGAGTTGTTTGCAAACTCCATATTATAGAAGGTAATTCCTCTGCCCAAGCCCCTGCAGCACGCCGTAGTGGTGCTTCGAGTCTTGGTTTTAGGCCTTGTAGGATTAAATCATTTGCTCTTTCGACTTGTCCATTAGCTTGCGCATGTGCGACTGACGCAATGTCAAGCCAGATATTTTGTTCATTGCATAATTGGGCAAGTTCTCCCATAGAGAAGTTACTCCCGTTGTCCGTGATAATGTTATGCGGATAACCGTATCAGATTATGACATCCTCGACAAATCTTCTGGCGGTTGCTCCATCACCACTATTGATGGGTTTAGACTCAATCCATTTCGTGAATTTATCCACCATCACTAAGAGGTGAGTAAATCCACTTGGAGCTCGTTTAAACGGTCCTACCATGTCAAGCCCCCAGACCACAAAAGGCCATCTAATATGTATTGTTCGTAGCTGATCAGCCGGAACATGAGCTTGTTGGGCGTATTTTTGGCAGCCCTTGCACGTCTTGACCAGACGTTCGACATCTGCCTTGGCTGTAAGCCAGAAAAAACATGTCGGAAAGCTTTTGCCACTAGAGATTTGGCTGCAGCGTGGTGACCACACTCGCCTTTGTGGATTTCTCGTAAGATTTCCACTCCTTCTTCCGGAGATACACAGCACTGAAAGACCCCAGATGTACTCCGCTTATAGAGCTCACCACTAATTATAGTGTAGGATTTTTCTCGTCGGACGATCTACCGGCTCAGAACTTCATCTTCGAGTAAATTTCTGTCTACCAAGTAATCAAGGTAGGGTTGAGTCCAGCTAGGAATCATAGCCAGAACTGCTACTAAAGGTGAGTCTGATCTGTTCGGATATTCCTCGTCTACTCCTTTTATAGAGGGAACTTTGAGGTGCTCTAAAAAAGCGCCATCCGGGACCTTTTTCCACGCGGAGCATATTTGAGATAGTGCATCTGTTTCCTCATTTTCTATTTGAGGGATGTTTTGAACTTCAAACCCTTCAAACGATTTAGATAGTTCATCCACAACAGCCCTATATGCTGCCATGTGCTTGTTTCCCTTACAGATATCTGACACTTGTTGGGCAACAAGATCCGAATCTCCATAACACATTAAACGTCGGATGTCGATGTCGTTAGTAATCCGGATTCCATGTAGTAATGCTTCATACTCGGCAATGTTATTTGTCGCCGTGATGTGTATCTGCAGTACATAGAAATTTTTATCTCCCTAGGGTGATTTGGGCACCACGCCAGCCCCCGAGCGCTTTAGACCCGTCAAAATGCAAGGTCCAGTATTCTGACTCTGGCAGAGTCATATTCTCTATTGTCTCTGTCCAATCAACGACAAAGTCAGCGAGGATTTGAGATTTGATTGTTGTACGAGGTTTGTACTCAATGTCGAAAATTGAATGCTCTATGCCCCATTTGGCGACGCCTCCTGTGGCGTCACTATTGTTGATTATATCTCTCAAGGGAGCTATGCTCACCACGGTAATTGGATGTTCCTGAAAATAATGCCGCAAGTTACGAGATGCTAAGAACACACCGTAAGCCAGCTTTTGATAATGCGGATACCGCTATTTTTATTCAGTTAAGATCTCGCTAAGATAGTAAGTCGGATGCTGCACCAGGTGTTCCTGATTTTCCTCCGGTCTCTCCACCACTATGACAATACTGACGACCTTGTTTGTCGCAGCGAGATTGAGCAACATCGGTTCCCGTGGTTCCGGTGCTGCAAGGATTGGAGCAGATGAGAGTACTGCTTTCAGGTCTTGTAGTGCAGCTTCAGCTTCGTCGGTCCAAACGAATTCCTTAGTCTTTTCAGGAGCTTGTATAGTGGTGCGGCTCTTTCACCGAGCCGGCTTAAAAACCGACTAACTGCGGCAATGCAACCAGTTATTCTTTGAACGTCCTTTAGGCGAGTTGGCCTGGAAATATTGAGTATAGCCTTGATTTTGTCCCGGTTTACCTCTATGCCTCTTTGAGACACGATAAAACCTAACAATTTTCTGGCTAGGATCCCAAAGAAACATTTCTTCGGGTTAAGCATTATGTTTTTATTTTCATAGATTGGCTAACGTTTCCTCCAATTCGGAAATCAAGGTTTCCTTCTTTTGGACATCACCGCAATATCGTCCACATATGCATGTACATTGCATCCGATTTGATCGTGGAGGCAATGCTGCATAGTGCGTTGGTACGTAGCTCCTGCATTCTTGAGCCCAAAGGGCATCGTAACGAAACAGAAGGTTCTGAAGGGGGTTATGAATGAATTTTTTACTTTTTTCAGATTCCTTCATCCAGATTTGGTGGTAACCGGAATGTGCGTCGAGAAAACATAGGAGTTCCAAGCTTGACGTAGAATCGATAACTTGATCAATCCTAGGCAGAG
Source organism: Avena eriantha (assembly GCA_910589775.1). Lineage (NCBI taxonomy): Eukaryota > Viridiplantae > Streptophyta > Magnoliopsida > Poales > Poaceae > Avena > Avena eriantha. The sequence goes on along the minus strand of OU342744.1, from coordinate 70,274,199 downwards.
CGAACGGAACTTTGGGACAAGCCTTGTTCAAGGCAGTATAATCAACACACATCCTTAAATCAGTGGTGTCCTTTTTAGGGACCATTACAGGATTGACCGACCACTCTGTGTGGATGACCTCTTCTATGAATCCGGCTAACTCGTGCCAGGCTAGTACCTTAGCTATTGCTTACGCTTTCGTCGCCAAAACATCGCAGGGACTGTTTAACGGGTTTAGCGTTCGGGTGTACATTTAGAGAGTGCTCGGCAAGTTCCCTAGGTACTCCGGTCATGTTAGATGGCTGCCATGTGAAGATATCTTGATTTTCTTGGAGGAACTTGACGAGTGCACTTTCCTATGCGCTATCTAGGCCTACGCATATCTAGGTCACCTTGGAGGGGTCGTCATCCTTCAACAACGTCTTCTTCGTCTCTTCCGATGCCTTGAACTCCGGATTCGGCTTTGTCACCTCCTTCTTTGTTGCGGGCATCTCGGATGGATCTATGGTCTTCTTGGTCTCCTAGTACTCCTGGGCGTGTAGCATGCCTTCAGCAAAGGCGGCATTTCCGTCCTCGCACTCTCGTACTTCCTTCGGGTCTCCACTGATGGTGATCATGCCGTTGGGACCTGGAATTTTCATCATATTGTAAATGTAACACACACGAGCCATAAAAGCCCAGTAAGCCGGACACCCGAATATAGTGTGGTACGCGCTCTTGAACGGGACCACTTCGAAGGAAAGTGCTTCCGTCCGATAGTTCTTTGGAGTTCCAAAGGTCACATCCAAAGTTATTTCTCCTAAGGAATTTGCTTGTCTTCCTGGGACAACTCCGTGAAAGATCACAGAGCTATAATTCAGCTCGGTCTTCGAGATCTTCATCCGGTGTAGCGTTTCGACATATAGGATGTTAATGCTGCTGCCACCGTCCATGAGAGTCTTGGAGAAACCATAGCCATCAATAAGTGGATTGACGACTAAGGCGTATTTTCCTTGACTGTGCAACTTAGGCGGATGATCACCACGGTCAAAGGTGATTGCCACTTCCGACCAGTCCAAGAATTGAGGGACAGCCAGAACTGTTGCGTTGAGCTCATGTAGAACTACTTTCTTGACCTTAGCTGGTTGAGATCCGAGGAAGGTGACGTAAGTGTCCTTCTTTGTTGGGAAGTTCTTCTTCCCTTCCGGCTTGGGATTTGAAGCATCGGCTTCCTCCATGTTGGAATGTTCCTTGCTCTCTTTATCTTTTTAGGGATTCTTCTTTCCCTTCTTCCGCTTAGCCCTATAGCCAGCAATATCATCTTTCTTGATGTCGTCATTAAAATGACACTCGGCCTTTGTGTGAGACGAGCCCTCATTGGCATCTAAGTGATGCACACACGGGTTATTGGCAATGTCGGCCCAAGAGTAGGTTTTTCCAGGTTGCTAGTCTCCTCTGCCCTGGACTCTTGATGTCCCACGACCGCGTCCACGACCTCCCCCGTGCCCTCCTTTTCCTCCAGACCCTAACGTAGCAGTGACCACTGCCGTTTCCGCGTTGGGATTTTCTTCCGAGGTGTTCTTGCGCTTATGAGCTTGCTTCTTTGGTTGTTTTGCCGACTATGGCACAACTAGGGCGTTAAGTAATCCCTCTGCATCATCGTCAGCATATGCATACTTGCTTGCTGTTTCTATCATCTCTCCTAAATCAGTGACCTTATCACACTTCAAGCGATGACATAGTAAACCAATTGGAAGTCCTGCAATGAAAGCTTCAATCGCAGTTTGGTCATTTACCCCTTCGTAGGAGTTTTTAGTGTCGATCCATCGTTCGAGATAATCTCAGTAAGTTTCTCTGGCTTTCTGGGTGCAACGTTGTAGGTCCCCTATTGTATAGGGCCTCCGATATGTGCCTTCGAAATTCCGAAAGAACGCGATTTGCATGTCATACCAGTTGTGGATGGTGTTCTTCGGAAGTTCATTGAGCCATGATCGTGCCGTCTTCCGCAACATGAGTGGGAGATATCGGGTCACGACCAGGCTGTTTCCGCCTTTGGCGATACATCAAGCCTGGAAGAAATCCTGGAGCCAAGTATCTGGCTGAGCTATACTGTCATAGGCTTGAATGTGTCTTGAGATAGCAAATCCTTCCGGGAATTTTGTTGCTCTTATTCGTGGTCCAAAGAATTTTGGGCCCACGTATATATCATCGTTTTCGTAGCGCCGCGCCTCTATGTTGGAGTTAATCATGTGCCTTGCGTCACTTGGGGACAGAGATCGCCCTGATTGACGGCTATGGCTGTGGTGCCTTGGAGCCGGACTTCGGCTTCTCCCACCACCTCCTCCGCCATGACGCCCTCCTTGGCCTCCTTGGGAGCCGTTGTGATGGCTGCTTGGTGGAGAGGGTGGAGCAGCTGGATTGTTTCCAGCTAATTGCCGACCTTCGTCCGGAGCATCATTATTCTAGTTCCGGGGAGGGTCTTCATTATGATGAGCCCCCTGCCGGCTTGACTCGGCACGGTGTCCGTCGTTCCTTCGTCCGTCACTCCCACCGTGGTGGGGCTCAGCCGGACGGCTTATATGTCTAGGAGGTGGCATTTTTTGACGGTCCTCCTCCCGACGTTTCTCTTTGTCTTCTTCCTTGTGATCGTTTGATTCTCGCCGGGGAGGATTCTTCGGATACAGTGCAACAATTGCCTCTTGCTCAGCAGCTGGAGCAACATTGCGCCAGTCACGTGCAGTTCTGTGATGTTGTCCTGAAGAACCGGTTCTTGAGTAGTTGTCTTCCCGACGGTCAGAATGGTGATGCTGTTTCGGAGCATGTTGGGGTCTTACGTCATTCTAGGCCGGATCCATGTGACATTGGTCAGATTGGGAGACCAGTTTTCCACTTCCGAATTTTGCGGCCTTCTGCTGCTCCAGACCCTTTGTGAGTAGCTTAATGCCCAATCGAACATGTTCTGGGCCTGGATTATTGGCCAGGATGTCTCGAGCAGCGACAGTGTTTTGCACTGGTGTTGGATACACCAGATCTCCCTTGCTATCGAGCCGAGGAATCCCCGGATCTCCTTCAAAGAGAACCTTACATACTTTCGGAAATTGGTTGTCATGTGTATGTCGTTTTTGGTTCTTCTAATGTTGTAGAGAGATGAGCTTCTCCGCCTTGGCCATGTCTTTCTTTTCTTCCTCGATGTTTTTAGCTTCATCTAGGAGTACTTGGCGACGCGCTTCTAGGGCTTGGGCCCTTTCGTCCAATTCCGCAACAGTTAGTTCTACTGAAGTAGGGATAGGTGTGGTTAACGCAGCATCGATGAGTTTATGGGCACCTGGGGTGACCACGCGTCCATGCACCAATTCTTCTTTGGGCTCGTCTGGGATAAGTGCTACGTCAGAGTCTTCCTCGGCAATCACCTCCTCTGCTGGAAGTTCTTTTGCTGGGGTCTTGTTCTTCTTGTTCCTCTTCTTTGCCTTCTTGGAAGCGCCGGTAGCAAAGACAGCTTTGGGTTCGTCTCCCGGAGTCAAGCTCTGATCGGTACTTTCAGCCATCTGGAGCTCGGGATTATCTATGATATCCATGTCATCCTGCGCTTTGGGAGAGTTTTCCCCGGATCCTTCATCCATGGCTTCTCCTTCTTCTGCAGCTTTGGAGTTGTACTCCTCTTCATACTCCGCGGAGAACTTTCGGAAATCCGCCGATGTCATCGAGTCATCCGAGGATGCAGGTAAGTCGGTGTTTGTTCCAATCGCCTCCAGCACTGAGTCAGTGTTGTCTCCAGCATCGGCAGAGCCGGATCCGGATCCAACGTATCCGACGAAGTGTGATGTGTGGATCCTGACGTAGTTGCGGCTTTCCTCGTGGGCTTCCTCAAAGATCCTGATGGTTTCGAGAACCTCATCCACGCTTACGTCTTGCATCATCATGCGCCTCAACGTGTGCCTCAGGAACGATTGATCTGTTCCGGTGTTGGTAGAGCCAGAACCAAGGTTGATGCTGTGATTCTCTTGGATTTTGACTTCAGCAGGCTGATCAATCTGGGATTCGGCCTCGCTAGCGAGATCCACTCCATATTCGACTTGAACCGAAAGGTCTGCTTCAGGCTAGGATTTCTCCACTATCTCCACAACGGGTGCGGGCTCGGTGGGATTAGGGTTTTCTGAGATCCAGAACTCTGCCGCCTCCACGGACAAAGGGGACCTAGAAATTTCTTCTGCCTCTATCTTCACCGCTAGGGTGGGTGGGACAGGTTCAGCGAATCTGATGTACAAATCGATCTCGCCGAAAGACATAATGGTGTAAGCAGTCACGACCTCCCTAGCCGGAATCTAGGTCTCGTCGAGAACGATGAGAGGGACGTCGTTGGCGTAGAGGATGCGACCGACAGCGATAGTATCGCCGATTCCGATTCTTGCAGATTCCGCTTGGAACGCAGATCCTAAGCTCACTTGCCCCATGGTGGGCGCCAACTGTCGTTAGATTGATGACAAGTATGCCACGAGGGGGTCCTCGAGGCGTGTGGAAGAGAGGTGTGTCAGACGTACGGTATTCCAGGATGGCGAGCACACAAGTTTACCCAGGTTCGAATCCACCGGCTTTGGACGAATCCTACTCCTGTTAGCAATCCAATAATACGGCGGAGCCGGAATATGGGTTACAAGGGTTTTGCCTGTGCGAGTTGAGATTGTAGACTATTTTGAGAGTTCCCTAAAGGCTCTCCCTAGTTTGGCTTATATAGATATCCAGCCTAGGGTGTACAGGAGAGATCTATCTAGCTACAAGTAAGAGTGGGTTACAAAGTACATCTTGAACTACAGGTAACACTATGGTCCTATGTCGGTAAGTCTTCTAGGCCTTCCTGTCACCGGACTGTACTCCGTCTCTTCTTCCTGACTGGACGGCCCGTGAAGCAAAGCTCTAACCCAAAGTGGGCCACCCTGGTCAATGAGGTACAGTGAGGATACCCGGAAAGTATATCCCCAACATCCATCATCTTTCATCTTCGATTTTTTGCTATCTAGATCAAAACAGTCGCAACAAAACTAGAATACTGATCTGGGACCATTCTTGTTAGGCACATACTTGAGCTCTAGAACTTCCTATAGAACACCATAAAGCTAATTATCATTTTGAGCACCAATAGATGTCTTATTCATTACCCAACAATTCGGAGTTCTTAGGTTCTTCTCCCGAGTGATCGTATGAAACCTAGGACCCTTTACATTGCAAGCAAAGTGTACAATTACACGCTTGTCTTACCCATCTGCAAATGACTTCAAATCTTCAGATGCATTGTTCACTTGAGTCACATGGTTTTTAAACCATGCTGGGATCACTTTCTTGAGTGCCTCATCTATGTTATTAGCACCTCTAACAAGTAATTCTTCTCGGAAAACGCTGAAATAAACGAATATAATGAGACAATATGATATTAAGTATAAGTGCCAGCAATTATTTATGCATAATCATGTCCAAAAAACTTACTTGATATAAGGTTCTGCCTCTTCAGAATTGTCCAGAACAAACCAAACCATGTTATCGAATGCCTTCTCAAAAAAATTCAGATATCATTTTCCAAACCCTTTCGCTCCATCAGAGAAAATTTTGAACTCATCAGCACTAACTTTCCTTTGGATATCGTGGTTCCTTTCAGCTTTGTTAAATCTTTTTACCATGTCATCATTAAAATATCTAGAGCAAAATGTGACGCACTCATCGGCGATATACCCTTCAGCAATTGAACCTTTAGGCCTTCCTTTGTTACGGGAAGTAGACTTAAGATAACCTAGTCTTCTCTCAACTAGATACATCCAACCATAATGGACATGCCCCTTAGAATAGCCTCCTTAGGAAGATGAACAGCTAAGTGCACCATGATATCAAAAAATGCAGGGGGGAGAGCTTCTCAAGTATGCAAATAATTAAAACTAGCTCTACCTTCAGTCGTTCCAAGACTTTGACATGAAGAGTTCTGGCACACAACTCTCTAAAAAACTCCCCAAATCAGCAATAGCCTCATACATTTATTTTGGTGCAATAACTTTCAAGCCAGCTGCCAAAATATGCTGCAGAGAATGTGGCAGTCATGTCTATTCATACCATGTACTTTTCTAGCTTGAATATCCACACACCTCTCCTAGTTTGAACAAAAACCATCTAGGAACCTAGTTTTTGCCAAAAACCTGCAAACACGTTTCGTTTTTTCCTTTTCAAGCATCCAGGGGCATGTGGCTTCAAACAACTATCCCCTTCTTCTTCCATCCAAACTTTCCTCCTAATGTTCATTTGCTTCAAATCAACTCTAGCACTGACAGTGTCCTTGTTTTTTCCATCAATTTCGAGAAGTGTACCTACTAAGTTGTCACATATGTTCTTCTCGATGTGCATCAGATCAAGGTTGTGTGATAACAAAAGTGTGGACCAACAAGGTAAATCATGTATGCTGACCCTAAGGTGCCAGGTTGGTTCACCTTTAACAACACGCTTGCACTTATTACAAGTTGGATTTTTACCATGTAATCCTTAACTGATTCTAGCTTCTCCTTTTTTTCTTCTGCACTGAACTGCCTTGGTGGATCCCTCTTCTCAACTTTACCATTGAACAGTTCACTTCTCCTATAGCGGTGATCCTTAGGAAGCAACTGACGATGTCCAATATACCCAATTTTGTTTTTAAGTGGCTCATAGCAAGGATTCTCATAACAATACACACAAACATAAAATCCTGTAGTGCTACCGCTAGATATGGTAGCATACCCTAGATAGTCATGAATAGACCATAGGAAAGCAGCGTGCAATTTGAAGTCATCCTCTACAAGAACATCATATGTGTTAAAACCTGCCATAGCTTCATCATATCTTTAATAGGAGGCTGCATAAATACATTAAAATCCTTCCCTGGTGAATATTTCCCAGGTATAAGAAATGACAACATATAGTTGGACTGATCCATGCACATCCATGGTTGGAAGTTATATGGAATCACAAATACTGGCCACATACTGTATGAACTGCTCATGTTACTGCTATAGGGTTTGAATCCATATGTGGTAATGCCTAGCCATATGCTCCTGGGGTCACCAAAAAACCAACCAAACATCTCATCAAAGTGTTTCCATGCCTTTCCATCAGTTGGGTGCCTCAAAACTGTTGGGGATCGCAGCAGAAAACAAAAAATTTCCTACGATGTAACCCCAAAACTGCCTAGGATCTATCTATATAGTAATGTGGTAACGACCGGAGCATATAGAATACATACCCTTGTAGACCGTACACGGTTAAAATTCTGCGGGGAACGTGGTTGAAGTAGTCATACTCGTAGCCGACCTCAAGGTCGCGAAGCTCCTCGCAGGTCACCCCTTGCTCCTTCTTCATCTTCATTGTGCAACAATTCCGGCTCACGACATTTAAGCGCCCCAAGTGTTGCGCCTCGTGTCTTCATACACATCTGGTGCACGATGAGACCTCCGGCTCCCCGATCCCGCTGGGAGTGCGGAAGTTGATATCTGGCTAGGAATCCCTGCAGCGCAACAGCATACTGCAGGTGTGCCTTATCGCACAGCCCAGACTTGGGGCCATGGTCGCAAGGTATAGAGAGAGGGAGGAAGTCAACCAAAGAACTTCTCAAATTGTGTGTTTTAATCCCACCCATGGGCACCCCTTTATATAAGCGGAGGGGGTGTGCCCTCCCCATTAGGTTAGCCATGTGGGACTATTAGTTATAGGAAAATTACAGGAATTTTCGTCCTGGCCGATTGGCCCGAATTAACTCAGCCCAATAGACAAAACATAAAATAGACAATAAAAAGAAAAAGGGGAAGCCAGGGAAGAGGCTGGCCGGGTGGGCCGACCTACCCACCTCAGCCCAGCGCGTTAAGAGGCAGCGGCCATGGCTGGCGACCAGGTGGGCCGGCGTGCCGCTGGCGGCCCAGCTCGCTCAGCGCCCGCATGGTAGCTGGCGGCTGGCGCCCGCCCCGGGTGGGCCGCCTGCCCCGTGTGGCCCAAGTGGGCCTCGAGGCCTTGGCGTGGGCTGGATGCATGCCTCCCTGTGCGGCGGCAGTTATCTGCCACCCACGGGGCTGGCTGTTTTTCTTTTTCCAATTCCTTTTCTGCATCTTTTACTTCTAGGCCTTTTCCCTCCGGGATTTGGCCTAATAAAAAAGTTGTCTTTATAAATATTAACTTAAATATTATTTAATATATACTAATTCATAATTAACATATAATAAATATATATTTAAATTCCCATTTATCTGAAAACACTTTATTCTTTCTCCGAACAACTTCGGATCTCTCCGCAGAACATTTCCGGCTTTCTCTTTCTCTACTGTGATTTCCTCTTACGAATGATCGCTCTCATCGTACCCTTAAGTGTAAACAACCAGGGGTTCCTAGTGAAAATCTAGTCACTGGTTCATTGGTCAACAGATGATCAAGTTTCCTGATCATGTGGCATTTATGCCAGTTGGAAATGGAGTCAACTCATTCTGTGAATGATATGATGAACCAATACCCAACCTAAACATCGTGACCCGATCATGTCACGAAGTTCAAGTTACGATGATTATAAATGGATCCGCATAGACTATTCCTTAGACCGTGAGGCTATATCAATCACTGTCTCCCAAGAGTGTTATGATAGCATCAAGCGCCACTTGGTAATGTAGTGGTTATAAAGGTGTGTTCAGGTACTCAGAGGAAACCATAGAGGAAATATATGTCAAGAGCGAGATTTGTCCGTCCATGTGACGGAAAGATACTCAAGGGCCCACTCGGAATAGTTATATCCAATAGCTGCGTAGCGTGTGATTTGATCACAAGGATATCACTTGTCGGAACAAGTCAAGTAGCATTGTTCGGTAACGAGCTGTAACACGACATGATGATGTCATTGATCAGATCTCAGGCAATGCATGTATCGAGAGACAAAGGGAATAACACACGACTGTCCGGTTCAAACGACGAAAGATCTTTGTAGAACGCACAGGGGTCACATGGCCATCCAGGTCACTCTGTTGATCATTAGTCCGGGAGTGTCCCGACCATGTCTGGAGTGTTCCCGAATCGTAGTGTATCACGCTTAAGGGTTTCATGATGCTTAGAGAGTGTTTATAGGATCAGAAGAATCACCGAAGAATAGTAGAGAGAAAACCATAAGGGTTTCAGTAAGTCCGGAGGATATCCAGAGTGGAGGTGGAAGGTGTTCCATAGCCACGGAGATTGAATAATATGTGAATGAATGTTAAATATTTATTTAATCATTTATTCATAATTATTTAATAAAAGAGAAAATCAATTGAAAGGTCAAAGGGCTTAATGGGCTAATTCTCGGAGGGGAGAGGGCCCATTAGGGAAAGGAGAGATGGAGAAGGGGAAAGGGGGTGGCCAGCTGGGCCAAGCCCCCCGGTACGGGGCCCACTAGGGCCGGCAGGCGGCTGCCCCCCCTCCTCTCCTTTAGTCCCACCCCGGGACTTTGAGGGAGGTAGTACCTCCCCTCCCCTATATATAGTAGCGGTATTTGGCCAGATATATACACACAATATTCAATAAAGGTCTTCTCACTTTTGGGAAGACCTCCAATTGATATTCTCTCTCTCTCTCGTGACCGTCGTCCCAAGTTTGGACTACGCGAGCGAGAGACATCTTCACCGTGGAGCGTCGTCGCGCTGCGAGATTCGGATCCAGGAGATCTACTTCCGCAACTGCTGCTGGATCGAGGAAGCGGGAGTCATCGTCAGGCACCGGACGTGTGTAACTCCCTACGAGGTGTCGCACTTGACGCACTCCAGTCATTGGAGCCTTTGGAGCGCAAGGACTTCATCACGACCTTGAGGTCGGCTTCGGCTCGTCTACATCAACCACGCTCTGCTGAGCGTTGACAACGCTTTTCAGTCTTCAAGGGTAAGTTCGCGAAAAGCCCCTCCCATTACTGTATTACTAATAGATAGGTCCTGGCAGCATCAGGTGTTCAGGGGCGTAGGGTAAAATTTATTGTTTTCATACGCGGAACCCCTACAGTGGTATCAGAGCTAGATCTATGCGTAGTAATGCTAGTACGGGTAGAACACACGAGATGTAGTGTGTGGGCGTTGATCTTTTAGTTGTTACCCTCCCATGTGTACTTGTGTAGACCGAAGTAATGCTTGATGAAGTGGCCCCCCAACCGACTTTACGCGTTCATTCGCGAGACTGGTCCATGCTTGACATACGGCTTGTACCGTATGAAGGGGCTTAGGGGGGTGTATGTGTCTCTCGCATTAGGTTGTATGCCATTTAAAACGGAGGGCCCTGAAAGGGGTGTAGTAGAGACAACTACTTGATCAGCGTTGTGCTGAAAGTTCGTAGGTAAGAATAGTTCTTGTGCAAAAGCCCATTCAGCCACGTAAAACATGCAAAGCTAAAGTAGAGGCGTCTAACTTTGTTTTGCAGGGGGGCGTTGCTTTGCGATATGGTTGTGGCAAAGGTAAAGTGATTATCTTATGTTACGTAGTAGTAGATAGTCACGGAGGTGACAGACTACCACGCCGAAAGACACCGGTACACTAGTGTCTACGGCGCCGGAACTCTGGCGCCGGAATCCGGTGACGACGGATGGAGATCACGACGTGAAGGACCATATCACATCGCATTTACATTCAATGTTATTGTTTGTATATCTTATTGTGTGCTAGTATTAGATACTCCACGGTATCCTAATAAGATGATCCCTGTTAAAATTACCAATGATTGTGTTCCCCCTTAGTGTGCACCACCAAGATAGTTCTTCAGTATGAGGCGATCCACGGTACAGGCGTGGGTGTCAGACATATCCACGTTCGTATATAGTGGGTGTAAGCCATGTTGCACAACGAATACACTAAGGTTGAGTTGGCGAGCCTAGCACGTGACAGAGATGTGGCCTCGGAACACGGATGGTCGAAAGATCGAGCACGAGTCGCATGAATGATGTGACCAACATTTAGTGTCCACCCTTGAACCCATGTTGATGGCCATGATGATCGGGGGAGATGTGGCTAATAGGGGTCGTGTTATCACTATGAACCCTTTTTGGGGATAGGTGTTTCTGAGTGGAGTTATTATTAACTCATTTAATTGTAAACTTAGTCTAAATTCCTTTTGCAATTATATATGTAGAAAATGGTTCTCCCCGAGATTACCTTCCCTATTGACAATTGGTTAAAAGGAGAAAAGCTCAAGTTAGATGGATCCAACTTTTCTGCATGGGTCATGCGCCTTTATGATCTCCTTGGTGAGAACAAAGTGGCTAACTACATGATCTACGAGATGTACTTGGAGCCACCCTATTCTCATGAGACCCAGGAGCAGCGGGATCTCCGCTGTCGTCGTCGTGTGATGGCCACATTCATATCACTAACGATGCGCTAGGTGATTGAAGATGGGCTATGGCCGATGGTGGGAAGTCTTAATCCCCGAACGGTTATGGCACATCTGAGATCGCATTTTGTGGAACAAGTGCGCATATGGGAATATGAGCTGATGGGGAACTTCCTCTCCATAAAGATGGAGGAAGGCTCCTCACTAGACGATCACTTGTTGAGCATATATGATGCATACATGAGTCTGGCATACTTCCTGGACAACTAGTTCGCAAGCTCTTTTGCAATAGGAGTTGTGCTGCGGTCGCTGCCACCAAGCTTCCAAGCACAAGTCAGGATTTGCATTATGAGAGGCGACGCGGAAACACAGGATTTCCATGAGTTCATATCACATTTCAGAGATGTGGTGGTTGAACCCGTTGTCACTGAGGTCATCAATGACAAAGGTATATATTCGATATACAATTTTATAAATGTTATAATCTTGCAAACACATTTGTAGTGTTAAGTATATTTGATACTTGTTCTGTTTTGCTGAAAATAGGTCCTTCTGCATCAGAGATGCTTGCTGGAGAGGAGGTGACGTTGCGTGTTGATGGCGAGCATGATGATGATGGACAACGATGCTCTCCCTCAATATTTATCACTTAGTTTATGGTTTAAGATGATTATTGTAATCAAAAGATTGTGAACTTCTTTAGTGTGTCTCACACTTAGTGAGACGGTTATTCATATCAGTTTGTAACAAACAGTGTTCTACTTTTATGAATGATTTCTATTTGTGTTCATATCTTGTTCGATTACATGTAAATTATCCTGGTTGTTTGAAACTAATTGACAATGCATGAACATTTGTAAAATATTGAAATGCCTTTAAACTATCCAACTTAATGATATGTTCATTAATGAATGAAACCATTGTTTAAATTCAAAAGTTATGTTGATAATATGTGAAAGACATTCGATTTCTTGTCACATATAAATCATGCCTAAGTTTGGCCAAATAACTTCAACACCGTGTATTACTTGAATACAAAGTGTTTGATGAATTGTTAAAAGTAAATACATTTTTGATGTATTGTGTTTTAACAAAATGGTAATTACCATTATATGATTGTTTAAAAGTGTAAATTAGTTTACCAAAGGAAACATGAATATGAAACTATTTTATATGATTAGAGTGTTTCATCAACAAAGGGTATAAATATAAAAGAGAATCTAATTACTATGATTTGATCAATACTAATGAAATTCAACTTTATAAGATTTGCATAAAATAAATTGTGAAATGCAATGCGTTTGAAATGTCAAAATGCAAAGCATCATAATGTGATATTAGATATCAAAGTGGGTAAATAGATAGCACCAAATAAATCGTTGTAGTATAGATGTAGAGACCATTAGTTAGAAATAGTTAGCACTCAATTAGAATATATAGTGAACCATTTGAATTCGTGAAAGCGGCTCCATATCTTATATGGATCATCGTAAAAGTTTTGGGGTTATTCGATATAACCAAAACAATAGCGAATAAGTCCTTGTAGAGTTATCTTTGGAAACTTTAAATACGAAATCCATAGCTAAACCAAAAGAGAAGCAAAACTTGTATTGCTTGGACTTTGGTGCATTATTGAGAAAGCTCACTTTCAGTGATATTTCTCGATTTTGGAGCAAATGGAAGATAGTGAAAAACATGATGAGGATTTAAAACCCTGCATCAGAGTGTTGAGAAGCGCAACGGACAACGTTCCTGAACGATTCTCTTCACAAAGGAAAGAATTAATGATAATGATCATTGTGTTTTCCCACTAGTGTTTTCACTACATGAAGTAGGATTCAAAATGTAAACCATATCTTGTATGGAGACATTTGTGAATCATTTGGCATGATTCTTAGAATATGACATGCCTACGAACTACTAAGGAAATAATGGTAAACTAGAACTATGAGAAATCCTAGAAGCAAAATTCACTTGAGATTAGAAAACAAATCGTTGTTGAATCTCACAAGTAAAAGGGGCTAATTGAATTTTCCCAAATGACTGCAAAGCCATAGTGGACAAGGGGTGAATGACAAAAGAACAATTTGTCAAGTATTGGACGAATTCAAATGAATTTGATTCAAGTGTGCTAAATGTTCAGTGGATTTAATACTAGTAAAGGTACTAGTATCTCATAATAAACCTCGAAGTTTGATATTTGATCAAAGGATTTGAAGTTGTTCAAAATAGTGAGTAGATATGAAATTTGCATGAAATTGAGTGGGAGCTATAAAAGTTTTCCTAAAACAATATGTGAATGACATATTTTTGAGTCAGAGCAATATAAGTCTCAAATTCAAATATGTAGGAACATATATTGACTGGGAGCTTATATAGTGATTCTTAAGTGTGTTAAGTATAAAAGCGCAAGTACCAATAAATAATGATTTATGAGGTGTAGAAGTTGATAATAAGTCCATTATGATGTTATGTAGTATTCCTTAAGGGGTTCTGAAAAGGATTTCAGAATAGAAGTTAATTAAGGAACTGGTCCTTAAAAACTCAAGTTAGGAATAGTATTAAGTTTAACATCAATGGTTGAAAGAAAGAAAAGGGATGATCATCATCCACTATGTCGAGACATAGGTTCTGGCTTAGAAAACCATGATGATAACTTAACATAATATATGATCCAATAAGAAACGTTTAAAAGTGATTAAGTTTGAATCACAGAACGTTGAGCTAAGTTTGTCCGTAGTGTCTAATAGAGAACTGTAGACATGTTTTCCAAATCCATAAAGGATGACATATCTTAAAGCATAAAGAGTTATGTTATAAGGGAATATGTTGGAAACTCCTGTAAATACCGATTTAAGTCAAGTAGGAAGCGAGGTGAACAAAACATCGAAAGATGCACAGAGTGCACTAGTGTTTCGATGAATACATTTATAATAATAGATAAGGGTACCATCTAAAGTGTTGTATAATGTTATGGCAGGACTAGTTCGCTTTTAACATAGAATGATGTGTCCTAGGGCATAGTGCCCATGAGAAAGCCCTCGAGGTTGATCGAAAGTCACTGTAGGCTCCTGGAATCAGGCCTCGTTCTACTTCCATAGCGACGATGCATACACACAGATGTTATCATGTGATGATAAAGTATTAATGTCAATCAAGGTGACAATAGTAAGTTGCAAAGGATTTGGGACTGTAAAGTACAGACCCAAGACTCAACCTCTCCCATGAGTAAGCATGTTCAGGGTACCGGATATGGTGCCAAAGATTAAGAACAAATGCAGCTAGTTTATTTGTACTCTAGTGCAAGTGGTAGAATGTTGGAAATATACCCTAGAAACAAATAGTAATAAGACTATTATCATATTTCATATAGTTTATGATTAAGTTTTATATCATGCTATAACTATATTGAGTTGAAACATCAATACACGTGTGATATATAAATAACCAGGGGTTCCCAGTGAAACTCTAGTCACTGTTCATTGATCAACAGATGATCAAGTTTTCTGCTCATGTGGCATTTATGCCAGTTGGAAATGGAGTCAACTCATTCTGAGAATGAGATGATGAACCAATACCCAACCTAAACATCATGACCCGATCATCTCACGAAGTTCAAGTTACGATGATTAGAAATAGATCCTTAAGTGTGTTAAGAATAAAAGCACAAGTACCAATAAATATCTCGGGCAATGCAAGTATCGAGAGACAAATGGAATAAGACACGACTGTCCTGGTTCAAACGACGAAAGATCTTCGTGGCACACACAGGGGTCACATGGCCATCTAGGTCCCTTTGTTGATCATTTGTCCGGGAGTGTCCCGACCATGTCTGGAGTGCTCCCGAACCATAGGGTATCACGCTTAAGGGTTTGATGATGCTTAGAGAGTGTTTATAGGATCGGAAGAATCACTGAAGCATAGTAGAGAGAAAACCGGAAGGGTTTCGGTAAGTCCGGAGTGGAGGTGGAAGGTGTTCCATAGCCATGGAGATTGAATAAGATGTGAATGAATGTTAAATATTGACTTAATCATTTATTCATAATTATTTAGTAAAAGAGAAAATCAATTAAAATGTCAAAGGGCTTAATGGGCCAATTCTGGGAGGGGAGAGGGCCCTTTAGGAAAAGGAGAGAGGGAGAAGAGGCAAGGGGGTGGCCGGCTGGGCCAAGCCCCCTCCCCCCACCCCCCGCGTGGGGCCCACTAGGGCCGGCCGATGGCTGCCCCTCCCCCTCCTCTCCTTTAGTCCCACCCCAGGTCTTTGAGGGAGGTAGTACCTCCCCTCCCCCTATATGTAGTGGGGGTATTTGGCTAGATAAATACACACAATATTCAATAAAGGTCTTCTCACTTTTGGGAAGACCTCCAATTGATATTCTCTCTCTCTCTCTATCTCTCTCTCTCTCTCTCTCTCTCTCTCTCTCTCGTGGTCCCAAGTTCGGACTACGCGAGCGAGAGACATCTTCACCGTGGAGCGCCATCGTGCTGCGGGATTCTGATCCAGGAGCTCTACTTCTGAAATTGCTGCTGGATCGAGGAAGCGGGAGTCATCGTCAGGCACCGGACGTGTGAAACTCCCCGCAAGGTGTCGCACTTGAGGCACTCAAGTCGTTGGAGCCGTTGGAGCGCATGGACTTCATCACGACCTTGAGGTCGGCTTCGGCTCGTCTACATCAACCACGCTCTCCTAAGCGTTGACAACGCTTTTCGGTATTCAAGGGTAAGTTCACGAAAAGCCCCTCCCGTTATTGTATTACTAATAGATAGGTCCTAGCAGCATCAGGGGTTCAGAGCATAGGGTAAAATTTATTGTTTTCATATGCGGAACCCCTGCAGACGGCCTGGCTCTCGGCGTAGCAGGGCGATGTGGTGGGCTCGTGCTGCTCCTAGGCTGGGCCTGTGCCGACGGCCTGGCCGTCGGCGTAGCTTCAGGGCTGGGCCGTTACCAAACAGCCGTTGCCTGACATCTGGGGCCCGCTGCGAGCGCTATGCCGAGGGGGTTCCTCTACGCCAACGGCCAAGGGGCTACGCCGACCAATAGCTACGCCGAGGGGTCTACGCCGACGGCCACCGTTGGCACAGCCTGTGCCGACGGCAGCCGGCCGTCGGCGCCTCGATTCTTTCTTGTAGTGGTGCATTGACTAAATGAAACAAACAAACCACCTATGTTCATCTTCTACTTATATAGTCAGCCGATATGCTTGTTGGTGTAAACATCCGAATGTACAAACCCTACCTCTTGATTGATAATTAAGAAATTCAGTATTATCAAACTTGAATGGAATAAGCCTCTTTAGCGCTCAGGATAACAGAAAAAAAGTAGCTTCTACAGCGCCAAAAATATTACATTTCATATTTTTTTATTAGCAAGTCGTACTACATGATAGAAAATGGAAGAACAAAGTTTGGTATATTATTGATTCATGGCCCCCTATTAGCATATATATCAATATCGGTCAATAGGGTATGACTCTCTAAATGTACATACATGAATTTATTAGCAAGTCCTACTACACGAGAGAAAATGGAAGAAATTTTTGTTATTATTAATTCTTGGTCCCTTTTAGCATACATATCATATCGGTCAAAAAGCTATAACTTGCCAAATGTACATACTACATGAATTTAAAAGAAACAATATGATAACAGTATCATCAATATAAGGATACCTTCGAGAACCTTCGGTTAGATTAATATATGGTGACCCCTAAGTACACGAGAATCATCTGATATCTATAAATTGGCAAGGTATTGTCGTTCAAAATCAGGTTCATCTAGTATACCATTAACCCCATATTTTTCCATCTATGGCTTCCATAATAATGCCCTGAACAACAATAGTCCACCCGCATCTCAGCATCGCCGACGAAGGCAGAGGTGGTGAAGCAGATGGAGGCCTAACGGCCCGGCACCCACTCATAGAAAATTATTAAGGAAACCTGCTGATTTGCATTGGGGAAAAATGATTAGCACAACATCAATGCAAAAACGTGGCAAGAGTTCATGAGTCCACAAAGAAATCAGAAGGAAGAGATGATAAATTGACAGCGCCCACACAACGGACCAGCCACTGCAGGAGACTTGTGGCCCTCTCCGGTCCTCGCCGGGGCACTCAGGAACCTATGCGGAGGTTCCCGCTGATGCCGCTGCATCCTCCAGGCACCGCTGAAGCAGACAGCGCGAAGGTCGGCGAGCGACTTGCCGAAGTGCAGCAACATGAAGTGGTTGTTACGGTGATGGCGGTCTGGCAGTACTGCGCTATAGACCAGAGAGGCTGCAGACGGGCGCTATCGCGCGTGGGTGGGCAGGACGTACCCAACGGGGGTGCCGTCATCGACGGCGGCGGTGGCGGGGACTGTCGCCTTGATCTCTCACAGCTCACGTGGACTGAAGAACAAGAGACGAGTTCAGAGAACAGCAAGAACACGATACACACACAGAGAGATTTTTTGTGCCGCATACAATTGCGCAGCTTTTCTGTCGTCTATTCCCGTTCTTATAGGAATTACAAGCAAACGTGATACCCCTAACATGGCATAGTACAAGGGGTGTATTGCAGAGTGGAGTACTACTCCACGTCTACATATATGATACAAGGAAAAAATACAACCAACTATATGTTTAACCCCCCTTAATCGCAACCTAGAGAAAGGATGAGATTACGCCTAAGTTCGTTGAATTATCTGACCTCCAAGGCCTCTGTAAAACCATCTGCAACTTGATCTTTACTTGATATAAACTTGATATCCAAAAGTTTATTTGCAACTCTCTCACAAACAAAGTAATAGTATATCTCAATATGTTTTGTTCTTGCAAAAAAAATAGAATTGCTATAAGATATGTAGCACTTAAATTATCACACCGTAAACAAGCCTTTATCTTTATTGAAACACCAAGTTCACCAAGAGAGTCTCAACCCCTATCAACTATGCGGTGGTATTTCCTAAAGCTTTATATTCAGTTTCAGTACTTGATCTTGATACTGTAGCATGTTTGCGTGCACTCTAGGAAATCAAGTTTGGTCCAAAAGATATAGCAAAACTTCATGGAGATCTCCTGTCATCAAGACAGGCTGCCCAATCTGCATCTGAAAACACACCGAGCAAACTAGAGGAAGATTGCTAGAATTCCAACGTTTAGTGTACGCATAATCCTTTTTGCAGCTGTCCAATGTGCATTTGTAGGAGCATGTAGATATTGATAAATCTTATTTACTTAGAAAGATATATCAGACTATGTCAACATCAAATAGTGCAACGTACCTACGTGCTTTCGTGTTTATGTACGGCTTCGGGTTAAAGTCAAATGTTGCAAACCTTCTTTTTCGTATACTTATACTGCACGCACTCGATTTGATGTGTTTCTGCTGACATGGTCCATCACTTTCAGATTTATGGACTGCTTCGGAGTTATCTAAAGAGGCTCGGTCGAAGTAAACATCCCACATGGAGTATCCTATCATTTGGCAGTGGTATCTAAATGTCTACCAACGCACAAACGCAATACATATGACTGAACAAGAAAAGACAAGATAAGTACCGTGTCATGCTCGCGCCTCGATATGTACCGCAAAGATACCCTAAAACATGGATAATAAGCGTAAGAGTTCATCCATTTTCATTTATTAGACCGTAGCGAACGTTATGCATGACAGCCGTGCCTTGCAGGCCCAAACAGAGATCTAGTTTAACTAATAAGCAAACCATGGTAATGAAATATGAAACTAGTGGCGTGATCATAAATTTCGGTACTTGCTGTAGTGCATGTAAAGAACCCATCTTTGTGGCCTTATGCTACAGTTTTCCTTTGACCAAACCGCCTGTCTCTGCACTGGAAGGAGATGAGTGCTTCGAGATAGTCAGCCTCCCCAAAATCAGGCCAGAGGGTGTTGGTGAAGAAGAGCTCGGAGTACGCCGACTGCCACATCAAGAAGTTGCTGAGCCTCAGCTCGCCGCTGGTCCTGATGAGCAGGTCAGGGCAAGGAAACTCCCTTGCACAGCTCGTCTGGAGCTCGTTGGCAAACATCAACTCATCGATGTCGTCCAGACTGAGCAGGTCATCATGCACCTTCTGGGCCAGGTTCATGCATGCTTGCACGATGTCCATTCTCCCGCTGTAGCTAATGGCTAGTATCAGATCCAGCTGCTTGTTTTTACTTGTTTTCTGCTCGGCTTCTTTTACAATCTTCTGCAAAGAAATGGGAAGTCTCGAGCGGTCACCAATTACGTGTACACGAATTCCTTCCCTGTAAGGCACAAAATATTTTGTTATATGGGTAAGTGATTAATAGAAATTGAGTAGTTATTAGGACAGCTCGAATTTTCTTTAGTTTATTTTACGGTTATAATTACTTTGTGTGTGTGTGTGTGTGTACAAAACAATTGGCGTCACAATGAACTTATGAATAGCGAGGGTTGGATTTTTGGAACATGAGCTTATTTAATAAAGGTACCATGTGGTAGCAAAAAAAATATACGGTAGACAAAACACGACATCATGATTCACGAGTGGCTGGTCCGAAGACCCATGGCAAGAATGGCAGGACCATTCGCGACATGGTGGTGGGATGTTTCCTGATGGCCTTGTTGTGTGCTATGTCGATCCAGTACATGAGGATGATGTAGCGGACATAGTCATTTCCCTATAGAGTAGCAGAGTTTTTGGTGCATTTGTGAAAGTGAGAATGAGAAATACAGAAGGGGACACGATTCTGTGTAACTATTGTTCATGGGGAAGGACCATATGAAGAAAGAGATTAGGCAATTGTGCAGTCTAGAGAAACTATATGCTGGAATGATATTCGGCTTAGGTAGATCTTATATGTGCTACCTAATATTCCGCGGTGTTCACTTCACATAGATAGGAGAAAAAGTTACTAGAGTTGGGGAATAACCTTGTTTGATTGCTATGGAGTTTTATAATCAATTCGTGATTTCCTAAAACGAATGTTCAAAAGAAGAGAGTGGAACACCATAACTTTTTTGCTTAAGAGCTTTGATTTTGATGAAAAAAATAGGGGCTACAGTTGTAGGTCAAGTCATGTGAAGTTAAGAAACTAGAAACATAGCTACTGATTAATGGTCCATGTCTAATGTGCAAGGAAGTTCATGCATCCAGGGTATCCACTAGTTTGGTTTTTTTTTTCAATGTGTTCCTATGAACGGAAAAAATTAGAGTGCTATAGCAAATAGCATCGGCCTTAAATTTAAATACGCTATTCGTGTGCTATATCGCGCTATAGCATGCTATTGGTGAGACATCGTACACTGATTTATTTAGCGAGACGTGGTGCTATTAGCTGCGCTATTTTTTGCCATGGTTCCTAATATGTGTATGAGTTGTCCTATAGTTGGGCTTGTAATTAGGAGAGAGAGTTAGGTTGAACACATGTACCTGTTCATATCATATGAAACCAGCGGTACCCGGCCAGTTAAAGAATGGTTTCAAAGTAATTGATATGCTAAAAGGAGGCATTCCGTTTAGATTATGTTTCGAGCAATAGGTATAGTTGGTTGAAAGAGAAACTCGCACTACTAATTTGCACTCGGTAGGCATGCTAGGTAGTACCTGGCAAAGTCTGCCAGATTCTCATGGATGAACCGCTCGAACAACTCCATGAGGAAGTCAACCTCCGCCTGCACGTTCCAACAAGAACATATTATACCCGCAAAAAAAAAACATATTATGTTCGGCTCCGATCAGAAAAAAGACGATGTAGTGTGAGATTTAAGATGCCTTTGGGCGGTTCCAGTTTTCGTGGGAGAAGGCGAAGGCGGTGAGCACGCGGATGCCCCAGGCGCGTGAAAGCCACACCGAGTCCTCTAGCACGGGCTTCAGAGCCTCGTGCCCCGCCATGGTCGGCAGGCCCCGCGCGCGCGCCCACCTCGAGTTCCCGTCCATCACAACGGCTACGTGCCGCGGTAGTGACTCTGCCCTCAGCCCAGACGGGAGAACACACTCCCTGGGTCGCCCTACCGGGACGAGCGCCTCCGCCGCTGGGGCAGTGGCGACGCGAGGGCATGGTGGTGTCGCAGGGTTCAGGGTTTGGCGGCTAGAGATGCGTGGCAGCTGAGCTAGAGAGTTGGAAAACATCATGGAATTTTGCTAACTGGTTTCTGAAGGATGGGCATAGTCTCCTTGCGCGGCGTTAATGGGATTTTGTAGTGTTAGTGAGCATGTACGCCATCGTGTAGATACTCTCCCCGTTTGGATTTACCAGGTCCGTACTTACCAAACTACTACTATAAAAGAAGAAAAAGGTAGCAGGCGAGTATAAAATGTGTACTACGTATATCTGGGATTTTTGAAATAGATAGTATAAAATGTGTACTACGTATATCAAAAATCTCAAGAATTTTTTAGATGAAAAATAAAAAAGTACTAGCCCACCTAGATAAACGTTCACACGGAGTAATTTGAAACAAAGGAGTAGTACCATACAGTATGCCACCGCCGTCCGGTTCATTCGAGACCTAGCAAGAGTTATGCGCTAGCCTATAGTTTTTTTGCGAATCTAAAGATAGAGACAAACTACTACACGGCCTTTCTATGCCCCAAGTCGTGCCTAGCTTTTTGAAAGCATTTTTTTTTTGAAAGCAAAAATTAACAACTCGTGCATAGCTAGTAGTCTAGTACCCAGCAAGCGAATGGTTCTCTTCGGCCTTGTAGTCTTGTCGTGGCCGCTCAGGTGCCGCTTCGTGCAGGAAATATTTAGTGATACCACACGGTGGTATCATGATACCATTTTTTAGAAATCTATTTTATATGTATCAAAAATTCAAAAGAAATTTGTGGATGTTCACATTTTTTTTTTGAAGGAGCATATATTAATATCGTGAGATACCAATTACACCCAGCCTCTGCAACAACGCATTATCCTAATGGTATTACGGATACAGACATCCAACAAAAGAAAGAAGAATTACAGAAAAAAGAAAGTCCCACTTTAGAGATCTATGCCCTACAACAGCGACCAAACACCACCAAGGTAGCACCAGAAATCCAATCTCTCCAAAAGCGACGCCTCCAAAAAGGGAACAGTGCACTAGCGCCGTCATCGCCCTGATCATCGATCATAGGTTTTCACCCTGGAGAATTGCCAGGAACAACCAATTAAGGCAAGACCTTGGATTTTCACCCTGCAGCTTGAACTCTGGAAATCTCCTTTACTGTCACCCACACCTTCCAATGCCGCTGCTCCAAGACCTAGAACGCCAAGCCAAAACCTCATCGCAAACATGATTCACACCACCATTATTCTTCATACCTTGGCTTTCATGTCATTCTCCACGACTGACTTCACCATTGGACTAATGGCATGTCCTTGATGGCAACAGTATGCCAAGCTTCACAACACTCCCTCTGAAACCAAACGGTCAGATAGAAACATGGTTGCGCGCAACCGAGATCCATGCAATCTGGCGAACTCCGGCATGTCGTTCATTGGAGTTTACCAGCGGAATCTTCTGAAGCACAACACTCCGACCAGATCGATGAAGTCATGGAGCAGGTAGATCTTCGGCCTGGCGCAAGAGGGATCCTAGGACCATCCCCATCTATTCAAAGCCAGACCAGAAGCCCCCATACCACCGGTCTTCACTGGCCACCAAGACCCACCGGAAAAGAACGACAGAACCATGGTGACCCAGGCCACCATGACCACTAGCTCAACGAAGAGACAACACCGCAGGTGAGACTACATGGGCAAGCATCGAACCATAGCCCACCGTCCCAGATCAGACCAGATGGGCCGCTAGATCAACGTGCCACCAACCGGATCTGAGTCGCCACTCCACCCCAACCGCCGCGCCTCCACCTCGCCAAGAGCAGCCATGGCACCAACACCTTACGCATGCCCCGTCCAACGCCGGGCAATCCCTCCCTTCCACCACGCTGGGGCTGGGAGTCCGGATCCCCACCGCCCCCATCACTGGCGCCGTGCTCTTAGGCCGGCGGGCCTCCGACGACAACAAGGAGGGAAGGGCAAGTAGGGGGGAGGGTGGTGGCGGCGCTAGGGGTTAGCCCTCTCGGTCGCCAGGAGGGGGGCGACGCGAGCTCTAAATGGAGGGAGGATTTCACTTACCCGGTCTCTACACCAACTAGGGATGCACATAACCATTAAGCATGAGTACCAGGATTTTTAAACTTGGTTAAGTCCAAGCCTGGTCCTCAAGATAAATTGCATGAGTACCGGGAGAGCCTGGTCCTCAAGTATAAATACGAACCTTAATTCGCTTCCGCTAGGATTTGAACTCAGGTGTTGGGTTTGTACATACACTCCCCCAACCAGTTGAGCTAGGCTCTGTGTCTTTACAATCCCTTGCAAAACTAAATACGAAACCCACGCAGAAATACAAAAAGGACAAATCGACCATGAATAGTATCACAACAAGACAAAACATACAATGATACTATTCACACAGAAATTTTTCTTTTTTTGTTTCTCTATGTGTATTTACAACTTGGTTGTAATAAATATAGAGAATATAAAGACACATCTAGTGAACACTCACATATTTTTTTGACACATAGAATTGATTTTTATGAAGTGGTATCATGGTATCACCCAATGTGTGGCATCAACCGCTTCCTGATATGGAGTCAGCTATGGGGAGTCTCAGTGGTGTCACGCAGCGGGGTCCCACATCGCGCGTGACGTGATAGTTTCGCGCTCGGCGGGGGCGCTTTCTGGCACCACGGCGGTGTCGACGGTAGGTCTAGCTTGGTCAATGTGTAGATCTCTATCCTCAAGATGGCTTTGCGGAAGGAAGTTGTGGCTACTTCTGGGGTGCGCACATGTGGTACGTGTTGTGAGTCTGTTGGTATGGTTGTGCTCCTAGCTTGCCGACACTACTAGGAAAAAGCTTATAGGAGGCGCATCCCTCAAACATGCGCCTCCACTAAATATACAAGGCTCATGTCTAAACGGTGTGACTCTTATATATTAATACTAGGGGCGCATTCTTGAGGGACGCGTCTCCTATATCGCATGTACGGACCAGATCTGGCTGCCCCTTACTCGAGGTGCATATGGAGCAGATGCGCCTCGAGTAAGGTGGGTGGGCCCAGTGGTGGTAGGTGCTAGAATATAGGAGCCGCACCAGTAGATATGCGCCTCGAGTATTTTTCAATATTGCAGGCGCATCACTATGACATGCGTCTCGAGTAAGTGATGTAGGCCCGGGGGGTGGTAGGGGCCATACACTCGGTAGATGCGCCTCAGATATTTTATGTATACAAGGCCCATATTGTATGGGATGCGCCTCGAGTAATTTCGCCACCTTTTTCACTTTTGTGGCACATGCACATCCACCTACACCCCACTCACTTGTTTTCTCCTCCACACAAAAAATGATCTGGTCTCCCCCTTCCTCCTTGCCACTTCATTTTCTCCATTGTTTCACCATAGAAGCTTGCTAAATCTCTATTGGTTGACACACGTATGTAAGTGAACGATCTTGCACTTCTAGATCTACAAGATCTCACTTTACTTCTCCTCTGGCTCTCCTACTCCTAGTCATCATTGGAGGAAGCGTCAAGGCGTTGTTGCATGTATGCATGTTGTCGACAACACCGACTAGATTGTGTTGTGTGCTTCCTTTGTTTTCAGCAGAGATTTCATTTTGGGTTGCCAATATTTCACCAGAATATCGATTCATTTCTATTCCGGCGAATTTATAGCACATGACGGATGTCCTCTTTTTAGGGGAGGTCATGCCAAATTCTTCGGGTGATCTCGACGTCCATGCTCTAATTATTCTTTTGCTCTTTGTATACCGTGTAGGCGACCACGGTCCGACCACTGAGCACACCCCTCGTGCATATGTGGATGATATGCGCGAGAACATGGCACGGACAAACATGACAAAGATAAGATGTCTATGTCACGACTACAAAGTGATGTATTTGATAAAGCATGATTGTGGAATGCTGGAGTCGGACCTGCTCCGGCGAGGTTTCATCGATGGCTACACTCGATGGATACGTGATGACGAAGATGATGATGATGATGTCAATAATGGTGAAGACGAAGTTCAAGATGTCGACGGGGTAGGTGATCATGAAGATCACAGTGGCACCGGGAAGGAACATGATGAAGATCAAGCAGATGGAGCTGGGCATGAACATGAAGATAATCAAGGTGTCGCCGGGCAGGAACATGAAGATCAAGGTGTCGGGCATGATTCGAGCTAGTTGCGAGACCCTCATTACCAAGAGCTGCTTCTCAAGGAGATAAGTAATGCTAGATCCACCGCTAGAGAGAAAGCTAAGCTAGAGCAAATGGAGAAATACGTGGTTACTCCATTGTTTGACGGATGCAACGACAGGGATACCCGTCTGAATGTAACACTCAGGGCTCTAGAGATGAAGGCAAAACACAAAATGACCGACGAATGCTTCAACGACAACATGGCATTCTGGCATGATCGTCTTCCCAAGAGGGGAAACACATGTCTGACTAGTATCGCTGAGGCCAAGAAAGTCGTTTGCCCTCTCGACCTACCGCACGTGAAATACCACGTCTGCATAAATGATTGCATCATCTATCAGGGCAAGGACGCGGAGAAGACCATGTGTCCAGTGTGCAAGACCTCTCTATACAAGAGAGGGACCAAGAAAGCTCCTATAAAAGTGGTGTGGTACTTTCCTCTAACTCCTTCTCTACAGCGGTATTTCATGGACCCTAAGGAAGCACAACTCATGCGCTGGCACGTGGAAAGAAAGAGGCCAGAAGACGAAGATCCAAAAAATGAGGAAATGCTGAGGTGCCCTTCGGATGCTAGCCAGTGGAAGGTGTTAGACCTTGAATATTACCAATGGTTCGGGAAAGAGTCAAGGAACCTCATGCTGGGCATGAGCACCGATGGACTCAATCTGTTCGGAAGCCAGAGCAACACACATAGCACCTGGCCCGTGTTTATATGGATATACAACCTCCCCCCTGGCTGTGCATGAAGAAGAAGTACGAAACCATGAGTATGCTAGTTCAAGGGCCAAAACATCTCGGTACAGACATCAATTTGTATCTCACGCTATTGAAAGAGAAGTTGTCCATGCTATGGGAAGACGGAGCCCGTACGTGGGACACTGCCGCACAAGAATATTTCGATATGAGAGTAGCGGTGATCACGACGGTGCAAGACTATCCTCATTATGGATACTTCGCGGGGCAGGTGATCCAAGGATTCTTTGCATGTGTTAGGTGCAAGGATAATAATCTCTGCCTACAGTGTAGGCCTAGAGAGCGCTCTGTCGATCACATTCAGTTCGTCAGACATTCAGTTCTTCTCCTGCCGCCCACCCTACCACCCGTCGATTCCCTCTGTTTCCACCGTCCATCGTCCGTCGACGAGATCCTATATGTCGTTGAGTCCGCAGGTGAGCTGCCCTCTCCCTCCCCCTTCCCCTTTCCCCTTTCCTCTTTCCTCTTTCCCTATCTAATCGATAGCCTCGCCGCAGTCCACAGGTGAGCACCCGCCCGAGCAAGGACCTAGGAGCCAAGAGCCAGAAGCGCTGCCGCTGCGAGAAGGAGGAGGAGAAGAGCCTGCGCCTGCCGCTGCGAGAAGGAGGAGGATAAGAACCTACAGGTGAGCCACCCCTCTCCCTCCCCTTCCCTTTTCCCCATTTTTTAAAGTACTTATTCGATTAATTAAAGTTCTTGATGCACTAGTCTGTGCTTGCTTAGCTAGCTGGTAGAGGATTCATTCAGTAATGTAGTTTAGGTAAATTTAGCTGGTAGTGCTTGCTTAGCTAGCTGGTAGTGGATTACTTAAAGGATTCTTAAACAAAATTCAACCTTGGTAATGTAGTTTAGGTGAATTTTAGTATTCTCCCAATAGGAAGCCCAGGGGTGGAGACAGTCTGCTGGATTCATATTCAAAATAAGTTTTCAGTGGAATAACTTTTATGGCATATGTCTTATATTTTGTTTACCAAATTATGGCATTCATCCAATATTATGTAATTACAAGCCTTGAATATCAACAAGAGGATTTAAGCTGTGGGTTTTAGTTACAACAGAGTATCATCCTGACTTATTGGTATCTTACCAACTAGAGCATATTGGCAACTACACATCTATATGCATGTCATTATTGGTTATTCCTAGGGTTTACTCTAATGTGTTTGCTTGAGTAGATGTTACCAACCTGGCCGCCATGCATTGCATCTTGTTGAGTAACCATCAACATGTCTAGGAATGTTGAATTACCTAGCCTGGTAATCTGTGAATTTTGGCTACTGAATCATTAGGATACAATGCAAATGTAGATGGTTGAGCTAGGTTATGGTTGAGCTAGGTCATATGGTTCAGGTTGTTCTACTGAACATTCAGCTAGGTTATGGTTGAGCTAGGTCATATGGTTCAGGTTCAAGTTGGTTGAACTATCCTTTGTGATAGATGATTCCTTTTAGTGTTAAACTGACAGTGATAATGTAGCGTTAAACTGACAATTTTAAAATGACATGAACATATTTTCTCTTACTAACAGTGTTAAAATGATATGGTATAGTGGCTTCTACTGCTGTGAGATGTTTTGAATAGAACTTCTAGCATTTTGATGATTTCTGGACAAAGGTTCATGGTTATATGTCACTGACCTGTGATGCTCAGTATGAGGTTTATACTTTAGTAAGTGATGACTACAAGTGCACAGATCGTTTGTAGCTAGTTTCGAAATAAAGATATCGATCCCATAGGGAGTAGGAGTCTAAAGTCTAATAACTCTTGAAATAAATATTATGATAGAAATGTTAAATAAAGTTCTAAGTGACAAGAATAAATGCGAGTATTATGTAAAAGGGTGCTTTTGGGTTTTAGGTATAAGAGCAACAATAAAGTAAAGTAAAACAACTGATCACAGAAAGTAAGTATCGCGTATGTAAGAGAGATTGGAACTACAATAGGTAAAAAGCGTTCTCAGGAAGTAGCGGATATACCACTAGCATCATAAGGATCTAAGATAAAGATTATTATCATGAACATTCTCAACTATGTATGTGTGGGAGGAACTCCGTATTTGGATAAATAGGCAGCAACCGCTGCTCACATTGTCCTCATAACCACAGCAGTCAGCAATCGACATCAATCGAATTACTGTGCTATTAAGGGACGTAATCCCGTAGGACGTATCCCATGGCATGGATAGTGTTCCATGAGTTTTCTCGGTTTCCTAAGTTGATACGTATGGAGTGCCAACAGCTTTATAGTCACTGTAAGTGCTAACACACCTCTGTGTACCAACAAGTAGTTCCCTCCATCAAGTCACCATGGGAGACAAATATTGAGAGGTCGACTTCTCTCAACACCAAAATGAAGAAAATCTAACACATGATCACAGCGATGAATATCATAATAGACTTTATCTAATTTCAATCTCATACTAGGGTTTCTCCATCTCCCCAAGAACTAATCATCTACTCAGACATGGAGGCAATCAACATCATGGCAATACAATGGGATCTATCATAGATGAATAGTACTTGTATAAATCCACAATGAGTACGGAAATTACAACAAGATCTAGAGAAGATGTAGATGAGATGGATGGATATGGTGGTGATGCAGCGGTGGATGATGAAGATCGATGCCTTAGCCTCCAGGATCTGCGTAGGGCGAAGATGGATCCCTGGTGGATGAGTTCACTCTCCAGATGCCTTTCGGAGGTGAGGTTTTGGCGATTTCTGGGTGCTCTGTATGTCGTCTCTCTGATCCAGTTGCACGGTATGAAACAATTTGAGGAGGCGGAGGCGGCTCCACCTATATGGCCCGAACTATACGGCCGGAAAATTTATTCCGGTCGTATAGTTGGTCGTTGAACCCACTGTCTCCTTTATTCGCTTCTAGTTTTCTTCTAGTATTATTAATATTTCCCAAAATAAAAGATTTATGTTGTTTTTGACTCCTTTTCTCCTTAGTACAACTGCTCCAAGAATTGTATCCATTGGATCCATCATCTGTCCTGATCCTGGTGCAAACAGACATAAAATGTGTGCGCGAGCGCCATAAAATACCAAGATCCTACATCTACAATGCAAAATAATAATGTAAAATATTATGCAAATATGCACTCATCAGTAAGAACATATGCTAAAGTTGTTTCTATGTTCAATGATGAACTGGTGTAGCACCTCTACACCTTCTG
This sequence comes from Avena eriantha, assembly GCA_910589775.1. Classification (NCBI taxonomy): domain Eukaryota; kingdom Viridiplantae; phylum Streptophyta; class Magnoliopsida; order Poales; family Poaceae; genus Avena; species Avena eriantha. Next base: position 70,244,770 of record OU342744.1, on the reverse strand, counting down.
AGAGTTCTTTCCTTTACTCCTTTATATTTGGAAAGCTATATTAGGACCACATGATTCTAAATAGATTCTAAAGGGAAAACTGATGTGAATAGATGTTGTACTTAATTTCATATAATTTGTATAGCTTCATATAATCTGTACATCTTCTTGTACTGCTAGCTTCATATAATGTGCACATCTTCTTCTTGTACTACTAGCTTCATATAATGTGTACATCTTCATATTGTGAATGTGGTTGTGTATGCTGGCAGCAAGTTGCTGGTTGCGTTTGTGCCTATTTAGGCCATATTTTGTGTAGGTTTTTTCTTTTTGAGATGCCAATGTTTTGTCAGAATGTTGATTCATTTCTGTTCTGTCGAATTTCTGGCACTCCTAGGTCTAGAAAATTTGCAAAGGTCATGCCCAATTTGTTTTGTGAATTTTGGTGTTTACTATTTCCATTTTTTTTGTGTTTAGATATGTCAGATCATGGAAAGCACGACGCCAAGGTGGGAACTTTTATAAAGAAGGCCCATTGGGAAAATTTGGATGATATGGACTTACAAGCGGACCCGGAATTCGTTCCGCGGGATGAAGAGGAGATGGAGGACGAGGATACATCATCCAATAAGGAGATGGGGGATGATGTCGATGGTGAGGATGCCACTACCACTGATGGAGATGGCGGTGGTGAAGCCACGGACGGTAGTCGCCAACCGAAGAAGCCCCGGAAGGAATGGACCCTGATCACGGTCGGCCTCAAAAGGTCCATCTTCACAAGCGTGAGCGATAAAGGGGTGGCTTTGGAGCCGGAGGAATTTGTCGCGTCGTACTCACTTCAGCTCTCTGCAATCCTCCGGAACACCGTCATGTTTAACACCGAGAACCTGAAGGGCCATGAGAATGAGTGTTACCGCCATCAGCTCTTTGGGAAGCTGCAGGCAAGATACGCGTACCTGGGTGATTAGGAGAACAAATACAACAATGACAATCTCAAATGGAATCTGGTAAACAAGTATGCCCTCAAGACGATGACCAAGGCCTTGTCGAATTGGAAGGCGCGGGTGATGACGCTCATTTACAAGAAAAATCTAAGTTACAAGGAGCTCATCAAGGAGCCTCTAGTCAAGGAAGAAGACTTCAAGGTGTTCAAGGCCATATGTGAATCCTTCGCGGGCAAGGCCAAGAGTCTGTACTTCAAGGAGTTGTATGAGATAAACATTGGTACCTACCATCTCGGCTCCGGCGGTTATAGAGATGCGATTCGTAAATGGGAGAAGGAGGACACCGTTGCTCGTGAGAAGGGGAAGACACATCCCTTTTCCAATATTGTCAAAGCGCAGGAAAATAACTTTGTCTAGGCCCGGTTTCGCAAGCCGAAAGGGAGTTCTGAATATTCCTCGGAACCCTGCGGCCCCTTTGCTCCGAAGGTGACAGACTTCACCAATAAATATGTAAGTAATTTGCATGCAAGACGATTAATTGCATGCAAGTCGATTAATTGCATTCACAATTAATTAATGAAGTACAATTTCTCAAATGCTTCATGTTCCTTATGCGCAGGACGAGGAATGTAGGAGCTCCTCATCCCAGGGGTCGGTGTTGGTCGCCAAGTGGTACAACACTTTTAGCAGGGCGCTGGATCGGGTTAAGAATGTCGAGCCCCAGGAGCCACCTAAGTCGGCTAGTCGTGTGCCCGTCTTTGGTGGTATTCCATGGTCTGAATACTATGGCACCTGATACGTCCAAAACGTATCTACTTTCCCGAACACTTTTGCTATTGTTTCTCCTCTAAACTTGTGTGATTTTGATGCAACTAATATGGAATGACGCTGTTTTCAGCAGAATTACCTTGGTGTCTACTTTTTGTGTAGAAAATCAACTATCAGGAAAAATCCCAGAAAATATGCCAAAAATCCTATTTCACCCGAAGACTCTAGGAGCCAGAATACGAGACGGAGAAGAGCCCTGGGGTGGCCACACCACCTGGTGGCGTGGGCAAGGCCAGGCCGCGCCAGGGGGTGGTGTGGCCCCCCCAGGCACCCCCTCGGCCTCTCTCTTTGCCTATAAGGAGCCTTTTGACATAAAAACTTCGGAGGGGGGGGTTCGACGTTTTTCCACAAGGAGTTCCGCTCCGCTGCCACCACCAGATTCCATGAAACAGCACCAGAAACTCCGTTCTGGCACCCTGCCGGGACGGGGAATTGGAGGAGATCATCTCCATCATCATCACCATTGCTTCTCCATCGACCATCCATGTTTCCCCCATCTATGAGTGAGTAATCCCCCGCTGTAGGCTATGGGGATGGTACGGATTGGATGAGATCGTTCATGTAGTGGCATCAGATTGTTAGGGCATGGAGCCTAGTATCTTTTATTAGTGCTTTATGACTTTGTTGCGACTTGTTGTGCTTAATGCTTGTCACTAGGGCCCGAGTGCCATGATTTCAGATCTGAACTTATTATTGATTCATTATGATAGTATTGTTTCTGGTCTTATCTACAAGTTGTATACACACGTTGTTGTCCGGAACCTATGGCCCCGAAGTGACAAAAATCGGGATAACCGGAAGGGAAACGCTTTGATGTGAGGATCACATGTGTTCACAGAGTGTTAATGCTTTGCTCCGGTGCTCGATTAAAAGGAGCACCTTAATTGCCAGTAGTTCCCTAGAGGCCCCGCTGCAAATGGGCTGGCAGGACAAAAGATGTTGTGCAAGTTCTCATTGCGAGCACGTATAACTATATGTGGAACACATGCCTAGGATTGACTAGTACTTGGGTGCTTTATCTTATTTATCTGCAATTGCCCTATGTTCTGATTGCTATGTGAATTGTCTTGTCCATGCAACGCCCGTCCATCAATCCCTATGCCTACCGCACTCGAATCCCACTGTTTACTGCTTTTGTTACTACTATCGTTGCTTTACTACTGCTGTTACTTTACTATTCCTACTACAAAACTGTTGCTACTGATAAACTGCTGTGTGCAAGATTGTTTCCAGGTGCAGCTGAATTGACAACTCAGTTGGTAAGGCTTATAAATACTTTTTTGGCTCCCCTTGTGTCAAATCAATAAATTGGGTTTCACTTCCCTCGAAAATACTGCGATACACCCCCTATACTTGTGGGTCATCAAGACTATTTTCTGGCGCCGTTGCCGGGGAGCATAGCTTTATTTATCAAGTTCACTTGGATTCTCTATTGTTCGCTGCTATCCATCCATCATGGGCAAGTCTCGTGATGGCAAGGTTCCTATTTTACCATCCACTACAAGAATAGGTAAGGTTCTAAACACCTCTACTGCTCTTGATTCACCATCTATTATAAGTAAGCTCGTTACACCACCACATACACATGCTACACACACTGCTACTACTGCTGAATCTGAAACTTCTGATGCTTATGATGCTGCTTCTACTGTGCTTGATAAGAGTGGTTCATTAGGTCCTTTCCTAGATGCTATGATTTCTAGAACTATAGCTGGAAATACTGAAGCTCCTAATGAAGACACTACCACACCTGTTAGCTCACCTGAGTCTAGTGAGAGTTATGATACTGAACAAGATTATGTTGAGATGACGGATGAGTTTATTGAAGAATGTAAGAACACCCATGATAGGAGCGCTGCTAAGAGTCTCCTTGAGAGGCGTATTATTAGACCCAAATTATCTCTTGATGCTAAGTTTGCTGCTTCTCCCATAAACATTATAGATGAAGATTATGATTTCTCTCTCGATCTATCTTACATAGCTATTGTCGAGAAAGAACCTTTTTGTGGGACTAAGAATGAAAGTGCGGTAGCACATATGAATGAACTTTCTACCATGAGTGGCTTGTTTTCGGATGATATTAAGATGCGTACTTACTTTGTTGCTAAGATTTTTCCTTTTTCACTGAAAGGAGAAGCTAAAACTTGGTTTAGTAATTTACCTCCTGGATCTATTGATAGCCCTGAGTGCTTGATTAGTACTTTTCTGTATTTTCCTCCCAGTGCTAGGCATGCTATTTTGCAGGAACTTTTTGATTTTAAACAGGGAGAAAAAGAGGTATTGCCTGAATCTTGGGCAAGGTTTTGTGCTTTGATTCATGTACAGGCTGGAAGTCTGTTACCTAAGAATGAGCTTCTTGATATATTTTATAATGGACTAACCGAGGAATCTAGGACATACCTAGATAGTTGTGCTGATTGTGCTTTTAGGAACAGGACTCCTAAGGAAGCTGAGGAATTAATGGCTAAAATAAGCAAGAATTATGAAGATTGGACTCCTCCTAAACAAGTTACACCTGATGTAATTGTACCTGAACCATCTATTCCTGTGCCTATTCCAACATCAAAGAAGAGGGGAGTTATTGAATTAAATGATGAAGTGATGAAGGAAGCTAAGAAATGTATTAAGGAGAAGGGAATTAAATCTGCAGATGTCAAGAATTTACCTCCTATAGAAGAATTATGTAAGCCTATTCCCTACTCACCCACTATTGAGGTACACTCTCTCCAACACTTTGATGAAGGTGATATCCCTTACTTGAAACCTCCTGATCAATGGTTAGAAGAATTTGATATCTTTATTGTTAAGCAAGATAACTTTAATAAAAGGGTGCAAAATCATCTAATGGAAAATACTAGAGCTATTGTTGAGTTGAAAGATATTGTGGAAAGAACCTCTAATGATGTTAAAATGATTGGTAAACACTTTCAAATGGTTCAAACTCAAATAGATTAACTTGTTAAAGTGCAAAACGACTTGCTAGTTAATACTGCTAAAGAAAAACATGCTTATGAAATTAGAACTAGAAGTGGTGCTGCTACCCAGGATCCTCTAATCCTGAGGGGCATCCCAAAAGAATTGAGCAGGATTCTCAAAAAGCTGAAAATAGTGGTTCTACTCGTAAGAAAAGGAAAAGAAACATAAAACTGTCGTAGAACCCTCTAAACCTGCTATAGATCCTAATAGTATATCTATCTTTGATGCTGAAACTGAAAGTGGTAATGAAGAAAATGAAGTTCCTAATGAAGAAAAAGTTGAAGAAGAACCTGAAAATCACACTAAGACTACTAAATACACTAAAGAAGATTTTATTGCTAAGAAACATGGTAGTGAAAGAGAACCTTGGGTCCAAAAACCTATGCCTTTCCCTGATAAGAAACACAAGTCAAAAGAAGATGAACACTATAATAAGTTTTTTGAGTGGATGAAGCCTTTATTCTTGCAAATTCCTTTGACTGATGCTATTAAATTGCCTCCTTACTCAAAGTATATGAAGGACATTGTCTCGAATAAAAGGAAGATCACTAATGAAGAAATTTCTACTTTGCTTGCTAATTATTCCTTCAATGGTAAGGTTCCTAAGAAACTTGGAGACCCAGGGATTCCAACTATCCCTTGCTCTATTAAGAACAGTTATGTTAGGACTTCTTTGTGTGATTTGGGAGCTGGAGTTAGTGTTATGCCTTTCTCTCTCCATAAGAGGCTTCAACTTGAAAAATTAATACCAACGGATATATCTTTGCAAATGGCTGATAAATCTACTACTATTCCTGTGGGTATATGTGAGGATGTACCTGTTCAAGTGGCTCATAATTGCTTGATATTAACTGATTTTGTTGTGCTTGAGATGCCTGAAGATGATAATATGTCTATTATTCTTGGGAGACCTTTTCTTAATACTGCAGGAGCTGTTATTAATTGTAATCAAGGAAAGGTGACCTTCAATGTTAACGACAAGGAACATACTATCTATTTCCCCAAGAAGATTGAAAGGACTTACGGTTTGAATTTAATTGAAGATGTTGAAGGTATTCAAGTTGCAGAAATATATTGTCCCATACCAAGAGAAAAAAATGAAACTATTATGATTGGGACAATTGCTATCAAGGTTGAGGTAACATAATCATTAGTGGAGTACAAAGTTTTGTCTCATATGCAATTGTTTTGGTAGCAAGACTTGATGAGCCTTGCTAACAAAAGGATTCCATTGAACAAAACAATGTTTTCATTATGATTATCTCCGTTTATTTCTATCCTTTGCATTTTAGTTTTTGCTTTCGTTTAGTTTTGTTTGTGTTGTTAGTTCCTTGCATGATAGAACTTCTGTAGTCCTAGCCTTGTTTTATCCTTGCATCATGTTTCCAAAAAAAATCTGTCTGTCAGAAAATCATTCTTCTATTTCTGAAAATTGCCCAAAAATAAAGTGTCTCGAAAAATTCCAGAAAATTCATATTAAATTTTTACGTGAAAAAAGGGGCATAGGAGTACCTGGTAGGTACCAGGGGGGCCCACCAGGCAGGCACACCATGTGGTGGCGTGGCCAGCCCTAGGTGGCGCCATGCCCTGGTGTGGGCCACCCCTGGCCCTCCACTAACTCTCTCCCCTGCCAGTTTCTTCTCTCTCCCGAGTAAGCTCCAGTTCATAGCTCAAAATCGCGTTCCTTCTGTGCTTGCTCTCAATTTCTTCAATCTCCTTGCTCAGCCCATCTTTCTTGCTGAAATTTGGAGCATTTGTTCCCAAGTAGATTTGTGTTTAGTGTATTATATGTTGAGTATTTTGCTGCTGTAGGTGACTGGTTTTGAGAGCTTGTAAGCTTGTTTGATGCTTAGAGATATATTTTTGATGCATGTTTAGGCCTCATTGCTTCTCGTTTACTAGCATTGCATGGTTTAGTGCCTCATCATCTAGACCTACAGTTTCCCATAGAGAGGCTTGATTTTAATTCCATGATACAACATAAATTTATTTCCTCGCGGGCTAGTTTGAGTGAGTTGTCTTATGAAATAACCTTTCTCAAAGCTGGTTGGAGAAAGAGCAAGTCTGATCGTGTTGTTATTTTCCATGCACATGTCTTGTTTAACCTTGATAACAGGGAAAGATGGTCCCTCACTAAGGAGGAGCTTGACACGTACTTGGGAGAGCTCTCCCAACAGGAGCAGGACACTAGAAGGGAGGTCACGGATGATGCGGTCCATCCCTCGAATGAGGGAGAGTCTTCATATTAGCATCCCGCTTATGATTGGGGAGCTTCCTCCTCTTCTCATGGGCCCAGCTACGACCATTCTTACCAAGATCCGCCCGCTTGGAACCCCTATTCATACATGGATTGATACCCACTTAGGCCAAAAGCCTAAGCTTGGGGGGAGGTACGCCGACACCGCACTCATCTCCATATCGTGTTGCGTCGGTACTTTGTGTATTCATGTTTTCGTTCTCTTTTTAGTTTTCGTTCTTCTTTGCTTTTGCTTTCCAAAAACACAAAAAGACCAAAAATATTTTTGTTGTTTCTCTTTGGTTTGCTTCTTCTTTTTGCCTTGGTTTGTTTTTCCCTTTTTGCTTTGTTTGAAGTATTCGAAAAACCCAAAAAGATTTTGCTTTGTTTGTTTTTCCCTTTTGGTTCTTGTTTAAAAATCAAAAACACCAAAAATATTTCTTGTTCTTCTTTGGTTTTTGCAAGTTTGCTTCAGGGTTCGGCACTCCTCAGTGGATATTGGTTTCATATTATTATTCAAGCCACACAAGTGAAGAGCAATAATGAGGATTAATGACAACTTGAGGCGTGGTAAGAGGCTGGTAACAAACTCTATTTGTTTTCATTTTTGTACATATACTCATCACTGTGGGCATGCTTAGTCCGTTCATGTACAGTGTATGTTTTCTTTGGATGCTTAGTAGTTCTTGCTATCTTATGATTAGCTCCAGCTCGCTAATAGTTTGTAGCATGTCTTATGAATGTTTGCTTGCATCGCTCTATTCTTAAATTGGTATGACACCGTGGTATCCTCCTCTGAATGTTTCATTTGATTGATTTGGCACATGCTCATGCATGCAAATGACTGTAATAATCAGTTAAGCCTCGATGAATTATTTTGCCTTGAGGATCTTGAATCACTTTCATGCCATGAGTAGTCCTGTTTTGTTGCAAGCATGATAATGACAGCTATTGCTCTCTCGTTTGTCGCTCCCTTACTATTGCTAGCCTTCACTTTCACTGAGTATGTTTTACTCAAGTTCCCAACTCCCTAAACCAAATATTTCCAAAGTGTCCACCATACCTACCCATTAGCATCATTTGCTACCTCCATGCATATTCAATATGCCTTGTTTTCTTCCGAATAAAATGTTTGCTTGTTATGAGAAAGTTAGTTAGTAAAGCTCTCACGAACTTGATGGCACACTTTATTTTCTTGCACTTAATAAACCTGAACCATTGTGTCCTTCTTTGTTGCGCATATGCTTGCGCTTTATGAGTTGAAGTTAGCAGAGCCATGTATCACGGGGACCGCTTTCAACACTTCATAGGTACTTTGTACCTAGTTGATATCATGTTCTTTTGCTTATGGATCCCGGCGGTGTGAAATAAAAGTGGAACTTGTAAGATCATGGAGTGTGTATGTATGTTAGAGAAACGCCTGGGCCGCTAGCCTAATCCATGCCTAATCATGGTGGAAACTTGCAGCATAACCATAATGAGCATTCTATAAAGTATCCTCAATAAAAATCTATGCACATAGTAAATAATAAGATTGCCAAGATGCTCATTGTCTGCTTGCCTTGTATTTTGATTATGGGATAGCTCCCGTGTCATGTGCAAGGGGTACCCCGTTGGCGGTTCTCTATGATACGTATATACTTACAATGACAAGAGCTTACTTGTGACTGAAGTTGAGTAGCATGAGGATCGGTCTTCGTAAGTAAGGGGCATGAGACTTCGATTTATAACTTGTCAAGCATATCCGCTTAGTTGTGTCACTTTCACCTTAACCACATTAAGTAGGGGCAATGAGAGCTCAAAGCAAATTAGTACCATACTTTCAGCATTTGGAAGCCTTTCAAATTATTCAAAACCTTTTCTTCTACTTGTTGAGTCTCCACATATTCTTTGAGCACCTTCTTGAGAGCATAGTTGTCATTCTTTGTGTTTGTTCCATTACTTGATTATTTCTGTTATGACTTTGATGCTTGTATCCTTGATATCTTTACTTCTAGTCATCACTTGAACTTCAAAGGTGCCTTGGCATTCATAATGAAAGGCAAGCGAGATACCACTCTATCATACCTTTCTATGAGCATTGTAATGTTGCTTATGTTTGTGCTTCATGCTACTTATTATTCTTGAGTTGGAATCTCTTCATAGCTTGCAAAGACTATTAAGTAGACTTGGTTGCATACACTTTATTATGAATTTTCTTAGTAGTGGATCACATTGCTGAGAATATTTACATCATATGAAGCAAATGTGTTTGTGAAAGTTCTTTTATCGCACTCAGTTTTCAACTGAATTGCTTGAGGACAAGCAATAAGCTAAGCTTGGGGGGAGTTGATACGTCCAAAACGTATCTACTTTCCTGAACACTTTTGCTATTTTTTCTCCTCTAAGCTTGTGTGATTTGGATGCAACTAATATGGACTGACGCTGTTTTCAGCAGAATTGCCTTGGTGTCTACTTTTTGTGCAGAAAATCAACTATCAGGAAAAATCCCGGAAAATATGCCAAAAATCCTATTTCACCCGAAGACTCGAGGAGCCAGAATACGAGACGGAGAAGATCCATGGGGTGGCCACACCACCTGGTGGCGCGGGCAAGGCCAGGCCGTGCCAGGTGGTGGTGTGGGCCCCCAGGCACCCCCACGGCCTCTCTCTTCGCCTATAAGGAGCCTTCTGACCTAAAAACTTCGGGGGGTTCGACGTTTTTCCAGAAGGAGTTCCGCTCCGCCGCCACCACCAGATTCCACGAAACAGCACCAGAAACTCCGTTCTGGCACCCTGCTGGGATGGGAAATTGGACAAGATCATCGCCATCATCATCACCATCGCTTCTCGACCATCCATGTTTCCCCCATCTATGAGTGAGTAATCCCCCGCTGTAGGCTATGGGGATGGTACGGATTGGATGAGATCGTTCATGTAATGGCATCAGATTGTTAGGGCATGGTGCCTAGTATCTTTTATTAGTGCTATATGACTTTGTTACGACTTGTTGTGCTTAATGCTTGTCACTAGGGCCCGAGTGCCATGATTTCAGATCTGAACTTATTATTGATTCATTATGATAGTATTGTTTCTGGTCTTATCTACAAGTTGTATACACACGTTGTTGTCCGGAACCTATGGCCCCGAAGTGACAGAAATCGGGATAACCGGAAGGGAAAGGCTTTGATGTGAGGATCACATGTGTTCATGGAGTGTTAATGCTTTGCTCCGGTGCTCTATTAAAAGGAGCACCTTAATTGCCAGTAGTTTCATAGAGGCCCCGCTGCAAACGGGCTGGCAGGACAAAAGATGTTGTGCAAGTTCTCATTACGAGCACGTATGACTATATTATGGAACACATGCCTAGGATTGTCTAGTACTTGGGTGCTTTATCTTATTTATCTACAATTGCCCTATGTTCTGATTGCTATGTGAATTGTCTTGTCCATGCAACGCCCGTCCATCCATCCCTATGCCTACCGCACTCGAATCCCACTGTTTACTGCTTTTGTTACTACTATCGTTGCTTTACTACTGCTGTTACTTTACTATTCCTACTACAAAACTGTTGCTACTGATAAAATGTTGTGAGCAAGATTGTTTCCAGGTGCAGCTGAATTGACAACTTAGTTGTTAAAGCTTATAAATATTCTTTGGCTCCCCTTGTGTCGAATCAATAAATTGGGTTTCACTTCCCTCGAAAATACTGCGATACACCCCCTATACTTGTGGGTCATCAGCACCTCACAACAGAAGGGCAGGAAGATGGTCAAGAGCGCCGAGGTAAAACACCTAATGGAACAAGTGGTGAAGTTTCCACAGCTGCTCCAAGATACAGTGAAGAAGGCTGTGATTGTAGTGCACACACAATTCCAATCACAAGTCCAGACACAAGTCCAGACACAAGTGACCGAGAATCTCAAAACCATCCTTCCCGCCTACTTCGAATATTACGCCAAGTGGAAGAAGAGTGGTAAACGGTGGCCGCACCCAGTTCCCAACATCGCCAGCGCCCAATCGGACAACTTGGCACCGGAGGTGTTGGGGACTCCTCCAGCGGAGCCCGAAGGTTCGGAGCTTACCTTGTTTGGTGCGGTGAAGGCCCCGACCCACACCTTGCCAGCAAGCAGCCACTCCTCCACTTGCGCACTCAACGTCGGTTGTGGTGCCTCAACATTGGTCGAGCTCGACGCCCTCGAGGTAACTAATTAAAGCGAGAGTTGGGAGGCTCAACCGATGACTTCATCTCCCTTCTCTCGCCATTTTACTAACGATCGGCCTATACATGTCTTTTGCAGGGAGACACTCCTTGCACTCTAATGCACTAGGTGAACGGCGAGTTGAAGGATGTTGCCAAGAGTTCTATCATTCAACTAGCGAACCACATCTTCCACAGCAAACCAATGGCACCTAACATGCTTATGGTCAAATACAGTATGATGCTTCCGGGCTACCAAGGCTTGGAACCTCCCTCTCAACCTCATGGATGGGATAGTGACGAGTGAGAAGTCCTCAGTACTGGCTTCGGCTACATGTTCCTATGGCCGAAGATCCAGATCCGTTTTGGAATGGAGGGCTAGGGCACCACCCGAGAGGCAGCAGAACCAGCACATCATGAAGACATTGAGATGGCACATAATCCTGCCGACGATGATGAAATTGATGAAAAATTTGGCGACCAGGACTTGAACACAAGGTTTTGTGAGGATGGCCATGGGCAATAGGGAGGCCATTTGTTCATGCAGACAGTTGTCAAGCCCCAACCAGCACCTAGACCCTCGAGGAAACCCACTGGCCAAGTGCGTCTCTTCCCATATAGTTAGGAGACGCCACCACCCATCGCCTTCACTGAGCCTCATATGCCATCTTGACCTATCATCAGCTCCAGCACCCTCCATAGTGCGGTCTAGGAGGTAGCGGCGGCTGATGACACTGTAAAGGGCAAGAAAGGTCGCAAAAGGAAGCCTAAGGGTGCGAGCCAGAATCCAAATCCTGCTATCCGGGCTCACGACAACCCTGCAGAAAATCCCAGGAAGCGGGTGCACCAGGCAGGTACACCAATGCTCAATGAATCGATGCTCGCGGTCGCAGGCTCGCATATGCGTAGTATTGATCATGGCTGTCTGTATGTTGCGGTGCGCTGCATTCGAGAGGGCGATCAGTCATACCTAGTTTACAAGGCTAAGGTGCCAAATATTATGGGCTTCGTCATAGTAGCCCCGGGGATATTTTCAACATGCGGTATACTTACCTCTTCGACTTGTTTCAAGGATTCCGGCTGCACGATGCCCTGGTCCGGCTGTTCTCGCTCAATATGGCCATGCAAATCATTAGAGACGGGACCATGGGCATCGCGATTGTGGATCCCTACTTCATGCGTGACGCCGTCTTGAGAACACATGAGGGCATCCTAATGGCGACCGACTACCTCTCATACTTCCTGCAAACAAACCCGGGCAAGGATGTGATTCTCATTCCCTACCATCCAGAGTCAGAGAGTGGTCACCAAGGCTGCGTGATTATACCCTTGAACGTGCAACGCTTAAATGCCTTGTATCTCGACTCGGATAGTGCGAAGAGGAAAGACTACTCCACTATCAAGAGAGTTCTTGACGATGCTCTCAATGCCTACATCACAGCGGGAGGCGATGTTCATACTACGATAGTTAAGAGGCACAACATGCACGTGTTCGTCCACACAATCGTGTTCCCGTGCGTCAAGCAGGCGCCTGACAGCGGGAAGGATGCCTTCTACGCCCTACACCACATGAACGCGTTCATACGGGACCAGCATAACATCGTGCTGCCATCTGACCTCCGAAGGTGGGCTTAAGATCTTGAACGTATACAGTATCACAACCTCAGGCTAGATTTCTTCGATATCCAAGAGGAGATCTCAAAAATCGTGCACCAACAAGTCATAAAATCCGGGGCCTCTTCTACGCCGACACTCAACCGTGCAACATGGAGATAGATGAACACTTAGCGAAGCAGGATGACAGCAGGACGTTCATGACATTAGTGAAAGGAGCCAAACAGGGCTTCATGAATATCCCCGAGCTGACTCATCAGCCGAAGAAGTCTTGATGTTTGCCTAGCTAGTTATTAGTTCTGAACTTGTGTTGTAAAGTTTGTCCCTATGTTAACTTCATTAGCAACCTCTAGAATATGTTTCGTAAACTGTTGAACTTGATTGTGAGTGACGCCAGCTAGTTATTTGTGTTATGAACTATTTTAGTGCTTGGTCATATATTTCTTCTCATTCGTTATTGCCACCCTACTTCTTAGTTTGCTTTTTTTGTATATCTTCGAAATGTAGATGATTAAAACGTGTTGTGGCACTATATATGTGTGTGAATATACCGCTGCTAGATCTGGTGTGCCAAGTAGACTTGTAATTTGAGCTTCCTCTAATTGCCACACCAGATCCATCACCGGCATTCCTATTTATGTGCCCAACCTAAGTATGAGGCAGGTAGACTTGTAACAATGTCGCCCACGTTAATACTATTTCATCTCGTAGCCCGAAAGTCGAAAGAGGCCAACTATTTTCGAGGTTAATATACATAAGACATAATATGTTCAGCGGTAAGCCAAGGAAAGGATTATGGGTCCACGGCAATGACTCCTTTCGACACACCAAACTCGAAATGATTTGTTGTTGTGTATACCGAATCCTTTTCTTGCTTCACCACTAGACATATCATGCCCATGCTATATGAATCGTGGAAGTATTTCTCTTGTTTTGTCTTTGGTGATATGAATAGATTAGATAGCGTGAATTAAATGAAATGATGAATTATGTAGTTTAAGATATCTTGTTGTAGCCCCAAAGTCGAAAGGAAAGATATTACTTCACTATTCATATAGCATTGGCGGCATTGTTATATGAATCGTAGAATGATTTCTTTTCTTTTGTCTTTGGCGATACAATGAAATGGTAAACTATGTAGCCCCAAAGACGAGAGAGTGAACAAATAAGTTCGTGATTCGTATATATAGCATGGCGACATTGTGTTAGTTAATACTATTTCATCTCGTAGCCCCAAAGTTGAAAGAGGTCAAATATTTTCGAGATTCATATACATAAGACATAATATGTTTAGTGGTAAGCCAAGGAAAGGATTCGGGGTGCACAACAACGAGTCCTTTTGACACACCAAACTCGAAATGAGTCGTTGCCATGGAGACCGAATCCTTTCTTTGGTTTACCACTAGACATATCATGCCCATGCTATATGAATCATGGAAGTATTTCTCTTTTTTGTCTTTGGTGATAAGAATAGATTAGATAGCGTGAATTAAATGAAATGGTGAATTATGTAGTTTCAAATATCTCATTGTAGCCCCAAAGTCGAAAGGAAAGACATTACTTCATTATCCGTATTTCATTGGCAACATTGTTATATAAATCGTGGAATGCTTTCTTTCCTATCGTCTTTGGCGATATAATTAAATGATAAACTATGTATCCCCAAAGTCAAGAGGGGGACAAATAAGTTCGTGATTCATATATATCTATAGCATGGCGACGTTGTGTTAGTTAATACTATTTCATCTAGTAGCCCCAAAGTTGAAAGAGGATAAATATTTTTGAGATTCATATACATAAGACATAATATGTCCAGTGGTAAGCAAAGGAAAGGATTCTAGGTCCACGGCAATGACTCCTTTAGACACACCAAACTCGAAATGAGTCATTCCCATGGAGACCGAATCCTTTCCTTGCTTTACCACTGGACATATCATGCCCATGCTATATGAATCATGCAAGTATTTCTCTTCTTTTGTATTTGGCAATACGAATAGATTAGATAGCGTGAATTAAATGAAATTGTGAATTATGTAGTTTTAAATATCTCATTGTAGCCCCAAAATCGAAAGAAAAGACATTACTTCACTATTCATATAGCTTTAGCGACATTGTAATATGAATCATGGAATGATTTCTTTCCTTTCGTCTTTGGCGATATAATGAAATGATAAACTATGTAGCCCCAAAGTTGAGAGGGAACAAATAAGTTCGTGATTCATATAGCATGGCGATTCTCATATAGCATGGCACCCATATATATACATGATCTTATCTTGTGAACTGCTATTGCTTTCCACTAACATAGCTAATATCATCTATATTGTGTACAGGAGATGTCGGTAGGGTTCCAGGTGTGTATGAGGAGTGGAAAGACTGCCAGAAGAAATTGAACAAATTCTCGGTCAAAAGCTACAAAGGCTACAAGAGTGGAGAGCTAGCGGAAGAGAAGTGGAGGAAGCATGGGAGGAAGAAGTGGAGGAACTTCATCGTGATCACCACCTCGCTCTTCATGATAGGTTGTGTGCTCTACTTCACCTAGAGAGCTTCGCCGTGCATGTAGTTATAATGTGATTGTGAACTGGTACTTGATCAGTCGTCCGAGAGATGTGAACTTGGTGTTGTGCGTGATGTACTCTAGTTGGTTCATGTGTGAACTCTCGTGTGTCGTGGATTAATTCAAGTTGATGTGTGATGTACTACTATAGTGTTGGTTATACTATGTTTTGGCCAATTGCAACTTTCTGAGAATTTTGTGTTGTTTATACTATATTCTAGACTGTATAATACCTATGTATTTTGTATTTTGGACTGTATTGTGGTTCTATAAAATTTAAAATTCGAAATTACTATTTGAGGCGCATACGTAAATTTATTGAAGGCGCATATGTCAGACATAGGCAAGGCACATCTCACATAGCTACATGCGCCTCGCATATGTAGCTTATACAAGGCGCATTAGAAATGCGACTCGGGTAAGAAATACTAGCAGCGCAGGGCTCGAGTCGCATCACATATGCGCCTCTAATGGCTTTTCATATGCGACTCGAGACGGCTTTTCCCTAGTAGTGCGATAGGCAACTTGGTGAGGCATTACATTTTTAGATGATGCATGTATGTGTAAGGTCAGGCTACACATGGCCCCGATATGGCTACCACTTTGATGTCTACGCACTTCTATTCTTGTCGACAGTTGTTGGGTCTCCAAGTACAGAGGTTTGTAGAACAGCAGCAAGTTTTCCCTTAAGTGGATCACCCAAGGTTTATCGAACTCAGGGAGGAAGTGGTCAAAGGTATCCCCTATCAAGCAACCCTGCAATCAAGACACAAGAAGTCTCTTGTGTCCCCAACACACCCAATACACTTGTCATGTGTATAGGTGCACTATTTCGGTGAAGAGATAGTGAAATACAAGTGGTATGGATAATTATAAGTGGTAACGGTGATAGAAGATAGCTTGCTGGCATGGAAAAGACTAAAGGAAAACTGAAATAAAGATGGAAGCAAGCAAACATGTAACAAGTCTAATTGCAAACGATGTTTCAGTGCTAAGAAACAAGGCCTAGGGATCATACTTTCACTAGTGAACACTCTCATATAAATATATTCTTCTTTATGATACTACGTTGAACTACTCTCCCGTTGGACACTCTAATCGTTGGTAGGGCTATAACAGCACTCCTCAAAGTAAGCCTTTACCATCTAGATAACCCCACACTGTCACCTTGAGTACTAGATGGGTCCAACAAACACCACAGTTTCATAAAAACATCCAACTCCAAATATAACTCATAACAAGTATTTGTAATCTCTAGCCTAAGTGCCACCATGGTGAGCACGCTATCACTTTCACACACATGGGGAGAGCAGAGATCTATTAAGCACTTGAGTAGCAAGGTAGATCTACTAGATTACAAAGCTCATGATCTCAATAAGATCATGCATAGAGAGAGAGATGGACACATACCTACCGGTAGAACCCTTAGCCTCGAGAGAGAACTACTCTCTCCTCATCATGGGAATCAGCAATGGTGATGGAGATGGTGGTGGAGATCGATGGAGATGGCTCTGGGGGCACTTTCCCATCTTGGCAGGGTGCCGGAACAGAGACTTTCTGTCCCCCGAATCTCCCCTTCGGTGGCGGTGGCGCTGCTGAACTTTTCGTGGCTGGAGGCTTGACTCTTTAGGGTTTATGCATCGGGAGGCTCCTATAGGTGAGAGGGGAGACCGAGGGGGTGCCGGAGGGGCCCACACCACCCCCTGGCGCGGCCTGGCCTGGCCTGCGCCACCAGCTGGTGTGGCCAGCCCCTGGCCCCTCTCCGTCTCGTCTTCTAGCTCTGTGAGTCTTCCGGTAAAATATCGACTTTGGCTTTTGTCCGGTCCAATCCCGAGAATATTGATTTTCTGACTTTCCTAGAACCAAAAAAAGCAGAAAACAGGCAACTGGCACTGGGGCATCTTGTTAATAGGTTAGTCCAAGAAAGTGTATAAAAAGTACTCCAAAGTTGGAACAAAACATAAGAAAATAGATAAAACCAAGCATGAAACATCAACAATTATAGATACATTTGCAATCTATCACCCTTCATCAATTTTGTACGTGCAGCGACAATTTTTACTAGATGATGGCTTTGGGTTGATGTGATCTTGTAAGGATTTGTTGAACAATCTAATAAAAGAGGTTGTGTGCGTCATTTTGATGAAGACAGGGTTTCATCTGCACATCAACGGAAAAAAGATGATGGATGAAACGGTTAACATAGGGAATCGAGATCCTCTCACGTGGCCATCTACTCCGAGTAGCCACTTGCAGTGACCCAGCACAAGACCGCATGTCGTAGTGCGCAACTCGTTGACAAAACGCAATTTCATAAAAAAAATACATCACTTATAGTGGTTCAACAGAAGCATTGTGGATCAATTTTTCTCTTTATTCCTATTCATATCGAAAAGAGTAGAGAAACGTCGAGATCCTCCTCTGTCTAGTGAGAATTTACATTTGAACTCAAATTCAAACTAATTAGTGTTAGGATCAATGGCACCAGTATATTTAGTACCATTGGGGCTCAGCAACTTATTTAGTAAAATTATATGCTTCTCGGCCAATCTAACTTATCTTATTTTATCATGTCTAAGGTTGCACAACTCTTTGCTATATGTGCCATATTCTATTCCATAATCTATACCTTTGAAATGATCTACCTCATTTAACGAAGTATATTTCTTTCTCCGCGTCATCTTAACTATTTTTGTAGTCTAAAAACAGTTGAGAAGGAAGCAACCAAGCTAGCAAAAGAAGGAATTGCCCTTTCACTAGGAGGAATCCATGATAAATATACCTAATAATAAAGGAAGGAGTGTTTCTCACCGTTCCTCCGCTTTGGACGGTTATACCCTAACAGTTCGGGCACATTACGCACACTGCCACCCTCAAGTAAAAGGGAAAACCCAATCGATCCTATCACCATCTAATAAACCACCCGTGATCTTCTTTTTCTGTCTGAGACACATCTGGGTAAGGCTAAGGCAGAAAGACTTGCGGGGAAAATGAAGTTTCAAGGTCTACTCTTCCATGAAAGCAATGGGAGGAGTGGGTGGCTTGATTCTGATGTATAAAAAGGAGATAAAAGTTGTACCAAAATACGTCACAGTAAACTTTATTGATGTCGTGATTGAAGGGGAAAACAAATGGCGGCTAACTGGTTTCTATGGGGAACCGAAGTGGGAGGATAAATATAAGTCGTGGGCTTATCTTCAAGATATCCATGGCCGTATGAACCTCCCGTGGATTGTTATTGGTGATTTCAATGAAATTTTGTTTGCTTCGGAAAAGGAGGGGGGTGCACCTCGTGCACCTAGATACATGCAGGCTTTCCGAAACTGTCTTACTTCTTGTGGTCTAGAGGACCTTGGATATACGGGTGACAAATTCACCCGGAGAAAGGGTAGACTCAGAGAGAGACTTGATCGTGCAGTGGCAAATGGTCCATGGCATACGGTGTTTCCTAATGTTGTGGTTATAAACGAAGGCACTACTAAGAGCGACCACAGGCCTGTTACGGTGGACTTGGATTATCTTGCGGGTGTAAATGTGGGTAGAGGTCCGAAACCTCATCGGTTTGAAGCCCGTTGGCTTCTGGGAGATCAGATTGATGGGGTGGTGCAGGCGGCATGGCAGGATGCAGAAGCAACCTTGGTGGAGCCCACTCTCATGCAGAAAACAGCACGGGTACATGAAGAGTTACATGCATGGGATCGGCGTGAACTAAAGGGGCCACGCAAGAGGATCGAGTTGTTGAAAAAGAGACTTGAAGATGATTCTATGGATACACAAACAAATCTCTTGTTACAAATTGAGGCTTTATTGGAACAAGAGGAGATACATTGGGTGCAAAGAGGAAGGGCTAATTGGCTGAAACATGGAGACATCAATACCAATTTCTTCCATAATTTTGCAATAGCTAGGAGGAAGAAGAATACAATTAAATGTTTAATCGATGAGGATGGTGTTAAGTGGGAGGACCCGGATGGCATGAGTAATTTGATAAAGTTCTATTTTGAAGGGCTTTTTACTGCAGAAGTACAGGAACCGAGTAGTGAGGTCCTTGACAAAGTAAATCCTAAGGTAATAGAGGAAATGAATAATGGGCTCGTTGCACAGTTTACTGCGGAGGAAGTCAAAAAAGCTCTTATCCAAATTGGAGATTTTAAGGCTCCGGGTCCGAATGGCTTGCATGCGGTTTTCTATAAAAGGTTTTGGCCAATGCTTGGAGAGGACTTAACAAAGGAGGCTCTAGAGGCTGTAAATTCGGGGGTTATACCTTTGGGGTGGAATGATACAATGGTGGTCCTTATTCCGAAGGTTAATAACCCTGAAAAGATTACTCAATATCGTCCTATTAGCTTGTGCAATGTGGTATACAAAGTTATATCTAAAATGCTTGCTAAGAGGCTCAAAGAGATTCTTCCTAAAAATTTTGGTGAAAATCAAAGTGCTTTTCTCCCAGGACGACTGATCACTGATAATATTCTTTTGGCATATGAGTGTGCCCACTCTATTTAAAAGAAAAGGGGCAAGAAGGGCTTGTGTGCAGTAAAACTTGACATGCACAAAGAATATGACAGGGTGGAGTGGTGTTTCTTGGAAGAAATGATGCTAAAATTGGGCTTTGATCCTCGATGGGTGGCATTGATCATGTCTGTTGTCTCATCGGTGAGATACTCAATTCGGTTCAATTCTACTACTACAAATAGCTTTTCCCCTACTAGAGGAAATAGGTAAGGTGATCCTCTATCCCCTTATCTTTTCCTGCTATGTGCTGAGGGTCTCTCAATCATGCTCACTCATGCGGTAGAGAATGAGCAACTTAATGGCGTTAAGGTATGCCGAGATGCTCCCATGATTACTCATTTGCTCTTCGCGGATGACTCTCTGATTTTAATGGAAGCAAATGAGAGAAATGCGATTATGTTAAAACAAATTCTGGACTTATAATGTGATAGCTCGGGACAGCTTGTTAGTGATGCCAAATCAAGTATTTACTTCAGCCCCAATACTCCGGTTGATGAGGAAGTGAAGGTATGTGAAAGACTAAATATTGTGACGGAATCGCTTAATGACAGATACTTGGGGTTACCTGCTATGGTTCTGATAGAAGTGATTGTTTCCAACACCTTATCAAGAAGGTTTTGGCCAGAATCAATGGATGGAAGGAAAAATTACTCTCTATGGGTGGAAAGGAGGTTCTTCTCAAAGCGGTTGCACAAGCTATGCCTATGTTTGCGATGACAATATTCAAAATTCCGAAAAATATATGTAAAGGAATTACTGATGCTATTTCGCAGCTATGGTGGGGTGATGATGATGACCACGAGAGAATGCATTGGGTAGCTTGGTGGAAGATGTGTATCCCCATAGGAAGAGGAGGTATGGGTTTTCGTGATTTACACACTTTTAATATGGCAATGCTTGCAAACCAATGTTGGAGGCTTATAGAGAGGCCTGATTCACTCTGTTCAAGAGTTCATAGAGCAAAATATTACCCTGATACAAACCTTCTTAAGGCTCAACTAAAGCCTGGCAGCTCGTTTACCTAGCAAAGCATTATAGCGGGTTTGGATAATTTTAAAAGAGGTTGCATTTGGAGAATTGGGGATGGATCCCAGGTTAATATTTGGGAGGATGCTTGGATCCCTTCCAGCCCCTCTCGAAAAATTGTCACTCCCCATGGAAATATAGTTTTAACAAAAGTTTCCGAGCTCTTTGATCCGATTACAGGTTTGTGGGATGAAGAAACTTTGTGGGATCTCTTTTGGGAATTGGATGTGAACAGAATTTTAGAGATTCCAATTGCACCACAAGGTATGGAGGATTTTATTGCTTGGTACCATTCTAGCAATGGCCTATTCACGGTGAAATCGTCTTATCACGCTGAATGGAATTATCAATTTGGCCGCTGAGAGAGAAGGGAGCTAGGCGTTGGAAGATCTGACATATCACCTGTCTGGAAGAAACCGTGGAAATTAAATGTACCGGCAAAAATAAAAATATTTGGTTGGAGAGCTCTTCATGGCCTTATTCCATGCCTTGGAGTCCTTGCTAATAGACATATAGTCAATACGAGTGGTTGCCCAGTCTGTGTGGTAGGTTGTGAAGATATCATGGATATTCTCTTCACCTGTCTGCGGGCCAGGCAAATTTGGGAGAAGTTTGGGATGAATACGATTGTGGAGGAAGCTGTTAATCTTGATAGAGCAGGAGTTGTTGCCCTTGAGCATATCATATGCTCACAAGGGACGTGGGATCTGCTTGGTGGAATCGGTATTTCCGAAATTATCTTGACTGGGGCATGGTATATATGGTGGGAGCGACGCCAAATTGTGCACGGTGAAGAAGTGCAAAACCCCATGAGATCGGGACTCTCTATTGGTGCCTTTGCGACGAACTACTTGCGTTCTCGCAAGAATCTAGTCCAAAGGAAGGAGGTTGCGTGGACCTGTCCTCCTGAGGGGACTGTAAAGATAAATGTGGACGCTGCCTTTGATGTGAACCAAGGACGGGGGAGTACATGTACGATTATTCGTGATTTCAGAGGTAAATTCTTCGCTGCTGATATAAAGGATTTACCTTTTGTGGGTGATGCTATGATAGCCGAGGCGTATGCTATGAGGGAAGGTCTCCATCTAGCGCAGCAACTGGGATTCAATCGCGTTATTATACAATCTGATAATATGGAGGTCATCAACACTATGAAGGATGGAGGGTTTTCGGTGACGGCTGCATCGGGAATCTATTATAATTGCAATATTTTGACTTCGGGATGTCAAAGATAGTGTTTGAATATTGTCCGCGGGAAGCTAATTCTGTGGATCATGAACTCGCAAAGCATAGTTTTCAATCCATTAGTTCTTGTATTTGGGACGATGATCCCTGGTTTTATTTTACCTTTTTTAATAAACGATGTAAATGTCTTTGATAATCAATAAAGCTAGCAGGGACGGAGTCCCACTGTTTCCCTAAAAAAAAAAAGAACCACCCGTGATTTATTCCCCATGCACGAGCAGCTCGGTGCCTGCTGACCTTGAGGCAGCGGAGGGCACGCATGCCGGCGGCTCGCAAGGATCCATGCGGGAGGGTGAAGACGGGGTCGTGTACCCTGGATGTTTTGTCCTCTCCCCCCCGCCGCCGACGCCGAGGGAAGCCGTCCCCCCCTTCCCGTCCTCTTCCCGTCAGAGTTGGAGCTCGCCCTTGCCTGCTCTGGCGCGATTTCGTGGTTTCCCTCGCACAGCCTCTGGGTCGGCGCTTGCGAGTAGCCGATTAGATGCCCTGTCACTCGGCGATGAGGATGGGTGCCCACTCCTCGACCTCGGCTACCTACTCTCTCCTCTCCTGGTAGAGATCCACGGACAAGGCTAACGATTAGAACCAAGGTGGATTGACTCAGAAGAACAGACTGAAAAATGGGGAATCGAGTCAGGCGGCATGCTTGCCGTCAGGACTTCGGCAGGTTCAAGCTCAAAACAAAATTCTGGGTGGTGTGCTGTTGTGTGCCACATCTTCACTTTTAGGCAACCAGCTCTATCCTTCCTGTGACCGTGAAGCATGGCTCGAGCACATCAGCGGATGCCTACATCGGTTCCACTCAACATACGGGCTCCAGCTCGATTTAAGGTGGGCACCTCCCTACCTCCAGTCTGGTATATTGCCATATGGTTCATGTGTTTTTTTATTCCTTCCATCCAGAAATAAGTGACTTTGATTTGTCTAGATTCAAATGTATCTAGACACGGTTTAGTGTATAGATACATTAGAATTTAGACAAATGCAAGTCAGTTATTTATAGACGGAGGGAGTACGTAGATTTCTACGTTCCGTTGTGGGCAGCCATATTTAGACTATACGCACGGGCAAACACTATATTTAAACATTACTCAGCAGTAGGAAATCTCGAGGCAAGATGAATCAGTACACTAACATATGTACACGTATCACAAATAGGCAGATGATTTTAGCCATTGTTCATTCCAGCACCTCTGAATTATTGATCGCATAGCAAGTCCTATTTCAAATGTTTTAAACAAAACCTAAAAGTAAACTTATGTATCAGTGTGCCTGTTATCGTCACTGAACAAGGAGCCTAGAGAATAGCATGATGCTATGTGTCTGCTAAGCACAAACACAAGGACGTTTATATGTTTCATTAGTGATGCTCTTTATGAGCTGTTTCGGCTATGGGAGGAAAGAATTGCATATGATCATATTTGGCTGATTTGTACCTTACTGTGGCACGAAGGATAGGAGGCTTTGGTGTGTTGTTTGGGCAATGCGACGGTGATCGGATGATTGCGGTTTAAACAGATGATGATTGCGGTTTAAAAAGATGGTTAAGGATGCCGTGATGCCAAAATCGTACAACAATAAGATGTTTCTAGCTGTACGTGCTCTTATAAGTTCAGACATCGCTAATCTTAGGTAAACTCCTGATTTTCTAAATTGTTTGGGATATATTAAGTTGGTCAAGTACTGAATATCTTGACATGTCTCACATTAGCGCAATGTGAAAAAGGAGAACGCTTAAGGAATAAATTGGTTGGATATTAAACGTGTTGGAATACTGCTGCGACTGGGGAGATGGCGGCCCAGGTGGGTGTCCCGTCGTCGCCTCGCCTGGCACACCGACCGCTGCTACGGCGACCATGGGCGACGGGCCTGGCGTGACCCGTGGCTCCGAGGTGGCCCGGATCCGTGGGGGGAACCTGGCCTAGGCGGGGTCGGGCTCTCCCCTAGCTGCCAACGCTGGCGACACCCAGGTAGGGCGGTGTTCGCTTGGGGGAAATCTGGCCCAGGCGGGGTCAGATTCTCTCCCAAGCGGTGGCTCGGTCGAGGCCCATGTGGGGCGGTCCGTTGGGGGAAACCTGGCCCAGGCGGGGTCGGGTTCTCTCCCATGTACGCCGGCGAGGCGGAGTCTTCGTCATGGTGTCCATGCCCTAGGCGCATCCGCCACGGATGAGGATTCTATGGTAAAGGCTGTGTGGCGGAAGGCAGAGTTAGATCTTGATTCTTAGGGTACTATGTGTTCTTCGAAATCCTTACTTTGTCTACTCCTGTTATTGTTGCTAGGCTAGCCAATGTTGGTATTAGCATGGGTAGATCTGTAGAGAAAGTTAATTTATCTAATTCTGTTTAGAGACATAAGGAGGTTAACCGTTTAACGATTACTCCTAAGGTTTCTGTTCTTACTGACATTTTACCAATAGAGGAGGAGGAGTTGCATCCCACAGTAGATGGTCAACTCCTGTCTCACTTATTTGGTGAAGTGTCAGAGGTGGCCTTTGATGAGACTGGGTTGGGTTCATTATATGAGCTGAAAGATTCTGGTTGGAAATCAAAGAGCCAAAAATCTAGATAGAGGACTCGTGTATCCAAATCGCCTATTGTTCCTCAATGAATGACATGTTTTCAAATAGCAGAGGTCTTCGTGACTTGGCTAAATATTTGTTATATGCTGATTGTGTGAGAGAACATAAGCTGGATTTTTTGGGTATTTCTGAGACTGGTAGACGTGATTTGTCACAAGCCTTACTCAACCGCCTTTCTGGTTGAGTGGACTTTACGTAGGTATCACGTCCACCGCGAGAGATATCCAGGGGTATCCTGTTAGGCGTCATAGATGAGACTAGAAGTTTTATCTAGTTGGGCTGGAGGTTTTTTTATTAAACTCCATGTACGTAACAAAGCTGATAACTTTATGTGGTCTTTAGTCGCTGTATACGGGGCAACCCAGGAGGTTTATAAAGCTGAATTTTTGCGTGAGTTAGTCAATCTGGCTAAGGACAATCCATATCCTATTCTCATAGGTGGTGATTTTAACTTGCTAAGATTTCCTCATGAGAAAAGTCGAAGCCAACACGATGAACATTGGCCTTTCATGATTAATGTTGTCATTGACAGCTTGGACTTAAGAGAGGTTACAATGCTAGGAAGACAGTTCACCTGGGCTAACAGTCTTCCAGAGCCTACATATGAAAAATTAGATAGAGTACTTATGGATATCAATTGGGAAGATAAATTTCCTATGGTAATTGTTCGTGCTCTGGAACGTATTGAGGCTTTATCGGATCATGCTCCATTATTATTATCTGTGGGAACACCATTACGTCAATCCAAACATAATTTCAAATTTGAACTTAGATGGATGGATCGTGATGGGTTCCATGATTTGGTGAAGGCTATTTGGGAAAGACCTGTTAGTGGTCAAACGTCCATACAACGATGGAATAACAAAATGCGTGCCTTATGCAAGATCCTTCACGGTTGGGCCAGACACACCGCCGGAATTCTTAAAAAGGAGAAAATACGCCTTTCAACCATCATTAATGATTTAGAGGCTTCTGCGGAAGTCAGGCTCTTACCTGCACAAGAGATTGAGCTGAAAAACCAATCAAATGCGGAAATTGCCAGACTCCTTCGAGAGGAGGAACTCAAATGGTACCAACGCTCTTAGGTAAAATTCGTCCTCGGAGGAGATGCGAATACAAGATACTTCCATGCAGTTGCCAATGGCAAGCATAAGAAGAAACTTACTCACTCTTTAATTTAGGATGAAGGTATGATTGATGGACATGAGTAGCTAAAAGCTTATATTACTAGTTATGACTAGACCTTGTTTGGGGCATCAACCGAAATTCTTTCGCGTTGGATGAGTCCCAAACATGGGATATCCCTCAAGTTTGGTTGAGGAAAATAACTTTTTAACCACCTCTTATACTGAGGAGGAGGTCAAGATAGCTGTTTTTTAAATGGAACATAACAAAGCACCAGGGCCTGATGGCTTTCAGCAAAATGTTAGCAACAGGTCTGGCAAGTCATCAGAAATGATCCAATGCTTTGGTTTTCTTCTCTGCATGTTGATCAGCTAGAACGTTTTAGACTAAATTCTGGCAACATCATATTACTTCCTAAGGTTAATAATGTGGAACGAATACAACAATATCGACCTATCTGCCTTCTTAACGTTAGTTTTAAATTTTTCACAAAAGTTGTTACGATTAGACTGAATTTAGTAGCTAATCATTTTGTATGCCCATCTCAAACTGCTTTCATACAAGGACGAAACATCCTTGATGGTGTAGTAATCCTTCACGAAACAATTCATGAACTAGACTTAAAGAAACTGAATGGTGTATTGTTCAATATTGACTTTGAGAAGGCTTATGACAAAGTTAATTGGTCTTTTCTCTAGCAGACACTCTGGATGAAAGATTTTTAAGAGGAGTGGTGCGCTCTTATACAGTCTTTTGTGACTGGGGGTATTGTAGCCATCAATGTCAATGATGACACTGGCAAATACTTCCAGACCAAAAAAGGGCTAAGACAAGGGGATCCGCTATCGCCTATACTATTTAACATAGTGGTTGATATGCTGGCTATCCTGATCGAGAGAGCTAAGGCTGCCAGCCAAGTTGAAGGACTAGTTCCCCATCTGGTTGATGGTGGTATTTCTATTCTTCAATATGCCGATGATACTATCCTTTTTATGGAACATGATCTGGAGAAAGCTAAGAATCTGAAATTAATATTATTAGCATTTGAGATACTCTTTGGATTGAAAACCAACTTCCATAAGAGTGATTTCTATTGTTTTGGCGAGGCTGAGAATGAGACCCACCTAGATGCTGAATTATTCGGCTGTAGCTTGGGGAAATTTCCAACCAATTATCTGGGAATCCTGATTCATTATCGGCATCTCATGATTGCTGAATGGAAACTCGTTGAGGAAAGACTACAAAAACATCTTAATTTTTGCAAGGGTAACTTACTATCACTTGGCGGAAGACTTGTTCTCATAAAATCCGTACTCACCAACATGGTACTATATCTGATCTCATTTTTCCAGCTACCAAAAGGTGCCTTGAAGATAATGGATTATTTCCGATCAAGATTCTTTTGGGAAGGGGATGGTGAAAAAAGAAATATCAACTTGCCAGATGGAATGTGGTTTGCTGACCGAAAGAATATGGTGGACTGGGCATACATGATTTGCAAGTAAAAAACACCACTCTTCTGGGTAAATGGCTGTTCAAACTACTGACAGAAGATGGTGTCTCGCAATCCATTCTTTGGATGAAGTATGTAGGCTCTAAAGCGGTGTCTCAGGTGGTTTGGAAACCCGGAGATTCACAATTTGGGGCGAGACTTATGGCGTCCAAAAAGCACTTCTTTCAGTTTGGTGTGTTTAATATTAAGGATGGACCGCAAGTTAGATTGTGGGAAGCTAAATGGCTTGGCCGAACTTCCCTTTGTCAACAATATCCAGCTTTTTACTCAATTGTTAGACACAAAGGGGATACAATTTCCAATTGTTTGAAATCTAACCCCCCTAATATGTCTTTTAGAAGAAGCCTCATTGGGCCTAGACTAGTATCATGGAACAATCTTTTATTACGATTATCCACGATACAGCTGTCGGAGGGGGTGGATGAGTTCAAATAGAATTTACTAGAGAGTGGTAAATTTTCGGTTGACTCAATGTATAGAGCTTTGTTCCAACCTAATATTCCCTTCGATAATAATATTAAAATTTGGAAAGTGAAGTTAGCCCTTAAGATGAAGATATTCACTTGGTACCTTCGTAAAGGAGTAATACTTACTAAAGACAACCTTGTTAAGAGGAATTGGCATCGAAGTACATAATGTGTATTTTTAATCACAATGAGACAATACGACACTTATTCTTCCAATGTAAATTTGCTCGTGCTATATTGTCAATCATCCAAGTAGCCTCTAGTTTATCTCCTGTAACATCCCAACATTAGGATCCAACGAAGGGTAGAAATAGGAATCTAAGTTTGTGCATGCATGCATCTACAAAATCAGGGTAAATTTTTCGCCAAACATAAACCTAAAGGGATCAGATTTTCTTTCACTAACTAGAGGTAGGAATAACCCTTGTTAGTGATTTCTATGAATTCTGACATGACCTTTAGGAATTATTAGGTTTTGGGGAAGTTATTATGAGTTCAAATTGGAATTTTTAATTAATTTGAAAATATTTAAGATTTGGAAGTTAGGAATATTAAATTGTTTTCCAAAATACTATATTAACATTATTTGATTAAATTATAGATATAGTAAACAACAATAAAGATCTGAGAAATGAAAATGAGGTAAGAAATGAATTCTTATTTCCTGATTATATCACAACATTACAAATGGTAATCGATACATCAAAATTAGAAGATTAAAGAGAATGGAAATACAACTTTATTTCCTTATAATAAATCTTTACATGATTCTTTACAAAAAGAATAAAGAAAAGAAGATTACATTTAAGACTTATGCTACTTAGTATTCCTAGACTAAATCTTGTTTCTCCAGATCTTGTTCCTGCAAATAAGATGAAAACCAACTAAAAGGAAAACAAGAGTTAAACAGTTAAGTGTTACTCTCAGTGGTGAGCAATGAAATGCATTGTTCAAATTACATCATCGAGTCATTAAAAGGGGCAAGTTTCACTAGGCAGTAAACAGTAAAAAGTAACCGGTGGAGATATTCTCACTTGAGATGATCCACACGACCAGGCCACACAGGCACACAACTTAGTCATAGAATGCATGCAGTGTGCTGTCAATACAGCAACAACACTACTAGCACTCAAACAGGGCACTCAGCCGAAGCTCATCCACAGACAACACGCTCTCCTTCTCAAGCACACGCTCAAACTTCATTGAGCTTGCCAAAGCCTCAACAAATTTCTCAGCCACTCTACCAAATTAACCAATAGTTCACCTCAAGATGGTGACATAAGGAGGGGGTGGAGCAGGTGGACAGAAAGATCAAGGACAAGCTTCTAGGATCCAGAAGTAGTAGGAGCAGCACCAGGAGGTGAAGGACAAGATCAAACCAGCAAAGCAGGCTAGCAAGATCAAGCAACTAGATCAAGCCACCAGCAACACCAACACAGCAGCAATAAAACAACCTGTGTGGTGAGTTATACAAAACCATCACATGCTAATTTTTAGTTGAGCATGTGTTGTTTTATACATAATCCTCTCAGATTCACTTATTCATTAGTTGTAACTGAATGTTTCTGGTCACATCCAAAGGATGGCAGCACCTCAGAAAGTAGTCATATTAAAGCTATAATACATAGCATGGTTTAGCAAATCATTTTCTTCAAGTCTATAAGAATCGCTGTTCTAAACTGAGTACCAAAGCATATTTGAGAGATACACATGAGATAAAACCCTTAGTTTTTATCTAATGTTGCATCAGACCAGCATCACATGCATAAATCAATTATTGAATATCACAAGCCAACATATTCAGCAGGAGTTTTCAACTCAATTTAGCATCAAGTCATTCTGGAGTATGTGTAGAATAAAACCAGTACTAGAGCAAACCCTGTGTACCATTCCTAGGAAGGTGTCACCAGGATTTGTTCTAACTAAGCCAATCCTAACCAGAGATCACATAATCCAGGTCATTTAAAGAGGAATAGTTAATCATCTTCCTAATATGTCAATTAGGAATCATTCTTTTTCATAGAAGAACTATCACTAGAGACCTCAATGATAATTCCATAGAGCCAAATACAAGTTCCAGTACTGAAACCAGTTAACCATCATCACTAATCAGATAATAGGCTAGCTTAAAGTCACCACATTCCCAAATTGTGTGCTGATAGTAACAAGGCAAAGATAACAATTTATCTTATAGAATTATCAGTAATTCCCAGGCCATCATAAGGCTATGGTTCAACATAGAATCAACATTAGAGCCATTCCTAAATAGCTCAGTATCCTCAATTATCAACACAGAAGAGTGAAACCCTAATAGAACAGGTAACCCTAATGGGGAATTTCTCTCTGGGAGCACACTGTGACAGCAAGGGAAGTATAGAGAGAGCACGAAGAGGAAGCAGAAGAACTTACTCAAGGTCCTCACTGTAGATTAGAAGAGGAAGCAGAGGGGCCGACGAGCGCACGGTGGCACGTGGAGCACCCGAAGGGCGCAAAAACCCGCACCGAGCCGAGGCGGCAGCCACAACATCGTTTGAGGAAGCAGATCACCACCACAGCCGCACGGGGGCACCTCATAGCACCACTGGAGCAGCGGTGAAGGCATCACTAGCGGCACCCCAAACCCTAGGGTTTGGAACGGAGCTAGCCTCACCGAAGGAGGGCCCTAGAGCCAAATTGAAAAGGACCAGGCGAAGGAGCAGGGTCCTAAACCTTGCCATACACCATGGTGGCGGTCGAGGAGGCCCAGGGCGGCGGCACTCGAGCAGCTACGGCGTCGGCGACACCGCGCCTCAACAGATCGAGGAAGAACACGAGGGGGCGAGAGATTGGTGGAGTGCGTACTGGGCCAGTGTGGTCCAGTACCCTTCACGGGTAAGGGTTGACCAGCCCAGATGGGCTGGGTTAGGGCTAGGTTTAAATAGGAGAAAATATAATTAAATTGTCAAATGACCAAAATACCCCTAGGACTAAAATGGCTCTAAGAAATAAAATAAAAATCCTAAAATTATAAATAAAATATGAATGGAACCAAAACAATGTCCTCTACTTAAGAAAAATAAAAAATGGAATTTTAGGTAAATAAATTAAAATTATTATTACTAGGATAAAAATTCCTTTTGGAATTTTATAAAATTATACAAACACATAAAAATTGAATAAAATTCATGTTTACAATTCTAAAAGGCAGTGCTATTAAAGAAAAATACTAATTTGTATTTTTGAAAGGTAAGTTAAATGTAATAAAAATAAAGTCTTATTTCCTTAAAGGATTTTTTATTAAATATCTAAAGGAGTTAAAAATTAAATGAATTCAATTTTAAACTCTTTAAATAGTTTTAGTCTTTATAAAAATACCAAATATAATGTTTATAACAAAATTTCAAAGACTTTATGTAATACTTTTCTTTTAATTAAAGAAATAGTAAATTCTTTTACAATGAGGGTAAAACATGAAAATAAACAAATAATAAACCATTTCATGACATTATTATGCATTTCATATTGCTTATTTAAATATTGTCCTTACCGGGCAATAATGGTTCTTTGTAGAAACCAGAGCTCAAGGTCAAGTGGAAGCATCCGACTTCATTACCTTGCAGTCACAAGGCAAGTTCATAACTTGCTCATGTCCTTTGAAGAGTTTTTATCAAAGATATTGCAAATTGTGTGTTATCATCTATGATCTGGAGAAAGAAAATATTATCTTCTCTAATAAATAAGATGGAGTTATCATCCTAAGTGATGATAAATATTGGCAATGGAACTTAGGCTTCCAATTGCACAAGTCACCATAGGCTTAGCAACCCATGACATCAGTGATTCTAGTGCCGTATATTACGCGTTAGCCATGAGATTTGGAGTAGGACGGACAAGTCAGCTGTATCTTATTCCTTTCATATGGAGGCAAGATGACCTTAACGTGACACTATGAATTCCTTGTGCGGATCCAGCATATGGGTGAGCACCCTTAGGCTCCACGTTTTTGGTATCTAGATTATCTATGGACGGCTGCCGGAGGTACAGTCGGACCCTTATGGAGCTTGCCAGGGGCGTAATCGGCTTGTAGGTTCTTCGGGAACTCACCAGGGTTGTAGCTTGCCCGAAAGGGGGCTTAACAGAGGTGTAGTCTGCCCCGGAGGATCGTGTAGACATATGGGGTCGTGGAGAGGGCAGTGATTGGCTTGGATCACCTACTAGGCCCCATATCACGAAATTGTGGACGGGAAAGTACGCCCGATTGTGCAACAAGGAGTTGATTTCTCATGGGTAAAGCAACGCACCTCTTCAGAGCATAAGAACTGTAACTTATTACTTCCTATTCCGGGAAGGAACTACGAACGCGGCAGAAAAGGAACTCCATGAAGCTCTGGTCAACCTGTGAAGGCTGATGGGCATAGTTTTTGATAATAAAATCAATCTTTGAAGAAATGTTTATGAAAACTACATAGTGCCAAGGACTTATAGTCTGAGGTGGTAGATAGAGCATCAAACTTCCCACCTTGCATATAATGAACTTGCTGCGTAACGCTGTTACTCACTCTTTTCTTTGAACCCCTGCTTAGACTCTTGAAGTTGTTGAGCTCAATTCGGAATATGAGTTTGAACTTTATATCTTCCGCTGAAACTACTTAAGTTTGGTTTGTAATTTTGTAACACTTGAAGTTGGAACTTCTGGTTTGTAATAATAATGAAATGTGTATGTTTGTAATATGGACCCGCAATGTTTCTGTTGTATCACTCTGAGGGGTGTGATATTTACGGAACGATGTTCTATAGATGTCATATCAACGACTATAGTGTACTACGCATGCAGTGGTATGCTGGGTCACCGCAGCTGGTATCAGAGCAAGTGCTTTGACCTTAGGTTGGAAACCTAGTAAAGGGAAATAACTGTAGGAGTCTAGGAGCAACGATAAAGAGTTCTCTAGAATATATGATGATTATTCAATTGGGAATATTTTGTTATATTTTTTAGTGTGATAATTCTTTATTATGATGCATTATCATGGTTAATGGATACTAATTATATTTTTTTTTCTTATTTATATACAGTGGAAATGGCAGCAAAGTTTCCAAAACAGACTTTGGTAAGGAAAGAAGAGATTCTCGATGATTATCAGGGGGCTTTGACTGAACAACTTCGAGAACTTCTGAGAGTATTTGGTTGCACAACTAATATTCCAGTCAATACCATGACATACCATGATGGGAGAATGTTAGCCAAATATCGTGTTAGCATCCAACTACCAAAGAAGCTTGGTTTATATCATGATTTACCTATGGGTGAAGATAGAAGTCACCTAGCAGCATACCATGTTGCTATTGTGGAGGCGATAGCCAATGTTCGGGAGCATAAAGCATAAGAGTTAGCTATAAGCACATATTCTATGATTCCTCATGACTCTATAGATGAGGAACCAAAACCGGATCATCTTACTTTAGTAAGGAAGCATCCAAAACTAGCTTCTAAGTTTATGGATATGTATCGACTGATGGTTGGGTCTTTGTATAAGACACATCAGGTTATCGTAGAAGATCAGGTTGATTTGTTAGAGGATTTAACAAATCCTGAAAGAAGGGAGAAGTTAGCATCTAAACTAGACAATGAAGCAGTGGATAGGGCTAACCTAGTTTTCAAGGATATACCTATAGATCCAACATCTTTTACACCATATCTTTACTCACCTATACTAGAACCCACTAGATATCCTGACGAGGGCACTAGTCATCTAGTACCACAGAGTTCTTGGGGAACTGAGGACTCAGAACTACCTATTGGAAATTCCAAGGGATGGAGGTACGGATCTATGGATGGATCTTCCGGGAATCCTATTCCTGTGGAAGATTCAGTTGGGGACACCGGCTAGACTAGTCGCATGGGTGTGATGTCTTATTCCGTTGATGGAAGAGATGTCCATGTGGAGGATGTAGAGTCCGATTAGGAAGATCCAGAAGAACGGGTGTTTGAGTCACTAGAACATTATCCTACTCCAGAAAACGTGCATAATCCGATCATAGCTGAGGACTATCGTACCCAACAGATTACTTGGGGGGCACTAGAAGGGGAATATTCTGTTGATTCCTCTAGAGTCGGGATGCAGGAAATGGATGAAGAAGATAGTGATGAGGATAATTCTAAAAATACTTCAAATGAGTTGGAAGGTATGGATGCACTTCAGCTGAATGATGTGTCAAGTCCGGAGACTTCTGATACTGAGTATCGTCCGTCGAAGAGGCAACTCGTTCCACATATGGTGCGTCGTACTTCACATCAGCACGGTTGTACTCCGGGTATGTATGATGAACGTCGCAACTTCTAGGGAGTGTGACCTCGAGGAGGAGTATCCCAGTAGTGATACGTAAGTTAGCGTCTGAGAACTTGATGTAAATAAATAAGTGGGATAGTATCCACATGAGTTTGTAAGGCTTAAATAGTAAGGGCTTGTAGTCACGTTGTATCAACTATGTTGTTTGTAATGTATAATATGTGTGTAATGCATATTTAGTTCTTATTTGGATCTTGTTTTCCATTGTGTGACTAGTTCTGTGCATGAAGTTGAGGTCAGAACACATATGCATGATGTAATTATGAGTGTTCGCTTTATGTTACAGGACTAGAGGGGGTATGGAAACGGGTGTAGAGAACGAGACTGAGCAGCAGCGCATGGAGCGCGAAGCCAAAGGAAAGGCGGATGAAGACGCCAGAATGCAAGGAAATTTACCACCACCACCACCAATGAGGCCATTGATTGAGCAGAACTTTATGTAGTACATGCAAATGATGCAAGAGTCCCAGAATAAATTCATGGAGGGGTTAGTAGATCGAGTGGGACAGTAGAGGGCACCTCAAGGACGTGGTGTTAGTCTTTCAGATTTCCAGGATACCAGACCTTTACCTTTTGCATCCGCTCCAGAACCAATGGATGTAGAGGATTGGTTTGCGGATACCGAGAGAAATTTGAAAACGGTAAGATGCAATGAGGAAGAAAAGTTGAGGTATGCAACACATCTGTTGACCGGACCTGCAACACCATGGTGGGAGGGCCAGTTAGCTACGCAACTTCTAGGAAGAGAGTACAACTGGGAGGAGTTCAAGAATAGATTCCGTGAATACCATGTTTCGGAGAGTATCATTGAGTTGAAGCATAGGGAGTTTGAAGAACTGCAACAGGGTTACTCCAGTGTCATGAAGTACATCCGGGAGTTCAGTGATTTATCTCCTTACGCTACTTAAGAATTTATCATGGAGGCGAAAAGGAAGAAGAGGTTCGTGAGTGGACTAAATACATTTGGGAAGATGCAATTGAGGCTGGCCAACACCCAAACTTTTCAACCGTTGCTTGATGCAGCTATAACATTTGAGGATGATTAGAAGAATGTCCAAGAGGAACACAGGAAGAGAGAAAAAAAGGAAACAAAGAGGATTCAAGCAAGTAAACCCAAAACCAATTTGGAATTCAAACCCAAAAATAGACCCTACAACAACAAAAACAAGAGTAACAACAACACTGGAGGTCAGTTCAATCCTAGAAGGAATGTCATATGTCACAATTGCAAACTCCCGGGACATATTAGCAAGGATTGTAGGTAGCCAATGATTATTTATTTTGGTTGTGGACAAAAGGGTCACATTTAGCCTGATTGCCCAAACAAACTGATGGCTCAATGCACGGTGCCTAGAAAAGTGCTGGTACGTGGTTGATGTAGAGCTTGTTGGGAACCCCAAGAGGAAGGTATGATGAGCACAACAACAAGTTTCCCTCAGTTATGAAACCAAGGTTTAATCGAACCAGTAGGAGCAAGAAAACACCCCAAAGGTGTTACTAGCTAAGCTTTGGCAGGGCGCACTATCGGTGCTAGTAGCAACGTGGAGACCTACACAACACAATCACAGAACTTTGTCCCCAACTTGTGATGAGCTTGTAAATCTTACCGTGTTTTGCAGAAAACAAAGGATTAAATGTATCGAATGGAAAGAAGTAATAGTTTGCAGAAAGTAAACACAAAGTAGTAAACAGTTTGTAGATTGAATGTAAAAGACAAGGACCGAGATCCATAGTTCACTAGAGGTGGCTCTCCTTAAGATAGATAACATGCTGGGTGAACAAATTACAGCGGGGCAATTGAGAAACATCGAGAAAGCAATACATGCATATACTAATCATCTTGACTCCATTGTGACTTGATTGGGCATTACAACATTATACATAGACCACCATCCAACTGCATCTATGACTAATAATCCACCTTCAGGTTATCGTCCGAACCCCCTCTAGTATTAAGTTGCAAGCAACATATTATTGCTTTACGAACTGCGTGTAAAGTAAACAGTACGATTGTTCTATTAACAAAGGATTGTTTTTCTCCCTAGTAACAATAGCACATCTAGTATCTTAGTGATTTCTGTCACTTCCCCAGATTACGAGAGGCATGAACCCACTATCGAGCATAAATACTAACTCTTGGAGTTGCTAGCATCTACTTGGCCAAGATAGATACTAACAACGGAAAGCATGCAAGATCACAAATAACAAAGACATGATAGAATCAATAATCAATCTGAAATAGCATCTCAATATCCATCGGATCCCCGCAAACACAACATGTATGATTACAAATAGATGATCTTGATGATGAACGGAGCTCACAAGATCTAGACATGAAAGCACAAAGGAGGAGAACCAGCCATCTAGCTACTACATGGATCCGTAGTCCAAGGATGAACTAGTCACGCATCACACCGGAGGCTTGCATGGTGATGAAGAATGCCTCCAGGGAGAATTCCCCTCTCCGGTAGGGTACCGGGAAGATCTTCAGATCCCTCCCGATCTAGGGATGGAGATGACAGCGGCTACAGACTCTTTCATGGACTTTTGATCAGGTACTTAGGGTTTTCGTCCCGAGGGCATCTTATAGGCGGAAGGGGAGGCCGAGGGGGTGCCCGGAGTGGCCACACCACCCCCTAGCGCGGGCTAGGCCTGGCCGCGCGACCAGGTGGTGTGGTGGCCCCCTAGCCCCTCTCCATGTCGTACTCTGGCATCTGATGACTTCCGGAAAAATAGGCACTTTGGCTTTTGTCCCGTCCAATTCCGAGAATACTCATTTTCTCACTTTCCTGGAACCAAAAACAGCAGAAAACAGGCAGCTGGCACTATGGCTCTTGTTAATAGGTTAGTCCAAGAAATCATATGAAAAGTACTCCAAAGTGTGGAGAAAACACAAGAAATTGGATAAAACCAAGCATGGAACATCAAAAATTATAGACATATTTGCAATGTATCAACATCCCCAAGCTTAACTCCTGCTCGTCCTCGAGTAGGTAAGTGATAAAAAGAAAGAATAATTTTTGAGGTGACATGCACCATCATAAGATTGATGAAAGTATTTGCAAAACATTCATAACTGGGATCATAGTACTTCAATCATAACATGAAAGATAAAGTTCTAGCAATAAGACATAGCAACTATGATGCAACATGAACAGGCACAAACAAGAGATTCATGAATAACAATGCTTTGCAAGACGTTTGTTTGTTTCACATAAAGAAAACATAGCATAATAGTATTCAGCTTGTCCCTCATAGAGTAGCAAATATAAATGCATAGGACACCTTCAAAGTTCATAAGAGTGACTAGATACAAATAGTTTAAGAACAAGCAATATCAAGTTATGCATCAATCAACAAGTCTTGGGACAATGCACATGGAACTAAGAATGGCCACTATGCTCTCAAAGTAGGTGCATAAAGGTAGAAGGTGGAGACTCAATATAATGGTGGAAGAAGGGCCTTCATAAAACGAAGTAGGGATTCAAGTTTCATAAAGAGCTTCCAAAAATTATTGTACTTATAGCTTTTAGCTCTCATTGCACCTATCATAAGCATCTTGAAGTGATTAAGGTTAAAGTGAACAAACTATGGTGTACATGCTTGACGAAGTATAAGTTAGAAATCTCATGTCCCTTGAATACGAGGGTCGCTCCTCATGCTACTCAAGTTTAGTCGCCGATAAGTTCTTGTAATGTAAGTACATGTGTATCATAGAGAACCGCCAACAGGGTACCCCTTGCCCGATGATACGGAAGAATCCCCATATCAAAATGACAATGCAAGCAGACAACGAGCATCTCATCAATCTTCTTATTTACCATGTGAATATGGTGCTTTTTTCTCACTTTCCTCTTTTCATAATCTCTTTTTTTGTTTTTCTCTTTTCTTATTTTTTCTCATTATAGGACTCTTTTTTTATAATAAGAATGCTTCATAGACAGCTCATTATGGTTACGCTGCAGGTTTCCACCATGTCAGCATGGATTAGACCAGTGGCCCAGGAGTTTCTCTAACACATATACATAACTCCATGGACTTACAAGCTCCCCTTTCATTTCACACCGATGACATCCATAGACAAAAGAGCATGATATCAACTAGGTACAAGTACCCGTGCAATGTTGAAAGGGTTCCCCATGACAGCATGGTTCTGCTAATCCCAAAAAAATAAGTGCAAGCATATACAACATATACGACACAATGGTTCAAGTTTATTAAGGGCAAGAAAAGTAAAGTGTGCCATCAAGTTCGTGAGAGCTTTAATCACTAGTTTTCTCATAACAAGTTTAATTTGGAAGATAAACAAAAGCATGAATATACTTGGAATAGCATAAGCTAGTAGGTAGGTATGGTGGACTCTTTGTAATAACATGGTTTAGGGAGTTGGATGCATGAGTGCAACTCATACTTGGCTGTGGAGGCTAGCAAAAGACTGGGAGCGACAAACTAAGAGAGCAACAATGGCCATAATCATGCAGAGCGACAAAACATCATTGATCAAAGCATAAAGTGATACTACAAGTTGAAAACTAAAGTATGATCAAGGCTATGGTGACTTGGGATAGTCATAACATGGTGTGAGCATGTGCCAAGTCAACCCAAATAAAGCATCAAAGGATAATAGCACAATACTATGCTTTAATATGCTAAAACAACACATAATTCATCCAAGGCACATTAACCAATCTCAATTGTTTATAACAAGTCATGCTACAGCAAAGAATACTAAGCATAAAGCCAAAACAATATCAAGCATGGCATGACAAAGCATAGGCCACAGTCAAAAACAAGCTCCTTTTAACACTTAAGCATGAACTTTCCTACTCTTTCCAATCCAAACCAAACTATTTGAAAACCAATGTATGAAAGAGGGGGTCCAACCTATTTATTCAAGCAAACTAAGAAAACCAAGCAAAATAAAAACAAAAAAAAAACAAAAAAGAAGACGCTCCAAGAACAACACAACTGTGCCTGAAATAATAAAAATGAAGTGTTTGGAAGAAACCTAGGATTTTTATTGATGAAGAAGGGGATGCCTTGGGCATCCCCAAGCTTTGACGCTTGTACTTCTTGGATATTTCTTGGAGTGCCATGTGTGGCATCCCCAAGTTTGAGCTTTAGTCCATCCTTCATCTCATTACTCATTCCTTCCATACACCTGAAAATTTTCCTTCATACAAAACTTCACACAATCTTTATTAGCAACATTAGTGCACTCAAGATAAAAGGTCTTAAGGTTCAGTTCTAACACCAAATAAACTTCCATTAGAACACTAGCTACTGTGTCACTTCCCTCAGAAAGCTCAATTCCCCAAAAGAACTCAAGAAGGAACCAACAAGAAGCAAATGCAGAAAATGGCAGAAACCTGTCAAAACAGACCAGCAGGTAAAGACGAATTTTTTCGAAGACCTTATGTTGCTCAAATTAAAAAGTGTTTAACTAACGAAAGTTAGATAAAGACCTGGGTCAGAAGCACAAAAATTCACGCCTCAAAAAGACGTTCAGAGATTTTACACGAATCTTTACGGTGAAGCACAGAAATCTGTTTCGGGACAACAACTTTCCCAATCATTACTTCTCTCTCATTAGAGGTTACTCTTGGCACAAAAAGCAAATAAAAAGGATAATTAAGGAGCGGTTATTACAGAGGTAATAACTTCCAATACTCATCTAAAACTTTTGGGTTATCTCCCAATAAGTACTTTTCTTTAACGCCTTTAAGTTAGGCATAAGAAGCAAGAAAGAATCAAGTGTTCTCAAATGAAGAAGCATTAATGCCAAATTTTGTTTTCATAGGAGAATCAAAAGAAATATTTTCTCTCTTTTTAGGGAAGTGTTCTATACCTTTCTTGAGTGGGAGTTCATATTTAATGGTGCCTTGTTTCATATCAATGATGGCACCAACAGTTCTAAGAAAAGGTCTTCCCAAAGTAATAGGACAAAAATCATTGTATTCAACATCCAAAACATAGAAATCAACGGGGACATAGGCATTGTTAACCATAATAAGAACATCATTAAGTCTCCCCATGAGTTTATTTTTAGCATTATCATCAAGTGGGACATTCAAATAACAATCTTCAAGAGGAGGCAAATCAAGCATATCATAAATCCTTCAGGCATAATAGAAACACTACTATCAAGATCACATAAAGCTTTGAAATCAAAGTCATTCACTTTCATATTAATGATGGGTTCCCAACCATCCTCTTGTTTATAGGAATAGAAGCTTTATGTTTCATCTTTTCTTATTTAATCTTTATGAGAGCATCAGTAATGTGTTTTGTAAAAGCCATGTTCATAGCACTAGCATTAGGACTTTTAGCAAGCTTTTGTAGGAACTTAATAACTTCAGAGATATTGCAACCATCAAGATCAAAATCAACTTTATCATCTAAAGTAGTAGAACTATTACTAACCTCAACACTAGTGGTGGTAATAGTAGAAACACTAATGTTTCTAGCAATTTCATCTTCTCTTTCCCACTTAGCATGTAATTCAACTAATGGTCTAACATTTTCATCAATTCTCACTTGTATAACATTAGTAGCTGCAAAGGGATTATCATTAGTTTCAGGTTTAGCAGCCATTTTATTCAAAGAAGATTGAGCCAAAGATGCTATATTTCTTTCAGCATTAGAGAGTTTTCCTCAATAGTTTTATTGAAAGCAGTTTGTTTACTAATAAACTCTTTAAGCATAACTTCAAGTTCAGAGGGAGCACTCCTATTATTGTTGTAAGAATTTCCATAAGCATTACCATTGTTGGGAGGATATGGCTTATAATTGTTGTTACCAAAATTGTTCCTATAAGCATTATTACCATAAGCATTGTTGCCAAAATTGTTATTTCTTATGAAGTTCACATCAACTTGCTCTTCTTGAGCATGCAAAGAGGCTAAAGGAACATTATTTGGATCCATATAGGCTTTCCCATTAACAAGCATAGACATAATAATATCAATTTGATCACTCAAGGAGGAGGTTTCCTCAACAGAATTTACCTTCCTACCTTGTGGAGCTCTCTCAGTATGCCATTCGGAATAATTAACCATCATATTGTCCAGAAGTTTTGTTGCAACACCCGAAGTGATGGTCATAAAGGTACCTCCAGCAGCAGAGTCCAATAGGTTCCTTGAAGAATAGTTCAATCCTGCATAAAAAGTTTGGATGATCATCCAAGCAGTCAGTCCATGAGTGGGACAATTCTTTACCAAAGATTTCATT
The DNA here is from genome assembly GCA_910589775.1 of Avena eriantha. NCBI lineage: Eukaryota > Viridiplantae > Streptophyta > Magnoliopsida > Poales > Poaceae > Avena > Avena eriantha. Next base: position 70,203,434 of record OU342744.1, on the reverse strand, counting down.
CTTTCCCAAGCTTGAGCAACATGCTCATTATCAAGTTGTTTAAACTTCATTATTTCACTTCTCATGGATATAATCTTAGCAGGAGGATAGTATTTTCCAATAAAAGCATCTTTGCACTTAGTCCAAGAATCAATACTATTCCTAGTTAAGGAATTCAACCATTCTTTAGCTTTTCCTCTCAAAGAGAAAGGAAACAATTTCAGCTTAATAATATCACCATATATATAACTATGCTTTTGCATCTCACAAAGTTCAACAAAGTTATTTAGATGGGAAGCAGCATCTTCATTGCCAATACCAGAAAATTGTTCTCTCATAACAAGATAGAGTAAAGCAGGTTTAATCTCAAAGAAAGTATCTTCAGGCACAGGTGGAGTAATAGGTTTGCTCGTAAAATCATTGTTGTTGGTGCTAGTGAAGTCACACAACTTAGTATTTTCAAGAGTAGTCATTTTTTTTGGGTTTTCAAATAAGAAAGCGAACTAGTAAAACTATTTTTTTGTGTTTTTGAATAACAAAACAAGCAACCAAAGAAAAAAGAAACTAAGCAAAAAAAAATAACAAAGTAAAGAGATTGGTTATGAGGGACTCCCCTTGTGAAGATGTCCTTGACTCCCCGGCAACGGCGCCAGAAAAATGCTTAATGGCTCAATGCACGGCGCCCAGAAAAGTGCTGGTGCGTGGTTGATGTAGAGCTCGTTGGGAACCCCAAGAGGAAGGTATGATGAGCACATCAGCAAGTTTCCCTCAGTTATGAAACCAAGGTTTAATCGAACCAGTAGGAGCAAGAAAACACCCCAAAGGTGTTACTAGCAGAGCTTTGGCAGGGCGCACTACCGGTGCTAGTAGCAACGTGGAGACCTACACAACACAACCACAGAACTTTGTCCCCAACTTGCGATGAGGTTGTCAATCTTACCGTGTTTTGCGGAAAACAAAGGATTAAACATATCGAATGGAAAGAAGTAATAGTTTGTAGAAAGTAAACACAAAGTAGTAAACAGTTTGTAGATTGAATGTAAAAGACAAGGACCAGGATCCATACTTCACTAGAGGTGGCTCTCCTTAAGATAGATAACATGCTGGGTGAACAAATTACAGCGGGGCAATTGAAAAACATCGAGAAAGCAATCCATTCATATACTAATCATCTTGACCCCTTTGAGACTTGATTGGGGATTACAACATTATACATAGACCACCATCCAACTGCACCTATGACTAATAATCCAACTTCAGGTTATCATCCGAACCCCCTCCTGTATTAAGTTGCAAGCAACAGATTATTGCTTTACGAACTGCGTGTAAAGTAAACAATACGATTGTTCTATGAACAAAGGATTGTTGTTTTCTCCCTAGTAGCAACAACACATCTAGTACCTTAGAGATTTATGTCACTTCCCCAGAATACCAGAGGCATGAACCCACTATCGAGCATAAATACTAACTCTTGGAGTTGCTAGCATCTACTTGGCCAAGATAGCTACTAACAACGGAAAGCATGCAAGATCACAAATAATAAAGACATGATAGAATCAATAATCAATCTGAAATAGCATCTCAATATCCATTGGATTCCCCCAAACACAACATGTATGATTACAAATAGATGATCCTGATCATGAACGGAGCTCACAAGATCTAGACATGAAAGCACAAAGGAGGAGAACCAGCCATCTAGCTACTACATGGATCCGTAGTACAAGGATGAACTACTCACGCATCACACCGGAGGCTTTCATGGTGATGAAGAAGGCCTCCAGGGTGAATTCCCCTCTCCGGCAGGGTGCCGGCAAGAGCTTTAGATCCCTCCCGATCTAGGGATGGAGATGACAGCGGCTACAGACTCTTTCATGGATTTTTGATCGGGTACTTAGGGTTTTTGTCCCGAGGGCATCTTATAGGCGGAAGGGGAGGCCGAGGGGGTGCCGGGAGCGGCCACACCACCCCCTAGCACGGGCCAGGCCTGGCCGCGTGGCCAGGTGGTGTGGTGGCTCCCTGGCCCCTCTCCGTCTCGTACTCTGGCATCTGATGACTTCTGGAAAAATAGGCACGTTAGCTTTTGTCCCGACGAATTCCGTGAATATTCATTTTCTGACTTTCCTAGAACGAAAAACAGTAGAAAACAGGCAGCTGGCACTGTGGCTCTTGTTAATAGGTTAGTCCAAGAAATCATATGAAATGTACTCCAATGTGTGGACAAAACACAAGAAAGTGGATAAAACCAAGCATGGAACATCAAAAATTATAGATACATTTGCAATGCATCACAAACCACCCGGTGGTTGGCTCACAAAGGGTGGAGGACAAGCCAGTGGAGGCGGAGGTGGACAGCCTAACAGAGGTGGAAGCTATGCCAAAAATAACAATGGCAAGAGAGGTAGACCTACTAGAAAGATGAATTGCGCAACCTTGGAGGAGGTGGATAACTCGGATCAAGCGGTGATAGGTACGCTCAATGTTCTCACAAATCCCGGAAAAGTTTTATTTGATACGGGTGCAACTACTTCTTTCATGTCTGAGGAATTTTGTGATAAATTCAGGATTAGAAGGGCACCGTTAGAAAACCTATGACCGTAGTTACAGCCAGAGGGATCGTGGTAGTTAGAAACATTAAAGTAAACCAAGTAATTTCCATATGTGGTCAAACCTATTATGTAGATCTTTATGTGATTCCATTAAAAGGAATAGTAGTAGTACTACGAATGGATTGGATGATAGACTATGGATCTCATATCAATTGTCAGGAGAAAACTATTTCAATCAGGTCTCCAAGTGGTGGAAGGATAGTCTATCAGGGGGATAAACATAGTCATATCATGGTGGATCTGCAATTGATTTCAATGAAGGAAGTCAAATTGGAAAATATTCTGGTAATGAAGGAATTTCAAGATGTTTTTCTAGCTGAGTTACCAGGAATGCCACCTGATCGAGAAATAGAGTTCACTATTGACCTAATACCCGATACAACACCATCACCAATAGCTCAAGCACCATATAAGATGGGGCCAAAATAATTAAAGAGCTTAAGGAACAAACTAATGAGTTAGCCATAAAAGGATTTATTCATGAGAGTGTATCTTTGTGGGGAACTCTGGTAATTTTTGTGGACAAACGAGATGGAGGACGAAGAATGTGTGGGGACTACAGAAATCTCAACAATGTCACCATCAAGAACAAGTACCCATTACCAAGAATTCAAGATCTATTTGATCAAGTCAAGGGAGCTGGAGTATTCTCCAAGATTGATCTAAGATTAGGATACCATCAGATAAAAATTAAACCTGAAGATATTCCTAAAACAACATTTGTGTCAAGGTATGGACATCATGAGTATCTTGTCTTACCTTTTGGTCTAACCAATGCACCAGCATTATTTATGAATTCGATAAACAAAATCTTCATGCCTTACTTGGACAAGTTTGTCATAGTGTTCATTGATGATACTCTGATATACTCTAAGGATACAGAAGAGCATGAAGAACATTTGAGAATAGCATTGCAAATCTTAAGAGAACATATGCTATATGCTAATTTTAGCAAGTGTGAATTCTGGTTGGATGAAGTAGAGTTTCTTGATCATGTGTTCAGTAAAGATGGAATTGCTGTAAATCCATCCAAAGTCCAATCAGTGATGGAATGCAAGGCACCAACCAATGTGAAGCAAATCCATGGTTTCCTAGGCATGGCCGATTATTATAGGAGATTCATAGAAGGTTTTTCCAAGATAGCTAGACCCATGACCAAATTGTTTAGAAAGAATACACCATTCATATGGGATGAGAAGTGCGAAGCAAGTTTTCAGGAGTTGAAAACCCGATTAACTACAACAACAATCCTAGCAATTCCAGAACAAGGAAGAGATTACATAGTCTATTGTGATGCATCTAAGGAAGGATTAGGTTGTGTGCTTACGCAAGATCGTAAAGTAATTGCTTATGGATCTAGACAACTGAAACCACATGAAGTGAATTATCCAACTCATGATTTAGAGTTAGCAGTAGTAGTCTTTGCTTTAAAAGTATGGAGACATTTTCTCTATGGGGCAGGAGGTGAGTTATACACTGACCACAAAAGTCTCAAATATTTATTCACTCAAAAGGAATTAAATATGAGACAGAAGCGTTGGCTGGAGTTAATTAAAGATTATGATCTAGCAATCAATTATACCCTTGGACAAGAAAATGTTGTGGCAGATGCTTTAAGTCGGAAAAGCACAGATACGCAACCTATGAATGGAGAACTAGCAAAATAACTACAAATGGATTTGGAAAGGTTGGAAGTACAATTTATAAGTACAACAGTTCTTGGAGGATTAGCTACCATAAGAGTAATTGAAGAGCGGAGTAGTGATCTTTGGCATGAAATTTTTAGACATCAAGGTGAAGATCCTTTTATTCCTGAAAAAGTTCGAAGAATCTCTCAAGGTCAAACATCAGCTTTTCACCTAGGAGATTATGGATCTTTATGGTTTCAAAACCATCTCTATGTACCAGATGTGCCTGAAATTGGAGAGGTGATACTTCAGGAAGCCCATGAAACATCCGGGAAGTACAAAGATGTACATGGATTTAAAAGAGTTGTTTTGGTGGAATAATATGAAAAGAGATATTGCAAGGTATGTATCTGAATGTCATAATTTCCAAAGGGTAAAAGCCGAAATCAAAGTCCAGCAGGACCATTACAACCTTTGGAAATTCCAAAATGGAAGTGGGAAGAAATTGGTATGGATTTTATCACAGGGTTACCCATGACACCGAAGCGGAAGGATATGATATGGGTGATTGTGGACAGACTCACAAAAAGTGCGCATTTTATTCTAGTAAACCAAAAAGATAATGCTCAAAAATTGGTAGAAATGTATATCAAAGAGATTGTGAGTAAGAACGTGGTACCCAAGAAGATTGTATCATACAGAGAATCTGTGTTTACATCAGCATTTTGGAAACAATTACATGCAGAACTTGGTTCAAAGTTGGATTTCAGCACAGCTTATCATCCAGAAACTGGAGGCCAGACAAAAAGAACTAATCAAATATTTGAGGACATGCTTAGAGCTTGTGCATTACATTTTGGAGGTTCGTGGGAAGATCATCTACCATTGGCAGAATTTTCCTACAACAACAGCTATCAGAGTAGTCTGAAGGCAGCATATAACCTATATGCTGATATGAACCTGGTAGTAGCAAGGAATTTGCACCAGATTATATTAGGGAAAAGCAAGATATCATAGATATTATTAGAGATCGATTGAAGATAGCTCAGAGTCGACAAAAGAGTTATGCTGATCAAAGCCGAAGATCATGGCATCCAGAAGTGGGGGATATGGTATATCTCAAGGTAAGTCCGATGAAGGGGGTAAAGAGATTCAGAGTCAAAGGAAAACTAAGCCCAAGATATATTGGACCATTTAAGATAGTGAGTCAGAATATAACAATAGCTTATGCTCTTGAGTTACCAAAAAGGCTAGCTCAGGTTCACAATGTTTTCCATCTATCACAACTCCAGAAATTTCTTAAAGTTCCCGATGATGCCATCACACATCAAGAAATTGAGTTACAAGAAGATTTGACTTATGTTGAAAAACCCTATAAGATTCTAGAGGAGAACTGGAAAATGTTGAGAAACAGGGAATCAAATACTGCAAGGTACAGTGGGAACATCATCCAGAGCGAGAAGCCACATGGGATAAACAGGATGACTTGAGGGACATATCCAAAAATATTCAGGTACACGTCCGAAAACTTCGGGATGAAGATTATTTTAAGGGGGAAGTCTGTAACATCCCAGCATTAGGATCCAACAAAGGGTAGAAATAGGAATCTAAGTTTGTGCATGCATGCATCTGTAAAATCAGGGTAAATTTTTTGCCAAACATAAACCTAAAGGGATCAGAGTTTCTTTCACTAACTGGACGTAGGAATAGCCCTTGTTAGTGATTGCTATGAATTCTGACATGACCTTTAGGAATTATTAGGTTTTGGGGAAGTTATTATGAATTCAAATTTGAAATTTAAATCAATTTTAAAATATTTAAGATTTGGAAGTTAGGAATATTAAATTGTTTTCCAAAATACTATATTAACATTATTTGATTAAATTATAGATACAGTAAACAACTATAAAGATCTGAGAAGTGAAAATGAGGTAAGAAATGAATTTTTATTTCATGATTATATCACAACATTACAAATGGTAATAATTACATCAAAAGTAGAAGATTAAAGAGAATAGAAATACAACTTTATTTCCTTATAATATATCTTTACAGGCTTCTTTACAAAAAGAATAAAGAAAAGAAGATTACATTTAAGACTTATGCTACTTAGTATTCCTAGACTATATCTTGTATCTCCAGATCTTGTTCCTGCAAATAAGATGAAAACCAACTAAAAGGAAAACAAGAGTTAAACAACTAGTGTTACTCTCAGTGGTGAGCAATGAAATGCATTGTTCAAATTACATCATCGAGTCGTTAAAAGGGGCAAGTTTCACCAGGCAGTAAACCATAAAAAGTAACATGTGGAGATATTCTCACTTGAGATGATCCACACGACCAGGCCACATAGGCACACAGCTTACTCAAAGAATGCATGTAGTGTGCTGTCAATACAGCAGCAACACTACTAGCACTCAAACAAGGCACTCAGCCGAAGCTCATCCACAGACAACATGCTCTCCTTCTCAAGCACATGCTCAGACTTCATTGAGCTTATCAAAGCCTCAACAAAACAGCCACTCTACCAAATTAACCAATAGTTCACCTCAAGATGGTGACATAAGGAGGCGGTGGAGCAGGTGGACACAAAGATGAAGGACACGCTTCCAGGATCCAGAAGTAGCACGAGCAGCACCGGGAGGTGAAGGACAAGATCAAATGAGCAAAGCAGGCTAGCAAGATCAAGCAACTAGATCAAGCCACCAGCAACACCAACACAGCAACAATAAAACAACCTATGTGGTGAGTTATACAAAACCATCACATGCTAATTTTTAGTTGAGCATGTGTTGTTTTATACATAATCCTCTCAGATTCACCCAAGTGGGGTGTACCCATCATAGAGGAATTAGAACTAAAGCCAAGCACTTTGCAAGTAATACCAAGATCTCAGCCTATGCATCATGGATATTGGAGAATAAACCCTACTTATACATCCACTTATTCATTAGCTATAACTGAATATTTCTGGGCACATCCAAAGGATGGAAGCACCTCAGAAAGTAGTCATATTAAAGCTAAAATACACATAATGGTTTAGCAAATCATTTTCTTCAAGTCTATAAGAATCACTATGCTAAACTGAGTACCAAAGCATATTTGAGAGATACACATGAGATAAAAACCTTAGTTTTTATCTAATGTTGCCTCAGACCAGCATCACAGGCATAAAGCAATTATTGAATATCATTAGCCAACATATTCAGTAGGAGTTTTCAACTCAATTTAGCATCAAGTCATTCTGGAGTATGTGTAGAATAAAGCCAGTACTAGAGCAAACCCTGTGTACCATTCCTAGGAAGGTGTCACCAGGATTTGTTCTAACTAAGCCAATCCTAACCAGAGATCACATAATCCAGGTCATTCAAAGAGGAATAGTTAATCATCTTCCTAATATGTCAATTAGGAAGCTTTCTTTTACATACAAGAATATCACTAGAGACCTCAATGATAATTCCATATAGCCAAATACAAGTTCCAGTACTGAAACCAAACCAGTTAACCATCATCACTAATCAGATAATAGGCTAGCTTAAAGTCACCACATTCCCAAATTGTGTGCTGACAGTAACAAGGCTAAGATAACAGTTTATCTTACAGAATTATCAGTAATTACCAGGGCATCAGAAGGCTATGGTTCAACATAGAATCAACACCAGAGCCATTCCTAAATAGCTTAGTATCCTCAATTATCAACACAGAGGAGTGAAACCCTAATAGAACAGGTAACCCTAATGGGGAATTTCGCTTTGGGAGCACTCGATGACCAGCAAGGGAAGTATAGAGAGAGCACGAAGAGGAAGCAAAAGAACTTACTCATGGTCCTCGTTGTATATTAGAATAGGAAGCAGAGGGTCCGACGAGCGCACGGCGGCACGGGGAGCACCCGAAGGGCGCTGCAACCCGCACCGAGCCGAGGTGGCAGCCAAAACATCGTTTGAGGATGCACAGCACCACCACAGCCACACGGGGGCACCTCACAGCACCACTGGAGCGGTAGCGAAGGCATCACTGGTGGCACCGCAAACCGTAGGGTTCGGAACTGAGCCAGCCTCTCCGAAGGAGGGCCCCAGAGCCAAATCAAAATGGACCAGGCGAAGGAGCAGGGTCCACAACCTCGCCATACACCATGGCGGCGGCCGGGGAGGCCCAGGGCGGTGGCACTCGAGCGGCAACGGCGTCGGCGACACCGCGCCACAACAGATCGAGGAAGACACGAGGGGGCGAGAGATTGGTGGAGTGCGTACTAGGCCGGTGTGGTTCAGTACCCTTCACGGGTAAGGGTTGACCAACCCAGATGGGCCGGGTCAGGGCTGGGCCAGCCCAAGGGGCTAGGTCTAGTTTTGAATAGGAGAAAATATAATTAAATTGTCAAATGACCAAAATACCCCTAGGACTAAAATGGCTCTAAGAAATAAAATAAAAATCCTAAAATTATAAATAAAATATTAATGGAACCAAAACAATGTCCTCTACTTAAGAAAAATAACAAATGGAATTCTAGGTAATTAAAATTAAAATTATTATTACTAGGATAAAGATTCCTTCTGGAATTTTATAAAATTATACAAACACAAAAAATTGAATAAAATTCATGTTTAGAATTCTAAAAGGAAGTGCTATTAAAGAAAAATAGTAATTTGTATTTTTGAAAGGTAAATTAAATGTAATAAAAATAAAGTAGGAATTTTTGTTAAATATTTAAAGGATTTAAAAATGAAATGAATTCAATTTTAAACTCTTTAAATAATTTTAGTCTTTATAAAAATACCATATATAGTGTTTATAACAAAATTTCAAAGACTTTATGTAATACTTTTCTTTTAATTAAAGAAATAGTAAATCCTTTTACTATGAGGGTAAAACATGCAAATAAACTAATAATAAACCATTGCATGACATTACTATGCATTTCATATTGCTTCTTTAAATATTGACCTTACCGGGCAATAATGGTTCTTTGTAGAAAAAGGAGCTCAAGGTCAAGTGGAAGCATCCGACTTCACTACCTTGCATTTACAAGGCAAGTTCATAACTTGCTCATGTCCTTTGAAGAGTCTTTATCAAAGATATTGCAAATTGTGTGTTAACCTCTATGATCTGGAGAAAGAAAATATTATCTTCTCTAATAAATAAGATGTAGTTATTATCCTAAGTGATGAGAAAGATTGGCAATGGAACTTAGGGTTCCAATTGCACAAGTCACCATAGGCTTCACAACCCATGACATCCGTGATTCTAGCGCCGTATATTACGCGTTAACCATGAGATTTGGAATGAGACGGAGAAGTCAGCTGTATCTTCTTTCTTTCATATGGAGGCAAGATGACCTTAACGTGACGCTGTGAATTCCTTGTGCGGATCTAGCATATGGGTGAACACCGTTAGGCTCCACGTTTTTGGTATCTGGATTATCTATGAGCAGCTGCGGAGGTATAGTCGGACCTTTATGGAGCTTGCCAAGGGCATAATCGGCTCGTAGAGTCTTCGAGAACTCACCAGGGTTGTAGCTTGCCCGAAAGGGGGCTTAACGAAGGTGTAGTCAGCCCCGAAGGATCGTGCAAACATATGGGGTCGCGGAGAGGGTAGTGATTGGCTTGGATCACCTACTAGGGCCCACATCACGGAATTGTGGACGGGAAAGTACGCTCGATTATGCAACAAGGAGTTGATCTCCCATGGGTAAAGCAACGCACCTCTTCAGAGTGTTAGAACTGTAACTTATTACTCCTCGTTCCGGGAAGGAACTACGAACGTGGCAGGAAAGGAACTCCATGAAGTTCTGGTCAACCTGTGAAGGCTGATCGCCATAGTTTTTGATAATAAAATCAATATTTGAAGAATTTTTTATGAAAACTGCATAGTGCCAAGGACTTATAGTCCGAGGTGGTAGATAGAGCATCAAACTTGCCACCTTGCTTATAATGAACTTGCTGGGTAACACCGTTACTCACTGTTTCCTTTGAACCCCTACTTAGACTCTGAGAATCCAGAAGACCCTTCGATGTACGCAGCTGAAGGGCAAGAAGATGTCTACTACGAGGATCCATACCTGTCTAGAGGAGTTGAAGGGGTGGACTATGAAATACGCTATGGAGTGGAGGGCAACTAGTTCGAGTAGTTGCCTTAATTATTTGTAAACCAATTGAGCCGAGCAGCAGGAACTTTATAAAATAAGTTGTTGAGCTCAATTCGGAATATGAGTTTGAACTTTATATCTTTCGCTAAAACTACTTAAGTTTGGTTTGTAATTTTGTAACACTTGAAGTTGGAACTTCTGGTTTGTAATAATAATGAAGTGTTTATGTTTGTAATATGGACCCGCAATGTTTCTATTGTACCACTCTGAGGGATGTGATATTTACGGAATGATGTTCTGTAGATGTCATGTCCACGACTATACTGTACTACACATGTAGTGGTATGCTGGGTCACCGCATCTCCCCCGCGAACGGTTGCCAATGTATTTGGCAATTGGTTACATGGGATTCACGATAAATATGGGACTTTATTTAGGGTGGGAGCGTTTGCCATTATTTGATCGATTTGGCTATATAGAAATGACAAGATTTTTAATAACATTGTTTCTTCTTCTTTGCAGGTGATCTAGCTCGCGCAACGGCTATCATTCGATCATGGATTATGCTTCAGCGTATGGAGTTCCGCGACTTATTTGCGGAGGGGTGTACGCGATTGGAGGACGTGACGAGGGATATTTTCTCCCGACATGGATGACAGCGTGACCTACGGATTAAGCTGTCATAGTTGCATGCCGTTTTATTTCATTCTATGGATTGTAATGCTCGTACTTTATTTTCGTACTCGTTGGGTGGTTGATCGGCTGTGTGCATCCTAGATATGCAGAGGCCGGGTGTAAACATTGCTTATGAGTAATAAAAGCGCCTATTCCCCCCCCCCCCAAAATATGGCTGCACTTCTCTGTACATTGAAGAATGATCGAATATTCCCCATAATATAAGTATTTTTATTATGCTCAAAATGCTTATATTGTGGAAAAGAGGGAGTGTAATTAATTATCTCTACTTGATCCAATATGAGACCCTTGCTAGTAGTTTTGTGGGCGTTTTTGTTTTAGTTTATCAGTTTATTTTTGACTTATGAACAACGCAATGGATATTCAAACTGAAACAAATATATCTGAGATGTATTATATTCACAAATTTTGTTTAGATGCATTACATTTGCATTTGTTGATTCACTGATTCTCTCGTGTTGTAATGCACGGGCATGTTTTGAGCCCATTAGAAATGCACTAGATGCCCTATCCGTGGGCATTATTCACTAGTACTACGAAATGTCCTAGCTGAGTTCTGCGCTATCTTATCATTCTGAAACTAATAAAGATATAGAAAAACTATTACACGGCCTTCCTATGGCCTAACTTGTGGCCTACCCAGGAACCGAATGGTTTTATTCGGCTTTATAAGGTGTGTTTGGTAGCCCGGGTGAACCCAGATTGTCTTTCTCTACTCATACATGTTGACCCCAGACAAGTTGTGTTGAGATTCGCTCATGTGTTTGGTAGCCTGTGTCGGTCAAGATATGTTGGGCTGAGATATTGTTTGGTAGCCCAGGTCTATGTAAGCATGCTGAGCTTGGACTTTGTTTGGTAGACTGCATGTGATTGAGACAAATAATAATCCAACTTATTCAAATTTCAATAAGTATATATAATTTTGGCAAATAATAAGCAACAAATTTAGAGCACCAACAAGTAATAATTTCATCACATACCAAGTGACAGCACGTCATACATACCAAGTGACAAATTTGACAGCAAATTTGGAGGACCAACATAATAAGCACCAAAACAACACGTCATACATTCAAAGTGACACAACACGTCATACCAAGTGCAATTCATAATAAGTACGTCCGAGTGCTCAATAATAGATCCATATAACAAAGTTGACAATGCATTAGTTCTAATCAGCATTACAAAAGAGGATGTTTCTCAAGTTGCATCAACCAACAACACATCAAACAAGATCAGGATTTTTAGCTATGATACGCTTGAATGAGGCCTCACGAACTTCAGCTTCCATTTTCATGAAATTAAGGCCTTTACCTTTATGCTCTGTCAAATAATCTAAAACAGCCAATCTTTGTTCCATCTCAAATTGGGTAAGATCCATCACAGTTTTGCACAAATCAGGGTGGGTTTCGATATGGCAAGTGTTGTTGATAGCACCAGCCACATCACGCAATGCTTCCGACATGTTGGTAACCTGAATCATATCTTCCTCAGCCAAAATAGGACCCCTCTTCCTCTTCCTATTTGAGCTAGAAGGTGAAGGAGTAGTGGTATCAATGCCATGTCCACCTAACTCATGTGTCGCTTGACCTTCTACCTCAATGGGTTTCCCTAGAGGCTCATTCGACCCCATTGCAAACTTACCAGTGGCTAATTTATCGGCAAAGCAAGTTTTCATATATTCAAAGTTGACAAGTGGTGTGTTTAGAAATTCAGCATCCTTAGGAGTATCCTACATATAACATTAAGAACAGATTTCAAGACATATTTCAGCAGTAACATGACATATTTCAGCAGTAACATGACATGTTTCAGCAATAAAGAATGGATTTCAGCAATAACATGACATACCTGAGTGTGACCCAAAGAATGTTGCTCTTCTAAAACTATCATTTTTTGATCATCATCCCAAAGCGCCCCACTTAAAATTCTCAATTTCTCGATTTTTTGATATCTAACCTTCCATTTGCGGTGATGATTGGTCACTTGGGTGTTGGTCACTTCATAACCGACAAGTTGGGTCAACTCTTTTGCAACTTTGGTAATATGGATTTCTTTGAATCCTTTGTCTATCTTAACACCTTTTCCGCCTATGGCGGCGAGACCTCGGAGCATGCATGCTGACATAGGAGGGGTCCAATTCATGATCTTCGTTGTCTTCTTGGCTTTAGCACCTACATCCGGAACTTCCTCCATAGATTCAGCCATCTACACCAAACAAATTGCATCAGTTTTCAGCATACATATAACATATTCCAACAACATATGACACATTTCAGCACCAAAATGACAGTTTTCAGCATATATATAACATATTCCAGCACCAAAACGTGTCTTGTGGCCAACTACTAGGAGAAACATGGCTACTTGTTCCTCGATAGAAGTATGAATACTATCTTTCAATAATTCTCTCTCTCTAAACAAAGTGCACAAACGAAAAAAGGGAGCTCTTTTCATTCTAAGCTGATTTGAGCAATTTATATCGGTAGAATGATATATATATCTCAGATATGATTCCCTAGCTATGTCCATGTCAATCCTACAACGTAATGTTATCACTGGAGTTTTCCTAGCTTTTCTTGAGATAAACACCATATAAGCACCCAATACAGCTGCCAGGCGGGCTGTTTTCACAATTAGTTGCCTCCGTTTTTTTGCCAAATCATCCATCTAAAGAAATAAAAACAAATCATGTTGGTATTATGACATAGCAGTGCGCAACTGTCACACAATAGGATGAAACAAACATACACAATGAACAAATCTTGTTGCCAAATGATTCATTATTCTCAGTGTGCTGGTCCTTGGCCGGCAACGTCGATTCCCACGGTGCCGATCTGGAGCGCCCTAAGACCACCGGACGTCAGAGCCTAGGGAATGAGGGCAGGGAGAGATCCCGGCTGAGGGAGAGGGGCGGGGAGGCTCGCTGGCGGCGGGATCTGGGAGCGGGAGGGCTGGCGGCGATGGGATGTGGGGTGAGCGACAAGGGAGAAAGAAGAAAATGGGGGGCGGCTCGGGGCAGGCTGGGGTCTGGGGGCGTGGCCGGACACGTGGGGAAAGAATCGGGACACGCGGGACCGATTTTTCGGGACGGACGGAGCAGGGCTGAGGTGTGAAGCTCGTTTTCGAGTTCGCAATCGGGCACTGTCGAGACGCTGTTTTTATACCGGTGGGCACTGCCCAGACAACGAACCGATCTAACAAACAACCAAAAACTAGCTGAGGTGGGAATATCTCAGTTGATCTAATCTACCAAACACACCCATAGTCTTGTCGTGGCCCTCTTGCTCAGGTATCGCTTCCTCCACGTAGCTAAGGTTTTATCGAGCGCATGTCAAAAAGAAGGGCCATGTTGAGCGTCCCCGGGTATCAAAGCCCCCGATCCCCCAGGTCCCCAGCCGTTAGATCTAAAGAATTTGCATCGTTTGATCGCGTCTTCCTCTTCCTATGTCCCTGCTTTTGCTGTATTGAATGAATGAGTTGTTTCTTGCTTTCACTCTTGCACATAACAAAAATAGGGGATAGAGCCTCTCGCTCTCGTGTGGAGGGGAAGGCAACGGAGGAGACGGCATGCGACGTGGTGGCGCACCCTGGAGCTATCGTCGACATTCGCTGTAGCAAATAGATGGCGGTAGGGATGGCTCACACCTCCGCTCCATTCCCTAACCCCACAAACACTAGTAGAAAACAGACCTTTGGTCCAGGGGTATTAGCCCCGGTTTTGCTACAAACCGGGACTAATGCCCCGGTCCAACGACTAGAACTGGCCCCAGGGGGGTGGCAGGCACTAGCCATGGTTCGAACGGGACCTTTAGCCCCGGATCGTGTAACAAACCGGGGCTAAAGGGTTTCAGGCAGGCCAGGTCGAGCGCCAGACCCTTTAGTCCCGGTTTGTTATATGACCCGAGGCTAAAGGTGGACCTTTAGCCCCGGTTCTAGACATGAACCGGGGCTAAAGGTCTGGCTATATTTTCTTCCCCTGCCCGAGCCACCATTCAAGCTGGTGGCTCTCCTCTCTCTCTCTCTCTCTCTCTCTCTCTCTTTCTTGCTTCAAGCTCGAGTTCATGCCCTTTTTTCCTCAAGATTTTTCTATATTTTGTGGTGCCCCATCTATCCAAAGGTTCTAAAAGGTGAGCAACTTCATCCTTTGAACTCTCATTGCTATAGTAGCTCATTTCATGCTCTATATTATAGATGGATTTGTGGATTTAGTTTGGTAGTAATTTTTGCAATGATAGCATGAGATCGATATTTAGATTCTATCTATCTTGTATTAATGTAAGGAACTCTAAGGTAAATATCACAATATGTGGATTCTATCTATATATATCTTTTTTTGGCACATAGTCTCGAAATTTGATTTTAGAAGCACACACATGCGTGAGTTCATCATTCTAACTAGCTAGCTTGGCAAAATATCCTTCTTCGTCTACCTGCGTTCAACAAACTGAAAAAATTGTAACAAAGCTAGGCTTAATTCATAAAATCTTGATAAGAAGACATCACAATTCACATATTAGGGAGTGCCTCTATGGCGAGCTCCTCGAAGATGTCTGAGGACGGGATCCTAAGACATCTTCGAGAAGCTCTGCCGTAGTGGTGTCCCTGCTCTCCCACACTCGGTTTATATCTTCTCTAGCTAAATCAGTATGCTGGTGGAGCTAACTAATTTCACATATTAGAGAGTGCCTCTACGGCGAGCTCCTCGAATATGTCTGAGGACGAGGTTCTAAGACATCTTCGAGAAGCTCCGCTGTAGTGGTGTCCCTGCTCTCGCAAACCATCTTGCAGTTCTTCACAAGAATGCATAACTATTTATAGATTAAGTAGCACGACATAGTGTCGGGCACTGATGACATAATGTAAACACACTCACCCTGGCATAGTGCTGCCACCCACCCTAAATAGTGTCGGCATTTAATTTACTGGCTTAGTGCTTCCCACTAAGGACATAGTGTCGATATGATGTATCCACATCCACATTTAGTCCCGGTGGTGCCTCCAACCGGGACTAAAGGTTCATCATATCTTTAGTCCCGATTGCTGGTTTTAATTTTGTTTTTAGATTAGTACTAATTAATTATGATGATGTTTGATGTACTTAAGTAATTATATAATGCAGATGAGCCGACAATGGATGTACGTTGACCGACTCTCTAACGAGTTCATTAAAGACATGCATTCATTTCTTCTTGTGGCCGAGGAAAACAAGCGGAATGGTTTTATGTCTCTTCCTCAAGAGTCCTTCACATCCACCTATTTCGGTCCGGTTTCATGACTGGCTATAATTGTTGGACCAAGCACGGAGAAAGAGGGGTTATGATGGAAGACAACAAAGAAGAAGAGAATGACAACGACTACCCTGAATACGATGGTACTACAATGGAAGACATTGATGAAGAAAAAGATGAAGAATGGCCATCAGATCTGCCCGATGATGATCTTAGTCGGGCCATTGCTGATGTCCAGGAAGAATGCGTAACTGAAAGGGAGAGGTTTAAGTTCAAGAAGATTTTAGAGGATCACAACAAATTGTTGTACCCAAATTGTGAAGATGGGCACAAAAACCTGGGTAGCACACTGGAATTGCTGCAATGGAAGGCAGAGAACGGTGTGACTGACAAAGGATTTGAAAGGTTTCTGAAAATAATGAAGAAGTTGCTTCCAAAGGATAACGAACTGCTCGCCAGTACCTACGAAGCAAAGAAGGTTGTCTGCCCTCTAGGATTAGAGGTGCAGAAGATACATGCATGCATTAATGACTGCATCCTCTACTACGGCGAGGAGTACGAGAATTTGGATGCATGCCCAGTATGCACTACATTGCGGTGTAAGATAAGAAGAGAAGACCCTGCTGATGTTGAGGGCGAGCGCCCCATGAAGAGGGTTCCTACCAAGGTGATGTGGTATGCTCCTATAATACCACGGTTGAAACGTTTATTCAGGAACAAAGAGCATGCCAAGTTGTTGTGATGGCATATGGAAGACCGTAAGAAAGACGAGAGGTTGAGACACCCCGCTGATGCGTCGTAGTGGAGAAAAATCGAGAGAGAGTTTCCGGACTTTGCAGGTGATGCGAGGAACTTATGGTTGGTCTAAGTACAGATGGCATGAATCCTTTTGGGGAGCAGAGCTGCAGTCATAGCACCTGGCCTGTGACTCTGTTTATCTATAACCTTCCTGCTTGGCTGTGCATGAAGCGGAAGTTCATTATGATGCCAGTGCTCATCCAAAGCCCGAAGCAACCCGGCAACGACATTGATATGTACCTAAAGCCATTAGTTGAAGAACTATTACAGTTGTGGCACGGAAAAGGTGTACGTGTGTCGGATGAGAACAAGTAGGAGGAATTTGACCTACGAGCGTTGTTGTTCATAACAATCAATGATTGGCCTGCTCTTAGTAACATTTCAGGACAGACAAACAAGGGACACAATGCATGCACACACTGTTTAAACGATACTGAAAGTATATATTTGGATAAATGTAAGAAGAATGTGTACCTGAGGAATCGTCGTTTTCTTCTGCCCACGCACATCCTAAGAAAGAAAGGTAAGCATTTCAATGGTGTGGCAGACAGTCGGTGTAAGCCTATCCGCCGTACTGGTGATGATGTATTTGACATGGTGAAGGATTTAAAAGTAATCTTTGGAAAGGGTCCTGGTAGGCAATCTGTTCCGAAGGACGATGTCGGACACGCACCCATGTGGAAAAAGAAATCTATATTTTGGGAGCTACCCTATTGGAAAGTCCTAGAGGTTCGCTCTGCAATTGACGTGATGCACCTGACGAAGAATCTTTGCGTGGCGCTGCTAGGCTTCTTGGGCGTGTATGGGAAGATCAAAGATACACCTGAAGCACGACAGGACCAACAACGCATAAAAGACCGAGACGGCATGCATCCAGAGTTGTTTGAAGGTACTGCTAGCTACGCTCTTACCAAATAAGAGAAGGAAATCTTTTTTGAAGTCCTTTACAGTATAAGGTCCTGTCTGGTTTCTCGTCGAACATAAAGGGAATAATAAATATGGCAGAGAAAATTTTGAAAACCTAAAGTCTCATGACTGCCACGTGCTTATGACCCAGCTGCTTCCGATTGCATTGAGGGGACTCCTGCCGGAAAATGTTCGAGTACCCATTGTGAAGCTATGTGCATTTATCAATGCAATTTCTCAGAAGGTAATCAGTCTAGATAGTCTACAAAGGTTACAAAAAGATGTGGTCCAATGTCTTGTCAGCTCCGAGTTGTTGTTCCCACCATCCTTCTTCAATATTATGACTCACCTCCTAGTTCACCTAGTCGATGAGATTAACATTCTTGGTCCTGTATTTCTACACAATATGTTCCCCTTTGAGAGGTTCATGGGAGTGTTAAAGAAATATGTTCATAATCGTGCTAGGCCAGAAGGAAGCATCTCAAAGGGTTATGGAACAGAGGAGGTCATTGAGTTTTGTGTTGACTTTATTCCTGACCTTAAGCCTATCGTTGTTCCTGAATCACGGCATGAGGGTAGAATTAGTGGAAAAGGCACGCTAGGAAAGAAAGCAAGGATATGTATGGAAGAACATTCTCTCACTAAAGCACACTACACAGTTCTGCAGACTTCCACCTTGGTGGCTCTGTATATCGAGGAACACAAGAATATTGTACACTCCAACAACCCGGGGAAGCCTGGCTCCTAGATTAGAGATGAACATATGAGGACTTTCAGCGGTTGATTGCAGACAAATCTCATGAATGACATAAATGTTGGAGAGCAGTTGTACTTGTTGGCCAGGGCACGATCTTTGACTATATTGACTTTCCAAGGGTACGAGATAAATGGGAATACATTTTACACGATTGCCCAAGATAAAAAGAGCACCAATCATAATAGTGGTGTCCGATTTGATGCAACATACGAGAATGGGCAAAGGATACATATTATGGTTACATAGAGGAGATATGGGAACTTGACTATGGACCTTTTTTTAAGGTTCCTTTGTTGCGGTGCAAATGGGTCAAGCTGACAGGAGGCGGGGTTGAGGTAGACAAGCAAAATAATACAGCATCCGATGAGCCAAAGCGCCACACAGTTCTTTCAGGAAAAAGAAACATCGTGGGAGTGGAGGATAAGACAGACATGTTAGACGATTATGATAAGTTTCATGAAATTCCGCCCTTCCCTGTGAAGGATGACCCAAGCATCCCGTTAAGTAAGGAAGATGCTTCATGGTTACGGATTATAAGAAAACCCAAACATGTGTGGATGTTGGTGATGTACAATATTATTAAACCTTTATTTTTAATGATCTTCTTATATGTATATGGATATGAACTATCTCGATCTCAATAGGTAGTATTGCGACTTGTTGTGGCCAGACATTTATTAATATTAAAACGTAAAAATTAGTCATAATCAGATCTAGCCCTGTAGTACATAGCTTCTGGGTCGTCTTCAGAATCATCATCGTCATCGTCGTCGCTCAGAACATGCGGATGGATCCTCAGCCCTTCCTCGCAGCATGCAGATGGATCCCCCGGCCTCGGATTCACGACGCGCGGGGGAGGGGGCTCCCGGATGACGACCCCAGTATGCCCTAGGCCTTCACCACCACCACCATTCTTGTGGCTATGCTGTTGGTGAAAGTGCGAGTACCTCAGGCGAGGATGGTCTCCAATGGCGATGTAGCGCATCACACCGGCGATAGTCCGGTTCGCCCACCACAGGCGGCGACCAGCCTCGTTGTGGTTCACTGGGGGCAAGCCATCACCCTCGTACCTGGCAAGCTCCCTTTCCCGCCGGTTTGCGAAGAAGGCATTCCAAGTGTCGAGTTTGTCGGGATCCCAACGGGGATCCATCCGCTGCTCCGGCGTGAGCTTGAGGTAAAAGTGGTTCGTGATGGCCGCCTGGCGGGCCGAACCTTGAGGCACAGGAGGAACAAGAACCCCTCTAGCGCTCAGCATCCAGTCAGCGGGCAGCCGGTACCCCGGCGGGCATGGGTAGCTGGAGGCGCACAGCGCCTCGGTCTCCTCGAGCGTCAGAAAAGCCTAGTAAGCGGTGTCCATTATTTTGAGAGAGAAGGTGTGGATGTGTGGATGGACATGGAGGTCGGCCTAGAGATAGAGGGACATGGCGGGAAGCGGGGGAAATGGCGGGAAAATATGGCGGGAAGCGGGGGAAATGGCGGGAGAACATGGCTGGAAAACATGGGGGGAAGCGGGGGAAATGGCAGGAAGCGAGGGAAATGGCGGGAAAATATGTTTTAGTCCTTGTTAATAGTTTTAGTATTAAATATTATATTTCTCATGATCTATTTTGTGTGTGAATATTTTGGTATATTATATGTATTTTTTCCATTTTTAAATAATAAACTATATTTTTATTATTTTTTGTGAACATTTGTACTAAATATAATACTTTTTAAACAATAGATAATTTCATTTAAGTTGTATAATAAAGTATGATAATAGATTTAAATTATAGATCTTCTTTTTCTGAAAATTTTGATATATAATACATAATTTTCTAAAACCTATAAACCATTTTTGGTTTTGGCGCCAAAAATAACCCTTAGCCCCGGTTTGTAATTTCCCCCTTTAGCCCCGGTTTGTATTACAAACCGGGCTAAAGGGGGTGAGGCGCGCGGGAATTGCGCTGGCCGAAAACACCTTTAGCCCCGGGTTGTAATACAAACCGGGGCTAAACGGTATTACAACCCGGGGCTAAAGGTGGGTGGTATAAATACCCCACCCCCACCCTAGGTCGTGCCACGACCCAGAGAGCTGCCATATCAACTTCTTCCTAGCGCCGCGCCCACGCTGTCCGCCGCACCGCCGCCCGCACCCGTAAGAAGGAGCCCCCCGCCGCCACATGCGCCCGTCTCCGCACTGCACTGCGCCGCTCCGCCCTGCACTGCGCCGCCCCGCCGCGTCTCCATGCCGCCCCGCGCCGGGACGCCGCGCTGCCCTGTCCCGAGTCGCCGCGCCGCCGCGACGCGCCGCCGCCCCGCCGCACCTTCTTTGCCCCGCGTCGTCTCCGCCCCGTGCCGTCTCGCCGTCTTCAGGTGATCGCCATGCAGCCCTAGCTAATTAGTATTTTAGTTAGTGTTAATTTTGTTTAATTAGGGTTATTAGTTAATTTTGGTTAGTACTAGTGTTAGTGTTTGTAAATTAGTAGTATTAGTATTTTGGTTAGTGTTAGTTAGTAGTATTAGTATTTTAGTTAGTGTTAATTAGTAGTATTAGTATTTTAGTTAGTGTTAATTGTATTAGTATTTAGTTAGTGTTAGTGTTATTAGTAGTATTAGTATTTAGTTAGCATTAGTGTTACTAGTATTAGTATTTAGATAGTGTTAGTAGTATTAGTATTTTGGTTAGTTAGTGTTAGTACTATTAGTATTTAGTTGTGTTAGTAGT
Organism: Avena eriantha; assembly: GCA_910589775.1. Lineage (NCBI taxonomy): Eukaryota > Viridiplantae > Streptophyta > Magnoliopsida > Poales > Poaceae > Avena > Avena eriantha. The sequence continues at coordinate 70,182,041 of OU342744.1, read as the reverse complement.
ATTAGTATGTAGTTAGTGTTAGTAGTATTAGTATTTATTTAGTATTAATATTAGTATTTATCTAGGGTTAGTTAGGGTTAGTTAGAATACTTAGTTAATTAGGTTTAGTTTACTTAGTGTTAGGATTAGGGTTAGTGTTAGTAGTATTAGTATTTAGATAGTATTAATATTAGTAATAGTATTTATCTAGGGTTAGTTAGAATACTTAGTTAATTAGGTTTAGTTTAGTTAGTGTTAGGTTTAGGGTTAGTGTTATTAGGGCAATACTTAGTGATTTAGTTACTGTTTATGTTTTATGATTGTTTATTGCTATTATTTAGTTATGCCGCATCCACCTCGTCCGAGCCTACTGGACTCCGTCGGGGATGTCCAAGTCTGGGCTCCGTCGGGTTGGCACTGGGAGGCGCTGCCTGTCGGGACTCGTACGTTGGTGAGGAATCCGGGTATCATCGTCGACCCAGAGCTTCTTTGGTGGCGTCCACGAGGTCCATGAGCGGTGTAGAGGGAGCTAGCCCCTGAGGAGGTGGTGCGTCGTCGTATCCAGGAGGAGGACGAGCTTTTAGGACGATACATGTATCTTTTGGTGACTAGGTTCTCCAATATCTGGCAGATTCATGGATCTTACCCGAGCTATTCTCTGGTGATGGTTCCTCTTCTGTGGCTGCAGAACTCCCGTAGCACAGAACGCGGCAGCCGCGTTCGCTAGTTTGATATGAGCAAGATGTATTAATAATGGACTTTATATTATGAGTGAGATATCAGCGAGATGTATTAATAATGTACTTTATCTTATATTATTGTACTTTATCTTAATCACTAAGTACTGTATCCGAGTTGTCGCAGTTGTAATATTCTTTTACTTAATGCAATATTCTTTTTCTGTATTAGTTAAGCTATGGACGGTAGACAGAATGAAGAGGAGGTTCTCAACATTATAGATGAGGGTACTGGGAGGTCTTATTATGATGGCTTCGAGTATCTTAATTTGTCTGGAGGAGACGCTGGTGGAGAAAATAGTGGAGAGGATGGTGCTGACCATGGTGGAGACCATGGTGAAGACACCATAATAATGACAAATTCCGTCGAGGTATATAAAGCCTCTATCGATCGTTCACTAGTATAGATGCACTAATTGATTCGTATATATTTACTGACGAATGTTTCTTCTCTTAGACCTCAGCTTCCCTCCAATCTTCTACAAGGACAAGAGGCCCGACACACAAGTTGCCTGCTGATGTCCGTTTCAGCATTGACTTAGTCTCTCCACAGGGTCAACTTCTGGAGCCCAAAGAATCTGCGAATGCATTTACAAGTCAATGCGGAGTGATTGTTAGAGACAAAGTCCCGATCACCACGCGAAATTGGAACAAGCCAGGAAAGAAAAAATGATCCAGCTAGGGCTAGTTTTGTAGATGACAGAGTGAAAGATACGATGTGGAATTCTCTCATGACACATTTCACCCTACCAGTCTTGGTGACCGATGAGCTCACACAGCAAAGAAGATGGCCGAACTATTCAAGGAATGGAAAAAAATATTGTACCACAAGTATGTCTCGAAGAAAAAAACTCCTCCATTCACTAGCCCACTAGAGTTGTAGCAAGATAACTGAGCCGCATTTGTGGAATACAAGACCTCGGAACTAGCTAAGGAAATATCAGGAAAAAAAAGTTAAATGCAGCCAAAAAGAAATATCACCATCATATGGGCACATGTGGCTACAGGAGTGCCATTCCTATGTGGGATAAAGCTGAGGCTGACCTGGAGGCTAAATGGGTCACTACAGCTACGTCTAGTTGGCCCTTGACGTCAAGAAATGGGGTATTCAGGCATGGGGCATCATTAGACCCAGAAACAAGCGAGATTGTTGCAGTCGAAGAAATTTCTTCATCCAAGAAATAACTTATTAAAGTGATAAAAGAGGTTGAAGAGGGAACGTTTGTTCCCGATAGAGAGAGCGATGAGCTGACAAAGGCTCTCGGGAATCCTGAAAAGGCTAGACGAACAAGAGGGTTCGGACCTTCTTATCCATGGGTTATCGGGTTTCCCGAGCACCTTGACACGTACAGAAGTCGATCGAGAAGAACAAGGCGGCAAAAAGAGGAGGATACGGAGCGGTTCGCGAGGTTTGAAGCCATGCTGTAGGAGCATCGCCAGGAGCTTAACTTAAAGGACTCCGACAGCAAGATCCTGCACCGGACAGTACGGTCGACCAATCGCAATAGAAAAGCAGCGTGGCTTCCATGGAGGGCCACGGTAATGATGCAACGATCGATGTGTACACCGTGGATGCAATTAAGGAGAAGAATAGTTGTGAGCTGCATGTTGAACTGAAGAATATTTTCATGAAGGTGGCGGTCGTCTTTGCTTTACCTTCTACACCGGGAGCGACCTACCATTGCAATCCGAGTCCAGGTGGCCATGCTCGTGTCGGTGTGGATGAAATTCTACCTATGTGTCAGTCACTACAGCTTGACATCCCCGGAGGTGAAGGGGAGACGACACTGGGAGAAGTCACGAGTGGCTTCATTCTTTGGAAAGAATACATCAAGTTTCCAGGCTCGACACCAAGGCCACCTTCTCCACCGAGAAACAATCCATTACCTCCAAGGCAACCGTCTCCTCCCAGTGCACCGTCTCCTCCAAGTCCACCTCCAAGTGCATCGTCTCCTCCCAATAATAGTCCAATCCATGACCCCAACATGAGTCCATCTCAATCTACGCAGCCGCCTCCACCCACTAAGGGCCAAAAGCGGAAGAATACCACCGCTCCGTCGAGCGATAACCGACTCCTAAAGCGACAGTTGTCACCCCTCCCAAGAGTACCACCGGTTCCTCCCAAGAGGGCTTACGACCTGACCGATGAGGAGACCGATGCGGTCGTACGGGCCGAAGTGGATGCTCATTTAAAAAAGAAACAACCTGAGCCAGAGGTCCAAATAAAACTGGAAACCAAAGAGCACTTTAGGAAATTACTGACGCAGCCATCCCAAGCTCAGTTAAATGCGCCAGATGACTATACACGATGTCTACATAAGACACTGAAACAGAAGAGATCAAGCGGGAGACGAAGCATCACAAAAGAGGTTCCCCAGCAGGGGGAACAAGCAAAACAATCGAGTGGTAGCGGAATCATTAGAACAGACGTCCCCCAGCTAGGGAAACAAGCAAAACAATCGAGTGGTAGCTGAAGAACCAAAAGAGATGTTCCGCGGCTGGGGAAACAAGCAAACCAATCGCTCCTCCCATTCCAGGTGAACATACCCAAACCTCAACTATATGAGGTAGAACCTGTGGATCTGGAAACGGCTAGGATATTGGCCGAGCAATGTGGTATGCCTATTCATGAATTTCTTCACGGCGATATGCCCAAGGCTGAGGTAGCACCCAAATTTGTTCACGGGGAGCCTCTGGTCAGTTCTGAGAGGCTTCAGGATATGTCAACACAAATGCGACGATTCCATGAATGGTACATGACAGCATCAAAAGAACAACGAAATTGGCTCTTAGGGAAAGTTCGAAAATCGCATTACTTCACTGAAGACGACGTCCCTATTGAATTTACAGAATTATTTAAATTATTCAATCTAAAGGAACTCGAGAAAACTATCCTCAGTTCGTATCGTCTGTAAGTGATTACTTTATTTATGTAATTAGGTCTCTATCTCAGCTTGTTCAATTCATTACCGCTAAGTATACTCACTATATTCTTTTGTACGCTATATATAATGATGCAGAATGAAGATGCTCGAGTGTAAAAGAAAGGCTATCAATGGAATTGGGTTCATTGACCCACATCGAGTTCATGGAGCTATACTAAAGGATAAACCACTGGAGACCGAGCACAACTTGTTGCGGTTTCTCACGAAACAGCATTTTTGTAATGAAATACTATTTCCTTACCACGACGGCAAGTGAGTTTTTGTACACATTAACTTTTGCTTACTCGATGTTCAGTGTAAATGATGAGTTAGTGACGTATGTAAACCTTGCGTAGGTACCACTTGATTCTTCTAAGCATTTCACTTGACTTGGGAAGAGTTCACATCATGGACTCACTAAACAAAGACATTGAAAACTACCGCAGCATTCTCGATGCGCTCCAGAGGTAATTTCAACCATTATCATGGTTTCTTTCGTTCATTTTGTGGGATATCAAGTAGTTATTAACTCATACATTAATTTTCTTTGTCGGGTAGGGTTTGGACACAGTTCAAGAAACATGTCCACGGTCAATGGCGTGAGGAGCTATTTTTTAAATCCCTCGGTAAGTAGTATGAGCTAAGTCCGCGCATCTATTTAATTACAGTTTATGTGCATTTATCAGGGTAGAGTTATTATTTGATTGAATTCTATTCTTGTAAAGTGCGCGAGGCAGCCACATGGAACTAATCTATGTGGATTCTACGTGTGCGAGTTCATTCGCATCAGTATTGAGAAGCCCTTGGAAAATGTTCGAGTATGTAAACAATATATTCAACATTTATTTTTATTACAAAAAGTTGTGTTGAGTCTAATTCATACGATCTCCTTTTTATATAGTTGGACGCGATGCGGGACAAATTCCTACCAGAGAACCGCCTAATAGCAATCCAAGAAGAATTTGCTGCATTTTTTGTCGACGAGGTCATAGACCCATGCGGAGAATACTCTATACATAGACCCTAAAGCATCCATGTAATGATCTCCATGTAATCAAATAGACATGCTCTAGACCCGGTTGGGACTCCATGTATGCTTGTAAGAGAAATTATATTATATATTGCGTCAATGTGTACAAGTACTGTGTAGTAGCATTCTGTATGTATACGAAAACTTGTTGCTAATGAAAACACAGAATGAAAAATAATTGACCACAAAACACAAAATGAAAAGAAAAACACAAAACCCTAAAACCCCATCCCCTGCCGCGGCAGCCAAATAGCCAAAAATGCTGCCGCGGCAGGGAACCTTTAGTCCTGGTTCGTAACACGACCCAGGGCTAAATGTCTTGCCGCCCAGCGCGCCTCGCAGGCCACGTGGTTGGACCTCTAGCCCCGGTTCGTAGCAGAACCGGGGATAAAGCTTGGACGTTTAGTCCCGCTTTTGCAGTCCCGGTTCGCAATCCGGGACTAAAGGCCCTTATGAACCGGAGCACATGGCCTGGTTTCTACTAGTGAAAGGCCATCGACAGCCACCTGACCGGCACACCAGCGTTGCTCCTTGTCAGTACACGAGCTTTTGTGTCGTCGCCAAAGAAGACGATCGTTGCAGTGTTGCCGTCCGCTTGCATAGCACCATGGCCGGCTGTAGCGCTTGTAGCAGGAGCATCGGGCGCAAGTAGCAGCACCGTCGGGTGCTTGTAGTGGCGCCGATGGGCGCTTGTAGAAGTTCCTTCGCCAGGTGCGTGTAGCAGGATCGTCGGGCACGTGTAGCAGTGCTGCCGAGCGTGTGTAGCTAGACCGATGCCCGCGTGTAGTAGGACCGGCGGGAGCTCGGCCGGACGCGTGTAGCAGGACCGTCTGTCACGTGTAGCAGCGCTGCCGAGCGCGTGTAGCAGGATCATCGGACACGTGTAGCAGCACCGCCGGGCACGTGTAGCAGAACCGTCGGGCACATGTTGTAGCGCCGTCGGGCGCATGTAGCAGGACCATCAGGTGCTTGTAGAAAGATCTCTAGGATCCCATAGCGGCACAACCATATTTCCACTCAGCAGACAGCCCTGTCTCTGGATCCCGCTTGGATGGCATGGCAGAACCGCCTCGCCGCACAGGTGCTCGCCGGCTTGCAGCGCTAGTTTGCCGGTCTGCAGCTCTAGCACGTATATAGTAGTATTATAGTGTCAAGCCAGCCACTCTCCGCTCAGCGGAGGTAGGAGCTCACCGCTCGGCGGAGGTAGGGGTTGCAGTGTGCAAATCGTGGGGAACGAGAAGATCCGAAGGACATGGGTGTGAGGGAAGAGAGGGGAAAAGACGGGATGGGAGAGACGCGCGAGACGAGACACAAAGATGAAGGAGATGAGGTTGATGTGGGGCCCGCACACGTGCAGCCGTTTCCTTCTGTCACGAGTTGGACACGCGTCAGTCGAACAAAACGGGGGACGAGAGTGTCACATCACCTGAGGGAAGGGTATCATTTTCCAAAAAAAAGGTTTTATCGAGCGGGTGACTCCTTGTCGTAGACGATCTCATCTATCCAGCTATGCAAGTCCACCACCGCCATTTATCACCTCGTTGCTACTAGGCAAAGTCCAAGTGGGTGGGGACGGGGCTAGCATGGCTCCCCTCCATCGCACCTGGTTCTCGATCAAGCGCTAGTAGAAAACAGACCTTTGGTTTAGGGGTATTAGTCCTGGTTCTGCTATAAACCAGGACTAATGCCCCGGTCCCAACGGCTCTATCTGGCTGCATGGGGCGACAGACACTGGTCCCGGTTTGAACGAACCGGGACTAGAGGGTTTCAGGACCCTTTAGTCCCGGTTCGTATAACAAATCGGGGCTAAAGGCCTAGCTATATCTTCTTCCCCACCTGCTCGAGACACCATTTCAAGCTGGTGTTTCTTCTCTCTTTCTTGCTTCAATCTTGAGTTCATGGTCAATTTTTTCTCAAGATTTGTCAACATTTTTTGGTGCTCCATCTATCCAAAGGTTCTAAAAGGTGAGCAACTTCATCCTTCCATCTCTCATTGCTATATTAGCTCAATTCATGCTCTATCTTGTAGATGGATTTGTGGATTTAGTTTGGTAGTAATTTTTGCAATGATAACATGAGATCGATGTTTATATTCTATCTATCTTGTATTAATGCATGTAATGAACTCCAAGGTAAATATCATTTTGAATATGTGGATTCTATCTATATATCTTGTTTTGGCACATAGTCTCGAAATTTGAGCTCATCATTCTAACTAGCTGGGAAAAATACCCTTCTTCGTCTTCTACCTGCCTTCAGCAAACTAAAAAAATTGTAACAAAGATAGGGTTAATTCATAAAATCTTGATAAGAAGACATCATAGTACATCTTCGAGAAGCTGCTCTATGGCGAGCTCCTCGAAAATGTCTGAGGATAGGATCCTAAGACATCTTCGAGAAGCTCCGCCGTAGTGGTGTCCCTCTCGCACCATCTTGGATTTAATAACTTCTCTATGTATAGATTAATACACCGGGTAACTAAAACAATTCACATATTAGGGAGTGCCTCTGTGGCGAGCTCCTCGAAGATGTCTAAGGACGGGATCCTAAGACATCTTCGAGAAGCTCCGCCATAGTGGCGTCCCTACTCTCGCACACCATCTTGCGGTTCTTCACAAGAATGCATACCTATTTATAGATTAAGCAGGACCACATAGTGTCGGGCACTGAAGACATAATGTCGACACTCACCCCTAGCATAGTGGTGCGACCCACCCAAAATAGTATCGTCATTTACTAGCTTAGTGCTGCCCACTGAGGAAATATTGTCGACATGTTGACGCCACATCCACATTTAGTCCCGGTTGGTGCCTCCAACCGGGACTAAAGGTTCATCATATCTTTAGTCCCGGTTGTTTGCTTTAATTTTTGTTTAGACCAGTACTAATTTATCACCATGATTCTGTTTGATGTACTTAATTATATAGTGCAGATGAGCCGGCAATGGATGTACGCTGACCGACTCTCTAGCGAGTTCATTAAAGGCATGCATTCTTTTCTCCTTGTGTCCGAGGCAAACAAGCGGAATGGTTTTATGTCTTGTCCATGTGGTATCTGTCGGAATCATAAGGAGTACTCTTCCTCAAGGGTCCTTCACAACTACCTGTTTCAGTCCGGTTTCATGACCAGCTATAATTGTTGGACCAAGCATGGAGAAAGAGGGGTTATGATGGAAGACAACGAAGAAGAAGAGAATGATAACCAGTACCCTACTATGTCCCCTGAATACGATGGTACTACAATGGAAGACATTGATGAAGAAGAAGATGAAGAACGGGCATCAGATCTACCTGATGTTGATCTTAGTCGGGCCATTGCTGATGCCTAGGAAGAATGCGTAACTGAAAGGGAGAGGTTGAAGTTCAAGGAGATGTTAGAGGATCACAACAAATTGTTGTACCCAAATTGTGAAGATGGGCACAAAAAACTGGGTAGCACAATGGAATTGCTGCAATGGAAGGCAGAGAATGGTGTGACTAGCAGAAGATTTGAAAAGTTGCTGAAAATAATGACGAAGTTGCTTCCAAAGGATAACGAACTGCCCGCAAGTACCTATGAAGCAAAGAAGGTTGTGTGCCCTCTAGGATTAGAGGTGCAGAAGATACATGCATGCATTAATGACTGCATCCTCTACCGCGGCGAGCAGTAAGAGAATTTGGATGCATGCCCAGTGTGCACTGCATTGCGGTATAAGATAAGACGAGATGACCCTGGTGATGTTGAGGGCGAGCGCCGCATGAAGAGGGTTCCTGACAAGGTGATGTGGTATGCTCCTATAATACCATGGTTGAAACGTTTGTTCAGGCACAAAGAGCATGCCATGTTGTTGCGATGGCACATGGAAGAACGTAAGAAAGACGAGATGCTGAGACACCCCGCTGATGGGGCGCATTGGAGAAAAATCGAGAGAGATGTCTCAGACTTTATAGGTGACGCGAGGAACTTATGGTTTGATCTAAGTACAAATGGCATGAATCCTTTTGGGGAGTAGAGCTGTAGTCATAGCACCTGGCCTGTGACTCTGTGTATCTATAACCTTCTGATGTCTACGCACTTCTATTCTTGTATACAGTTGTTGGGCCTCCAAGTGCAGAGGTTTGTAGAACATGAGCAAATTTTCCCTTAAGTGGATCACCCAAGGTTTATCGAACTCAGGGAGGAAGTGGTCAAAGGTATCTCCTCTCAAGCAACCCTACAATCAATATACAAGAAGTCTCTTGTGTCCCCAACACACCCAATACACTTGTCAGGTGTATATGTGCACTAGTTCGGCGAAGAGATAGTGAAATACAAGTGGTATGGATGTAAGACAACGGTGCCAGAAAATAGCTTGACGGGATGGAAGGCAAAAAGATGGAAGTAAGCAAACATGTAACAGATATAGTTGCAAACGGTGTTTCAATGCTTAGAAACAAGGCCTAGGGATCATACTTTGGCTACTGAACACTCTCATATAAATATCTTCTCTTCATGATACTACTCTGAACTACTCTCCGGTTGGACACTCTAATCCATGGTAGGGCTATAACAGCACATCTCGAAGTTCGCTATCCCCATCTAGACAACCCCACACTGTCACCTTGAGCACTAGATGGTTCAAACAAACACCACAATTTCATAGAAACATCCAACTCCAAATATAACTCATAACAAGTATATGAAATCTCTAGCCTAAGTGCCACCATGGTGTGCACATTGTCAACTTCACACACATGGGGAGAGAAGAGATCTATTAAAGCACTTGAGTAGCAAGGTAGATCTATAGATTACAAGCTCATGATCACAATATGATCACGCATAGATAGAGACATGAACACATAGCTACCGGTAGAACCCTTAGCCTCGAGAGAGAACTACTCCCTCCTCATCATTGGAATCAGAAATGGTGATGGAGATGGCGGTGGAGATCGATAGAGATGGCTCCGGGGGCACTTTCCCGTCCCGGCAGGGTGCCGGAAGAGAGACTTTCTGTTCCCCGAATCTCCCCTTCGGTGGTGGTGGTGCTGCGTAACTTTTCGTGGATTTCTGATTGATGATCTAGGGTTTTTGCCTCGGGGGAGATATATAGGCGAAAGAGACAAGGTCAGTGGCCGGCCAGGGGGCCCACACCATGCCTTGGCGCTGCCAATGGGGACCCGTGCCTAGGGGTGGCGTGGCCACCCTGTGGCCCCTCTCCATCTCATATTGTGGCTCCGTGAGTCTCCGGGAAAAATAGGCATATTGGCTTTTGTCCCGTCCAATTCCGAGAATATACATTTACTGACTTTCTGGAACCAAAAACAGCAGAAAACATGCAACTGGCACTGTGGCTCTTATTAATAGGTTAGTCCAAGAAATCATATGAAAAGTACTCAAAAGTGTGGACAAAACACAAGAAAGTAGATAAAACCAAGCATGGAACATCAAAAATTATAGATACATTTGCAATGTATCAACATCCCCAAGCTTAACTCCTGCTCGTCCTCGAGTAGGTAAGTGATAAAAAGAAAAAATAATTTTTGAGGTGACATGCACCATCATAAACTTCATCAAAGTATTTGTAAAACATTGATAGCTGGGATCATAGTACTTCAACATAGCATGAAAGATAAAGTTCTAACAATAAGACAAAGCAACTATCTTGCAACATCAAAAGGCACAAACAAAAGATTCATGAATAACAATGCTTTGCAAGACGTTTGTTCATTTCACATAAAGAAAACATAGCATAGTGAAATTCAAATTGTCCCTCATAGAGTAGAAAACATAAATGCATAGGACACCTTCAAAGTTCATAAGAGTGACTAGATACAAATAGTTTAAAACCAGCAATATCAAAGCTATGCATCAATCAACAAGTCTTGGGATAATGCACATAGAACTAAGAATGGCCCCTATGCTCTCAAAGTAGGTGCATAAAGATAGAAGGTGGAGACTCAATATATAAGTGGAAGAAAGGCCTTCATAGAAGGAAGTAGAGATTCAAGTTTCATAAAGAGCTTCCAAAAATTATGGTACTTATAGCTTTCAGCTCTCATTGCCCCTATCAAAAGCATCTTAAAGTGATTAAGGTTAAAGAGAACAAACTATGGTGTACATGCTTAATGAAGTATAAGTTAGAAATCTCATGTCCCTTGAATACGAGGGTCGCTCCTCATGCCACCCAAGTATAGTCACCGGTAAGTTCTTGTCATTGTAAGTACATGTGTATCATAGAGAACCGCCAACGGGGTACCCCTTGCCTGATGATACAGAAGAATCCCCATATCAAAATGACAAGGCAAGCAGGCAACGAGCATGTCAGCAATCTTCTTATTTACCATGGGAATATGGTGCTTTTTTCTCTCTTTCCTCTTTTCATAATCTCTTTTTTTTCTTTTTCTCTTTTTTCTCAATATAGGACTCTTTTTTATAAGAAGAATGCTTCATAGACAGCTCATTAAGGTTACGCTGAAGGTTTCCACCATGTTAGCATGGATTAGAGCAGCGGCCCAGACATTTCTCTAACACATATACATAACTCCATGGACTTACAAGCTCCCCTTTCATTTCACACCAACGACATCCATGGAAAAAAGAGCATGATATCAACTAGGTACAAAGTACTAGTGCAATGTCGAAAGCGTTCCCCATGACAACATGGTTCTGCTAATCCCCAACAAATAAGTGCAAGCATATACAACATAGACGTCACAATGGTTCAAGTTTATTAAGGGCAAGAAAAGTAAAGTGTGCCATCAAGTTCGTGAGAGCTTTAATCACTAGTTTTCTCATAACAATTTTAATTTGGAAGGTAAACAAAAACATGAATATATTTGGAATAGCTTAAGCTAGTAGGTAGATATGGCGGACTCTTTGGAATTACTTGGTTTAGGGAGTTGGATGCATGAGTGGAACTCATACTTGGTTGTGGAGGCTAGCAAAAGACTGGGAGCGACAAACTAAGAGAGCAATAATGGCCATAATCATGCAGAGCGACAAAACATCATTGATCAAAGCATAAAGTGATATTACAAGTTGAAAACTAAAGGATCATAAAGGCTTATGGTGACTTGGGATAGTCATAACATGGTGTGAGCATGCGCCAAGTGAACCCAAATAAAGCATCAAAGGAGAATACCACAATACTATGCTTTAATATGCTAAAACAACGCATGATTCTTCAAAGGCACATTAAGAAATCTCAATTGTTTATAACAAGTCATGCTACAGCAAAGAATACTAAGCATAAATCCAAAACAATATCAATCATGGCATGATAAAGCACATGCCACAGTAAAAAACAAGCTCTCTTTACCACTTAAGCATGAACTTTTCCTACTCTTTTCCAAACCAAACAAAACTATTTGAAAACCAATGTATGAAAGAGGGGATACAACCAATTTATTCAGCAAACTAAGCAAACAAAGCAAACGGAAAACCAAAACGAAAACGAAAAAGAAGACGCTCCAAGAACAACACAACTGTGCATGAAACAATAAAAATAAAGCGTTTGGAAGGAACCTGGGATTTTTATTGATGAGGAAGGGGATGCCTTGGGCATCACCAAGTTTTGACGCATGTACTTCATGGATATTTCTTGGAGTGACACGCATGGCATCCCAAAGCTTGAGCTTTAGTCCATCCTTCATCTCATTACTCATTCCTTCCATACACCTGAAATTTTTCATTCATGGAAGACTTCACACAATCTTTATTAGCAACATTAGTGCACTCAAGATAATAACTCTTTAGGTTCAGTTCTAACACCAATAAAACTTCCATTAAAACACTAGCTACTTTAGTACTTCCCTCAAAAAGCTCAATTTCCCAAAAGAACTCAAAAAGGAACCAACAAGGAGCAAATGCAGAAAATGGCAGGAATGTGTCAAAACAGACCAGCAGGTAAACAAGAATTGTTTCGAAGACATTATGATGCTCAAATAAAAAAGTGTTTAACTAAGGAAAGTTAGATAACAACCTGTGACAGAAGCACAAAAATTCACGCCGAAAAAGGACGTTTAGAGATTTTACACGAATTTTTACGGTGAAGCATAGAAATCTGTTTCGGGACAGCAACTTTCCCAATCATTACTTCTCTCTCATTAGAGGTTACTCTTGGCACAAAAAGTAAATAAAAAGGATAAGGAGTGGTTACTGGAGTAATAACTTCCAAGACTCATCTAAAACTTTTGGGTTATCTCCCAATAAGTACTTTTCTTTAGTGCCTTTAAGTTAGGCATGATAGTTTGAGAAGATGCTCACATAAGAAATATGAATTGAAGTAAAAGAGAGCATCAAGAAGAAAATTCAAAACACATTTAAGTCTAACCCACTTCCTATGCAAAATAATCTTGTAAAGAAACAAGTTATGAAAGCACAAAGCAACAAGTATAGGAAAGCAAAACAATTGCAACTTCAAAATTTTCAACATAAAGAGGGGAAACTTAATATTGTTGAGACACATAAAACCATGTTTCCCTCTCTCATAATAACTTTTAGTAGCATCATGAATAAAATTAACAATATAAATATCACACGAAACATTCTTATCATGAACCACATGCATAAAAGAATTAATACTCCCCACATAAACATAGTCATTCTTATTGATTGTAGTGGGAGCAAATTCAACAAAATAGCTATCATTATTATTTTCATCACCATAATCATCATATATAGGAGGCATATTGTAATCATAATTAATTTCCTCCTCAATAGTAGGTGGACTGAAAATGTCATATTCATCATTGCAATCATCATATATTGGAGGTATAGTATCATCATAAGAAATAGAATAGTTATCCTCCAAAGTGTGTTCATTTGTAAACATATCATCATTGGAAGGTTCATGGATAACACTAATAGTATAACAATTATTAATATCATCATTTTCAGAAATTGTACCGAAGAGATTATCAATATCAAAAGTAGTGTGCTTTTCCTAATCATGATCACTACTATAGGTAATAGGCATAGGAACATCATTGAGTTCAAACTCATCAAAAACTATAATAGGAGCAACATGTTTAGGGGAAAATACTGTTTCCTCTCTCCTTTTACTCCTCCTCTTCTTCTTTTTCTTCTTCTCTTTAGGAGGGAGAGGCTTGAAAGGAAGCTTCTCCATATACCCTGGTTCATTGTTAGAGACAATAGAAGAAACTTTGGAGGATTCCTCCTTTTCATTAATAAGGCCAAAACACATATTAGTCCTGTCATATTTTAGTAAAATATCATCATTTATAATATTTTGTATATAAGTATTTGTGTGGCAATTATCAACACAATAAAGATGACAACCATGCATGACGCTATTCATACCAAAAGCACTCATATCTACCAAAGAAGTTTTTCTTGATAATTCTTCACACCCCAAAAATAATGTAAGTTCATCATGCTGATTTGGAGTAATCATGTCATCACAATACAAAATTGCAGTACTCATTGGATTATAAGGGCTATTATTATGGCCTGAGCATGGAAAATTGAAATGACCCACTTCAAAGCAAAGTTCACAAATAAAAGGATAGAGGGCACAAACTTTTTTACCAAGATCATTTAGAGCCCAATACCACATTCTAGTTTTTTCATTCTTGTGGGTGATACAATATTCTTCTTTAATTTTATTATTCTCACAAGGTCTATGTATTCCACAAAAATTAACATGCTTATAAGAAATAGTACTTTCAGAGGTTTGAGCATGTTTATTTCTATCATTAATAACAATTTCATTTTCCATGCAGGTGTCTTTAAAAGGCTCATGATACATGTCCCATTTTTCTTTAGGAGCATTAATATGAGAAGCAAAGGTTCTAAAATAATCAATAAGAATTGGAGGATCAATTCCATACTTAGCACGAAGCTCTTGAAAATCAGCAGTTTGAGCGAAAGACTTAATGCAATCATACTCATAGTTTATACCTAGTTCTTTACCTTTGTTGTTATCCTAATCTTCGGTATTGCTTTGAATTGTTTCAAGGAGATCCCACTTAGCTTTGACCTCCTTACTTGTGAAGGATCCCTATAAACAAGTATCTAGATAGTCCTTGTAATGTCCTGAAAGCCTTGCATAGAAATTATTGATAACAATATTACTGGGAGCTCATGACTGGGACATTTGAGCATTAGTGCCTTTAATCTCCCCCATGCTTGGGAAATATTTTCTCCGTCATGAGGATGAAAATTATAAATATAAGTCCTATCATTATGAATTTCACGAGGAGGATAAAATTTAGAGTAAAAGAGAGATTCAAGTTCCTGCCACTCCAAATGATGAGGATCATCTAGTAGCTCACACCACTCCCTTGCTTTGCCCTTAAGTGAAAAATGGAATAGCTTCCTCTTAACTTGGTTCGTTGAAATACCTACACACTTGAACAACTCACATAATTCATGTATAGAGTAAATGATCACCAGGATGGACAATTCCATCTCCAAACTAGGAGTTATTCATAACACGTTCAACAATTTTTATTGGTATTTTAAAAGGGATGCTTTCAGTATGTGGATTTAAAATATCACAAGTATCATTAGAATTACCACATATGGGAGATTAAGTATCATTAGAGCAAATTTTCTTCTTTAAAGTTGGGGAACTAAAAAGATCATTTTCATAAAAACCAACTTCCCCAAGCTTAGACATTTCCATATTAGTAACAAAGGTGTTCAAAAGATTCATACTAATAACATTTCTATTAGCATGCAAAGAAAGTTCCATGGGTTTTTTAATTTTGTTTTCAGACAATTCATGTTCTAGCTTAGGAAAAATACTAAAAAGCTCTCTCATTTTGTTGTTGTTTTCCATTAAGCCTAACTAGTGAAAAGAAGAAACAAAAAGACAAAATTGCAGAATCTAAAGGAAATAACTTCGAGCACTCACACCGGAGGATGTGAGTACCTTTTACCTTACCTCCCTGGCAACGGCGCCAGAAAATAGCTTTTCTGGTGTGGTGTTGACGTGGGAGTTTCTTCTTCTTCGTTGCCCGGCAATGGCGCAAGCAAATAGCTTGATGTCTAGGCAGTTCTATTCTTGTAGACAGTTGTTGGGCCTCCAAGTGCAGAGGTTTGTAGAACAGCAGCAAGTTTTCCCTTAAGTGGATCACCCAAGGTTTATCAAACTTAGGGAGGAAGTGGTCAAAGGTATCTCCTCTCAAGCAACCATGCAATCAATATACAAGAAGTCTCTTGTGTCCCCAACACACCCAATACACTTGTCAGGTGTATAGGTGCACTAGTTCGGTGAAGAGATAGTGAAATACAAGTGGTATGGATGTAAGACAATGGTGCCAGGAAATAGCTTGACGGGAGGAAAAGACTAAAGGCAAAAGGATGAAAGCAAGCAAACATGTAACATATCTAGTTGCAAACTATGTTTCAATGCTTAGAAACAAGGCCTAGGGATCATACTTTCGCTAGTGAACACTCTCATATAAATATCTTCTCTTCATGATACTACTCTGAACTACTCTCCCGTTGGACACTCTAATCCATGGTAGGGCTATAACAGCACACCTCAAAGTTTGCTATCCCCATCTAGATAACCCCACACTATCACCTTGAGCACTAGATGGTTCAAACAAACACCACAATTTCATATAAACATCCAACTCCAAATATAACTCATAACAAGTATTTGAAATCTCTAGCCTAAGTGACACCATGGTGTGCACACTGTCAACTTCACACACATGGGGAGAGCAGAGATCTATTAAAGCACTTGAGTAGCAAGGTAGATCTATAGATTACAAGCTCATGATCACAATATGATCACACATACATAGCTACCGGTAGAACCCTTAGCCTCGAGAGAGAACTACTCCCTCGTTATCATGGGAATCAGCAATGGTGATGGAGATGGCGGTGGAGATCGATGGAGATGGCTCCGGGGGTACTTCCCCGTCCCGGCAGGGTGCCGGAACAGAGACTTTCTATCCCCCGAATCTCCCCTTCGGTGGCAGTGGCACTGCGGAACTTTTCGTGGATTTCTGATTGACGATCTAGGGTTTTTTCCTCGGGGGAGATATATAGGCGAAGGAGGCCAGGGGGCCCACACCATGCCCTGGCGCGGCCAAGGGGGACCCACACCTAGGGGTGGTGTGGCCACCCTGTGGTCCCTCTTTGTCTCGTATTCTGGCTCCGTGAGTCTCTAGGAAAAATAGGCATATTGCTTTTGTCCCGTCCAATTCCGAGAATATTCATTTTCTGACTTTCTGGAACCAAAAATAGCAGAAAACAGACAACTGGCACTGTGGCTCTTGTTAATAGGTTAGTCCAAGAAATCATATGAAAAGTACTCCAAAGTGTGGACAAAACACAAGAAAGTAGATAAAACGAAGCATGGAACATCAAAAATTATAGATACATTTGCAATGTATCACCTTCCTCCTTGGTTGTGCATGAAGCGGAAGTTCATTATGATGTCAGTGCTCATCCAAGGCCCGAAGCAACCCGGAAACGACATTGATGTGTACCTAAGGCCATTAGTTGAAGAACTCTTATAGTTGTGGCATGGACAAGGTGTACGTAGGTGGGATGAGAACAAGAAGGAGGAATTTGACTTACGAGCGTTGTTGTTCATAACAATCAATGATTGGCCCCCTCTTAGTAACATTTAAGGACAGACAAACAAAGGATACAATGCATGCACACACTGTTTAGGCGAGACTGAAATTATATATTTGGATAAATGTAAGAACAATGTGTACCTGGGGAATCGTCGTTTTCTTCGACCCACGCACACCCTAAGAAAGAAAGGTAAGCATTTCAATGGTGAGGCAAACAACCGGTGTAAGACTATCCACCGTACTGGTGATGATGTATTTGATATGGCAAAGGATTTGAAAGTAATCTTTGGAAAGGGTCCTGGTAGACAATCTGTTCCGAAGGACAATGTCGGACACGGACCCATGTGGAAACGAAATCTATATTTTGGGAGCTACCCTATTGGAAAGTCCTAGAGGTCCGCTCTGCAATCGACGTGATGCACCTGACAAAGATTCTTTGCGTGACGCTTCTAGGCTTCTTGGGTGTGTATGGGAAGAATAAAGATACACCGGAAGCACGACAAGACCAACAACGTATGAAAGACTGAGACGGCATGCATCCAGAGCTGTTTGAAGGTACTGCCAGCTACGCTCTTACCAAAGAAGAGAAGGAAATCTTTTTTGATGTCCTTTACAGTATCAAGGTCCCATCTGGTTTCTCGTCGAACATAAAGGGATTAATAAATATGACAGAGAAAAAATTTCAAAACCTAAAGTCTCATGACTGCCACGTGCTTATGACACAGCTGCTTCTGATTGCATTGAGGGGACTCCTACCGAAAAATGTCCGAGTACCCATTGTGAAGCTATGTGCGTTTTTCAATGCAATTTCTCAGAAGGTAATCGGTCTAGATAGTCTACCAAGGTTACAGAAAGATGTGGTCCAATGTCTTGTCAGCTTCGAGTTGGTGTTCCCACCATCCTTCTTCAATATTATGACACACCTCCTAGTTCACCTAGTCGAAGAGATTAACATTCTCGGTACTGTATTTCTACACAATATGTTCCCCTTTGAGAGGTTCATGGGAGTCTTAAGGAAATATGTTCATAACCGTGCTAGGCCAGAAGGAAGCATCTCAAAGGGTTATGGAACAGAGGAGGTCATTGAGTTTTGTGTTGACTTCATTCCTGGCCTTAAGCCCATCGGTGTTCCTGAATCACGACATGAGGGTAGACTGAGTGGAAAAGGCACGCGAGGAAAGAAAGCAAGGATATGTATGGACGGACATTCTCTCACTAAATCACACTACACATTTCTGCAAAGTTCCACCTTGGTGGCTCCGTATATCGAGGAACCCAAGAATATTGTACATTCCAACAACCCGAGGAAGCCTGGCTCCTGTATTAGAGATGAACACATGAAGACTTTCAGCGGTTGGTTGTAGACACATCTCATGAATGACATCACTGTTGGAGAGCAATTGTACTTGTTGGCCAGGTCACCATCTTCGACTATATTTACTTTCCAAGGGTACGAGATAAATGGGAATACATTTTACATGATCGCCCAAGATAAAAAGAACACCAACCAAAACAGTGGTGTCCGATTTGATGCAACAGACAAGAATGGGCAAAATGATACATATTATGGTTACATAGAGGATAAATGGGAACTTGAGTATGGACCTTATTTTAAGGTCCCTTTGTTTCGATGCAAATGGGTCAAGCCGACAGGAGCCGCGGTTGAGGTGGACAAGAAATACGGAATGACAATAGTGGATCTCAACAACCTTGCGTATAGAGGTGAACCATTCATCCTAGCCAATGATGTGTCTTAGGTTTTTAACGTGGAGGACATGTCTACCAAACCGAGAAAAAGGAAAGATAAGCAAAAGAATACAACATACGATCAACCAAAGCGCCACATAGTTCTTTCAGGAAAAAGAAACATCGTGGGGGTATAGGATATAACAGACATGTCAGAAGATTATGATAAGTTTCATGAAATTCCGCCCTTCACAGTGAAAGATGACGCAAGCATCCCGTTAAGTAAGAAGATGCTCCATGGTTACAGATTAGAAGAAAACCCTAACAATAGAGATGTGTGGATGTTGGTGATGTACAATATTATTAAACATTTATTTTTAATGATCTTCTTATATATATATATGGATATGAACTGTCTCGATCTCAATAGGCAGTATTGCAACTTGCTATGGCCAATACCAAAGACATTTATTAATATTAAAACATAAAATAGTCATAATCATTTCTAGCCCTATAGTACACAGCTTGAGGGTGGTCTTCGGAATCGTCATCCTCATCGTCGTCGCTCGTAGCACACGGCTGGATCCTCAACCCTTCCCCGACTTGTGCACGGGGGAACGGGGGAGGGGGCACCTGCCACTCCGGCCTCGGATTCACGATGCGCGGGGGAGGGGGCTCCCGAATGATGACCCTGGTACGCCCTCGGCCTTCACCACTGCCACCATTCTTGTGGCTATGCGACTGGTGAAAGTGCGGATACCTTAGGAGAGGATGGTCTCCCATGGTGATTTAGCGCATCACGCTAGCGATTGTCCGGTTCCCCCACCACAGGCAGCAACCAGCCTCGTTGTGGTTCACTGGGGGCGAGCCATCACCCTCGTACTTAGCGAGCTCCCTTTCCCGCTAGTTTATGAAGAAGGCATTCCAGGTGTCGAGGTTGTCAGGATCCCAATGGGGATCCATCCGCTGCTTCGACTTGAGCTCGAGGCCGAACCTTGCGGCACATGAGGAACAAGAACCCCTCTAGTGCTCAGCATCCAACCGGCGGGCAACCGGTAACCCGGTGGGCATGGGTAGCTAGAGGCGCATAGTGCCTCGGTCTCCTTGAGCGTCAGTAAGGCCCAGTAAGCGGTGTCCATTGTTGTGATAGAGAAGGTATAGATGTTTGGATGGACATAGCGGTCGGCCTAGATATAGAGGGAAATGACAGGAAAACATGGCGGGAAGCAGGGGGAAATGGCGGGAAAACATGGCGGGAAGCGGGAAGCGGGGGGAAATGGCAGGAAATATTTTTAGTGGCTCCAACAGGGACTAAATGCCCCCGAAATATATTTTAGCCCCAGTTACTAGTTTTAGTATGAAATTTTATATTTTAATGGGTATATTATTTGTTGTGAATAGTTTGGTATATTATATGTATTTTTCTGTTTTTTAAATAATAAACTATATTTTTTCCAACATTTATACTAAATATAATACTTGTTAAACAATAAATAATTTCCTTTAAGTTGTATAATAGAGTATGATAATAGATTTAAATTATAGATCTTCTTTTTCTAAATTTTTTGATATATAATACATAATGTTCTGAAAACTATACGCCAGTTTTCTTTTTGGCGCCAAACCCCCCTTTAGTCTCGGTTTGTATTACAAACCGGGGCTAAAGGTTGGGGGTATAAATACCCCCACCTCCACCCTGGGTCTAGCCACGACCCGGAGAGTCCGATCCTTGTTCCCAACAAACCGCCGCCTCCCGCGCCCATGGAGGAGCACGCCGCCCGCGCCCGTGGAGGAGCACTCCGCCCGTGCCTTCCGTCCCCCCGCGCTGCCGCCCTCCGAGGAGGATCTCTGCACCGCCCGCGCCACCCATGGAGGATCTCCTCGCCGCCACTCTGCCCTTGGAGGAGCTTGCCCACGCCTCCCTTGTAGGTGAGTTAGTGTTAGGGATTATTAGTTTAATTAGTTAATTAGGTTTATTTTAGATACGGCTAGGGATTTAGTTAGGGTTATTTAGGTTTTAGTTAGAATACTTAGTGATTTAGTTAGAATAGTTAGTGATTTAGTTAGGGTTAGAATACTTAGTGTTTTAGTTAGGGTTAGTTAGAATATATAGTTAGTGATTTATAGTTAGAATACTTAGTTATTTAGTTAGAATACTTAGTGATTTAGTTAGGGTTAGAATACTTAGTGATTTAGTTATGGTTAGAATACTTAGTGATTTAGTTAGGGTCAGTTAGAATACTTAGTGATTTAGTTAGAATAATTAGTGATTTAGTTACAATACTTAGAGATTTAGTTATTAGTTAGGGTTAGTTAGGGTTTAGTTTAGTTAGTGTTAGGTTTAGGGTTAGTGTTATTAGGGAAATACTTAGTGATTTAGTTTTTTTGACAATCAATAACACGATATATTTGTAGTAGCAAATAGTACATGGTACAGATACATTGACGATGAGAAGACCTTGTCATCGAACGAAGGCCGAAGACTACTTTGGTTAGTGTTTAGGGATTTAGTGTCTGTCATTGGCGGATTTCGGAGATATATGTGTAGTGTGCTGAGGTTTTATGATTTAGTGTTTATGTTTTAGGATTGTTTATTGTTATTATTTAGTTATACCGCATCCTCGTCGTCCACTCGGCGGCAAGGGCGGAGTACTAGACTTCGTCGGGTCCGGAGATGTCCGATCTTGGGTTCCGCCGGGCTGGCACTGGGAGGTGCTACCTGCCAGGACTCGTACCTTGGTGTGGAATCCGGGTATCGTTGTCGACCTAGAGCTTCTTTGGTGGTGTCCACGAGGTCCAAGAGCGGTGCAGAGGAAGCCGACCCCCAAGGAGGTGGTACGTCGTCATATCAGGGAGGAGGACGAGCATGTCTTCCAGTATATGTATCTTTTGGAGACCAGGTTCTTCAATCTCTGGTAGGTTCTTCACGGATCTCACCCGAGCTATTCTCCGGCGATGGTTCCTGTTCTCTAGGTGTACAACTCCCGTGGCACAGAACGCGGCAGCCGAGTTCGCTAGTTTGATATGAGCGTGATATGAGCGATTGTTTATCTTAATGCAAAATTATTATTGTACTTTATTATTGTACTTTATCTTAAGATAAAACACGGATCTTATATTATTGTACTTTATCTTAGTGCGAAAAAAATCATTATTAGTATGTTAACTTTTTTTTGTATCCGAGTCGTCGCTATTATAATATTCTTTTACTTAATGCAAAAGTGTTTATCTTTTTCTGTATTAGTTAAGCTATGGATGGTAGACAGAATGAAGAGGAGCTTCTCAACATGACAGATGAGGGTACTGGAGGTTCTTATTATGATGATGGATCCCAGTATCTTAATTTCTCTGGTGGAGACGATAGTGGAGACAATGGTGCTGGCCATGGTGGATACCACGGTGAAGACACCTTAATAACAAAGTCTGGCGAGGTATATAAAGCCCCTACCGATTGATAACTAGTATAGATGCACTAATTGTTTCATATATATGTACTGACGAATGTTTCTTTTCTTACTCCTCCACATTGGGCTAATCTTCTACAAGGAAAAGAGGCCCTACCCAAACGTTGCCCACTGATGTTCGTTTTAGCATTGACTTAGTCTTTGCGCTAGGTTAATCGTTGGAGCCCATATTGTTGGGAATATGCCCTAGAGGCAATCATATATGATGTTATTCCCAATGTTGGAACCCCAAAAACTGCCTACGATCTATCTATGTAGTAATGCAGTAACGGCCAATGCGTATAGAATACATACCCTTGTAGACCGTACGCGGTTAACGTTCCGAGGGGAACGTGGAAGCTCCTCCCAAGTCACCCCTTGCTCCTTCTTCATCATGCAGCAGCTCTGGCTCACGACATTTAAGCTCCCCAAGAGTTGCGCCTCGTGTCTTCGTACACATCCGGTGCACGATGAGACCTCCGGCTCCCTGATCCTGCTAGGAGTGCGGAAGTTCATATGCGGCTAGGAATCCCTACAGCACAGCAACCCACAACGGCCAAATGGAGCAGCTGTAGCTCAGCCCAGCGGGTGGGCCCGCGAGCCCACCACGCGGCCTGCCAGCACCCAGGCGGCCAAGCCAGCCAAGAGCAGCGGCCGGGTGGGCTGCACCGCGGCACACCTTGCGCCAGCTCCTCCCTTTCGCCCGGGTGGGCCAGCAAGCTCCGGCCCCCCGAGCAGCGGCTCACACGAGCTGCACCGTGCGGCGCAGATTATCTGCCGCCCGCCTGGCGGTCTGCCTGTAGCAGACTTCTGCCCCGTGTGGCGGCTAATATCCGCCGCCCACGTGGGTTGTTAGCTGTTTTTCTTTTCCTTTTTCTACAGCTTTTCTCTTAGGCTATTTCCCTCCAGGGATTTGTCCTAATATAGAAGTTTCTTTTATAAATCTTAATTTAAATATATTTAGAATATATTAATTCACAATTAACATATAATAAATGTATATTTAAATTCCCATTTATCCGAAAACACTTTTTCTGGTCTTTTCCTTTATTATTTCTCCGAACAACTTCGGATCTCTCCGCGGAACATTTTCGGCTTTCTCTTTCTCTACTATGCTTCCACCTTACGAATGATCGCTCTCATTGTACCCTTACGTGTATCCTCTCACGGCTTGGGAATGCTTAGACATGATCTGTATCAATGATTAATAGAGGGACCAGGGATATCCATGTGACCCCTATGCATTCGTGATGACAATGTCGTTTGAACCTCTAAATGTAGCATCCAATTCCTTTTGTTTCTTGATACGACTTGTCCGAGACCCGATCATTGGTATCATATAACTTGTTCAATCTCGTTCACAACAAGTTATGTTTTCTTGTTACCGTGATATTACATCCCCGTGATCGAGTCACGTGTTGCAACATTTATGGATGTAATCTCACCAAGCTGGCCATATGTATCTTTACCCGTCATGTGGGTGAACAAATCCTGGTCTTGTAGTCACATGTCATCTACTGTTCCTTTGGAATACCCAACGTACTCCGTTATGGCCACCGTATTACTAGATGACGGTTGATGCAGTCTAAGCAGCCTCGGGAAACAGTGAGTAATATGAGCTCAAGGTCTAAGGAAAAGGAGTCTAGGTATAGTTGTTGCAGCAATGAACTGTATGACTTGATCGTGTCGCAATCCTTTGAGGAATTTCAATGATATGACCCTGTTGTCAATTGGCATAAATGCCCATGATCTTGAAACCCAGATCATCTGCATGACCAACGAACTAGTATGAATAGAGGCTACTAGGGACTTGGTTGTTTCATACCACACCTGTACCAATGTTTCTACTTGGCACAGTTATAGCACAATATGAAACTATTATAAACTAATTGAGATATGACAATAAAACCCTATTTATTATTTGCCTCTAGGGCATATTTCCTTCAGTATTCATAAAGTTATTGTCCATGTATGAAGTAATGATACGTATCATGGAATATGTGATTCTATTGTGGAACTATATATTCATGTTGTTCATACTAATTGTCCTTGGTCGTTGAGGTTTTTCCGGACACACAACTTAATGTGAAAGTCGGTTGATGACTCGATTCCGCTTGTCATGGGCATGGAGATGCTATTCCGACTTCCACTAATTCAGCTAAAGAGTTTAGCGAATCGGACTGACCCACAGTTTAGATACAACGAACATGTTGTCATTTGTAGTCTCAAGCAATGGAATCCTTCGACCTAAGGTGATCGCATGATCTGAGTTGTGGATCGCCAGCTTAGGTCCTATCAAACGCTGTTCTGTTAATGTGCAGTTATAAAGGTAGGGTTCGGGTTGGTTGTGAAGCAAGCTGTGTGACGTGGATTACCAAGATGGGATTTGCCCCTCCGTAATGGAGATATCTTCTCTGGGCCCTCTCGTGTGATATGATTCGGAAGCATGGCCATGTGTGACATGGTTAAGTGTTAACCAAGGAGTCCAACTAAGTGTCGAGCACCATCTTGTGGTTCTTCACAAGAATGCATACCTATTTATAGATTAAGTAGGACCACATAGTGTCGGGCACTAAATACATAATGTCAACACTCACCCCTGGCATAGTGCTGCCACCCACCCAAAATAGTATCGTCATTTACTGGCTTAGTGCTGCCCACTGAGGACATATTGTCGATATGTTGTCGCCACATCCACATTTAGTCCCGGTTGGTGCCTCCAACCGAGACTAAAGGTTCATCATATCTTTAGTCCTGGTTGTTTTCTTTAATTTTGTTTTTTAGACCAGTACTAATTTTATCATCACGATTCTGTTTGATGTACTTAATTATATAATGCAGATGAGCCGGCAATGGATGTACGCTGACCGACTCTCTAGCGAGTTCATTAAAGGCATGCATTCTTTTCTCCTTGTGTCCGAGGCAAACAAGCGGAATGGTTTTATGTCTTGTCCATGTGGTGTCTGTCAGAATCATAAGGAGTACTCTTCCTCAAGGGTCCTTCACAACTACCTGTTTCGGTCCGGTTTCATGACCGGCTATAAGTGTTGGACCAAGCACGGAGAAAGAGGGGTTATGATGGAAGACAACGAATAAGAAGACAATGATAACCAGTACCCTACTATGTCCCCTAAATAAGATGGTACTACAATGGAAGACATTGATGAAGAAGAAGATGAAGAACGGGCATCAGATCTGCCCGATGCTGATCTTAGTCGGGCCATTGCGGATGCCCAGGAAGAATGCGTAACTGAAAGGGAGAGGTTGAAATTCAAGTAGATGTTAGAGGATCACAACAAATTGTTGTACCCAAATTGTGAAGATGGGCACAAAAAACTGGGTAGCACAATGGAAGGCAGCGAATGGTGTGACTGACAAAGGATTTGAAAAGTTGGTGAAAATAATGATGAAGTTGCTTCCAAAGGATAATGAACTGCCCGTCAGTACCTATGAAGCAAAGAAGGTTGTCTGCCCTCTAGGATTAGAGGTGCACAAGATACATGCATGTTGAGGGCGAGCGGCGCATGAAGAGGGTTCCTGCCAAGGTGATGTGGTATGCTCCTATAATAGCATGGTTGAAACGTTTGTTCAGGAACAAAGAGCATGCTAGTTGTTGCGATGGCACATGGAAGACCGTAAGAAAGACGAGATGTTGAGACACCCCGCTGATGGGTCGCATTGGAGAAAAATCGAGAGAGAGTTCCTGGACTTTATAGGTGACGCGAGGAACTTATGGTTTGATCTAAGTACAGATGGCATGAATCATTTTGGGGAGCAGAGCTGCAGTCATAGCACCTGGCCTGTGACTTTGTGTATCTATAACCTTCTAATGTCTACGCACTTCTATTCTTGTAGACAGTTGTTGGGCCTCCAAGTGTAGAGGTTTGTAGAACAGTAGCAAATTTTCCCATAAGTGGATCACCCAAGGTTTATCGAACTCAGGGAGGAAGTGGTCAAAGGTATCTCCTCTCAAGCAACCCTGCAATCAATATACAAGAAGTCTCTTGTGTCCCCAACACACCCAATACACTTGTCAGGTGTATAGGTGCACTAGTTCGGCGAAGAGATAGTGAAATACAAGTGGTATGGATGTAAGACAACGGTGCCAGAAAATAGCTTGACGGGATGGAAGGAAAAAAGATGGAAGCAAGCAAACATGTAATAGATCTAGTTGCAAACGGTGTTTCAATGCTTAGAAACAAGGCCTAGGGATCATACTTTCGCTACTGAACACTCTCATATAAATATCTTCTCTTCATGATACTACTCTGAACTACTTTCCGGTTGGAACCTCTAATCCATGGTAGGGCTATAACAGCACACCTCAAAGTTCGCTATCCCCATCTAGATAACCCCACACTGTCACCTTGAGCACTAGATGGTTCAAACAAACACCACAATTTCATAGAAACATCCAACTCCAAATATAACTCATAACAAGTAATGGTGATGGATATCGATGGAGATGGCTCTGGGGGCACTTCCCCATCCCGGCAGGGTGACGGAACAGAGACTTTCTGTCCCCCGAATCTCCCCTTATGTGGCGGCGGCGCTGCGGAACTTTTCGTGGATTTCTGATTGATGATCTAGGCTTTTTGTCTTGGGGAGATATATAGGCGAAAGAAGCAAGGTCGATGGATGGCCAGGGGGCCCACACCATGCCCTGGCGCTGCCAATGGGGACCCGTGCCTAGGGGTGGTGTGGTGGCCCCTCTCCGTCTCGTATTCTGGCTCCGTGAGTCTCCAGGAAAAATAGGCATATTGGATTTTGTCCTGTCCAAGTCCGATAATATTCATTTTCTGACTTTCTGGAACCAAAAACAGCAGAAAATAGGCAACTGGCACTGTGGCTCTTGTTAATAGGATAGTCCAAGAAATCATGTGAAAAGTACCCCAAAGTGTCGACAAAACACAAGTAAGTAGATAAAACCAAGCATGGAACATCAAAAATTATAGATACATTTGCAATGTATCAACATCCCCAAGTTTAACTCCTTCTCGTCGTCGAGTACGTAAGTGATAAAAAGAAAGAATAATTTTTGAGGTGACAGGCACCATCATAAACTTCATCAAAGTATTTGTAAAACATTGATAGCTAGGATCATAGTACTTCAGCATAGCATGAAAGAGAAAGTTCAAACAATAATACAAAGCAACTATATTGCAACATCAAAAGGCACAAACAAAAGATTCATGAATAACAATGCTTTGCAAGACGTTTGTTTGTTTCACATAAAGAAAACATAGCATAGTGGCATTCAACTTGTCCCTCATAGAGTAGCAAACACAAATGTATAGGACACCTTCAAAGTTCATAAGAGTGACTAGATACAAATAGTTTAAAACCAGCAATCTCAAAGTTGTGCATCAAACAACAAGTCTTGGCACAATGCACATAGAACTAAGAATGGCCCCTATGCTCTCAAAGTAGGTGCAATAAGATAGAAGGTGGAGACTCAATATATAAGTGGAAGAAAGGCCTTCATAGAAGGAACCAGAGATTCAAGTTTCATAAAGAGCTTCCAAAAATTATGGTACTTATAGATTTCAGCTCTGATTGCCCCTATCATAAGCATCTTGAAATGATTAAGGTTAAAGTGAACAAACTATGGTGTACATGCTTGACGAAGTATAAGTTAGAAATCTCATGTCCCTTGAATACGAGGGCCGCTCCTCATGTTACTCAAGTTTAGTCACCGGTAAGTTCTTGTCATTGTAAGTACATGTGTATCATAGAGAACCGCCAACGGGGTACCCCTTGCCCGATGATATGGAAGAATCCCCGTATCAAAATGACAAGGCAAGCAGACAACGAGCATCTCAGCAATCTTCTTATTTACCATGAGAATATGGTGCTTTTTTCTCTCTTTCCTCTTTTCATAATCTTTTTTTTGTTTTCTCTTTTTTCTCAATATAGGACTCTTTTTTATAAGAAGAATGCTTCATAGACAGGTCATTATGGTTACGCTGCAGGTTTCCACCATGTCAGCATGGATTAGACTAGCGGCCTAGGCGTTTCTCTAACACATATACATAACTCCATGGACATACAAGCTCCCCTTTCATTTCACACCGACGACATCCATAGAAAAAAGAGCATGATATCAACTAGGTACAAAGTACCAGTGCAATGTTGAAAGCGTTCCCCATGACAGCATGGTTCTGCTAATCCCCAACAAATAAGTGCAAGCTTATACAACATAGATGACACAATGGTTCAAGTTTATTAAGGGCAAGAAAAGTAAAGTGTGCCATCAAGTTCGTGAGAGCTTTAATCACTAGTTTTCTCATAAAAAGTTTAATTTGGAAGGTAAAAAAACACGAATATACTTGGAATAGCTTAAGCTAGTAGGTAGGTATGGTGGAATCTTTGGAATAACTTGGTTTAGGGAGTTGGATGCATGAGTGGAACTCATACTTGGTTGCAGATGGTAGCAAAAGACTGGGAGCGACAAACTAAGTGAGCAATAATGGCCATAATCATGCAAAGCGACAAAACATCATTGATCAAAGCATAAAGTGATATTACAAGTTGAAAACTAAAGGATCATAAAGGCTTATGGTGACTTGGGATAGTCATAACATGGTGTGAGCATGCGCCAAGTCAACCCAAATAAACCATCAAAGGAGAATACCACAATACTATGCTTTAATATGCTAAAACAACGCATGATTCTTCAAAGGCACATTAAGCAATCTCAATTGTTTATAACAAGTAATGCTACAACAAAGAATACTAAGCATAAAGCCAAAACAATATCAATCATGGCATGATAAAGCACATGGCACAGTAAAAAACAAGCTCTCTTTACCACTTAAGCATGAACTTTTCCTACTCTTTTCCAAACCAAACCAAACTATTTGAAAACCAATGTATGAAAGAGGGGATCCAACCAATTTATTCTGAAAGCTAAGCAAACAAAGCAAAAGAAAAACCAAAACGAAAACGAAAAAGAAGACGCTCCAAGAACAACACAACTATGCATGAAACAATAAAAATAAAGCGTTTGGAAGGAACCCGGGATTTTTATTGATGAGGAAGGGGATGCCTTGGGCATCCCCAAGCTTTGACACTTGTACTTCTTGGATATTTCTCACGCGTGGCATCCCCAAGCTTGAGCTTTAGTCCATCCTTCATCTCATTACTCATTCCTTCCATACCCATGAAAATTTTCTTCATGCAAAACACCACACAATGTTTATCAGCAACATTAGTGCACTCAAGATAATAAATCTTTAGCTTCATTTATAACACCAACAAAAATTCCATTAAAACACTAGCTACTGTAGTACTTCCCTCAAAAAGCTCAATTCCCCAAAAGAACTCAAAAAGGAACAAACAAGAAGCAAATGCAGAAAATGGCAGAAATCTGTCAAAACAGACCACTAGGTAAAGAAGAATTTTTTCGAAGACCTTCTGTTGCTCAAATCAAAAAGTGTTTAACTAACGAACGTTAGATAAAAACATGTGACAGAAGCTCAAAAATTCACGCCTCAAAAGGACGTTTGGAGATTTTACACGAATGTTTACAGTGAAGCACAGAAATCTGTTTCGAGGCAGCAACTTTCCCAATCATTACTTCTCTCTCATTAGAGGTTACTCTTGGCACAAAAAGTAAATAAAAAGGATAAGGAGAGGTTACTGAAGTAATAACTTCCAAGACTCATCTATAACTTTTGGGTTATCTCCCAATAAGTACTTTTCTTTAATGCCTTTAAGTTAGGCATGATAGTTTGAGAAGATGCTCACATAAGAAATATGAATTGAAGTAAAAGAGAGCATCAAGAAGAAAATTCAAAACACATTTAAGTCTAACCCACTTCCTATGCAAAATAATCTTGTAAAGAAACAAGTCATGAAAGCACAAAGCAACAAGTATAGGAAAGCAAAACAATTGCAACTTCAAAATTTTCAACATAAAGAGGGGAAACTTAATATTGTTGAGACACATAAAACCATGTTTCCCTCTCTCATAATAACTTTTAGTAGCATCATGAATAAAATTAACAATATAACTATCACACGAAACATTCTTATCATGAGCCACATGCATAAAAGAATTAATACTCCCCACATAAACATAGTCATTGTTATTGATTGTAGTGGGAGCAAATTCAACAAAATAGCTATCATTATTATTTTCATCACCATAATCATCATATACAGGAGGCATTGTAATCATAATTAATTTCCTCCTCAAAAGTAGGTGGACTTCAAATATCATATTCATCATTGCAATCATCATATATTGGAGGTATAGTATCATCATAAGCAATAGAATAGTTATCCTCCAAAGTGTGTTCATTTGTAAACATATCATCATTGGAAGGATCATGGATAACACTAATAGTATAGCAATTATTAATATCATCATTTTAAGAATTGGTACCGAAGAGATTATCAATATCAAAAGTAGTGTGATTTTCCCAATCATGATCACTACTATAGGTAATAGGCATAGGAACATCATTGAGTTCAGACTCATCAAAAACTATAATAGGAGCAACATGCTTAGGGGAAAATACCGTTTCCTCTCTCCTTTTACTCCTCCCCTTTTTCTTTTTCTTCTTCTCTTTAGGAGGGAGAGGCTTGAAAGGAAGCTTCTCCATATACCCTGGTTCATTGTTAGAGACAATAGAAGAAACTGTGGAGGCTTCCTCCTTTTCATTAATAAGGCCAAAACACATATTAGTCCTATCATATTTTGGTAAAATCTCATCATTTATAATATTTTGTATATAAGTATTTGTGTGGCAATTATAAACACAATAAAGATGACAACCATGCATGACGCTATTCATACCAAAAGCACTCATATCTACCAAAGAAGTTTTTCTTGATAATTCTTCACACCCCAAAAATAATGTAAGTTCATCATGCTGATTTGGAGTGATGATGTCATCACAATACAAAATTGCAGTACTCATTGGATTAGAAGGGCTATTATTATGGCCTGAGCATGGAAAATTGAAATGACCCACTTTAAAGCAAAGTTCACAAATAAAAGGATAGAGGGCACAAACTATTTTACCAAGATCATTTAGAGCCCTATACCACATTCTAGTTTTTTCATTCCTGTGGGTGATACAATATTGTTCTTCAATTTGATTATTCTCACAAGGTCTATGTATTCCACAAAAATTAACATGCTTATAAGAAATAGTACTTTCAGAGGTTTAAGCATGTTTATTTCTATCATTAATAACAATTTCATTTTACATGCAAGTGTCTTTAAAAGGCTCATGATACGTGTCCCATTTTTCTTTAGGAGCATTAATATGAGAAGCAAAGGTTCTAAAATAATCAATAAGAATTTGAGGATCAATACCATACTTAACACGAAGCTCTTGAAAATCAGCAGTTTCAGCGAAAGACTTAATGCAATCATACTCATAGTTTATACCTGGTTCTTTACATTTGTTGTTATCCCAATCTTCGGTATTGCTTTGAATTGTTTCAAGGAGATCCCACTTAGCTTTGACCTCCTTACTTGTGAAGGATCCCTATAAACAAGTATCTAGATAGTCCTTGTAATGTCCTGAAAGCCTTGCATAAAAATTATTAATAACAATATTACTAGGGAGCTCATGAATGGGACATTTGAGCATTAGTGACTTTAATCTCTCCCATGCTTGGGCAATATTTTCTCCATCATGAGGATGAAAATTATAAATATAACTCCTATCTTTATGAATTTCATGAGGAGGATAAAATTTAGAGTAAAAGAGAGATTCAAGTTCCTTCCACTCCCTTGCTTTGCCCTTAAGTGAAAATTGGAATAGCTTCCTCTTAACTTGGTTCATTGAAATACCTACACACTTGAACAACTCAGAAAATTCATGTATAAAGAGTCAATGATCACCTGGATGGACAGTTCCATCTCCAAACTAGCAGTTATTCAGAACACGTTCAACAATTTTTATAGGTATTTTAAAAGGGATGCTTTCGGTATGTGGATTTAAAATATCACAAGTATCACTAGAATTACCACATATGTGAGATAAAGTATCATCAGAGAAAATTTTCTTCTTTAAAGCTAGGGAACTAAAAAGATCATTTTCATAAAAACCAACTTCCCCGAGCTTAGACGTTTCCATATTAGTAACAAAGGTGTTAAAAAGATTCATACTAATAACATTGCTATTAGCATGCAAAGAACGTTCCATGGGTTTTTTAATTTTCTTTTCAGACAATTCATGTTCTAACTTAGGAAAAATAATAGAAAGCTCTCTAATTTTGTTGTTGTTTTCCATTAAGCCTAACTTGTGAAAAGAAGAAAAAAAAGACAAAATTGCAGAATCTAAAGGAAATAACTTCGAGCACTCACACCGGAGGATGTGAGTACCTTTTACTTTACCTCCCTGGCAACAGCACCTGAAAATAGCTTTTATGGTGTGGTGTTGACGTGGGAGTTTCTTCTTCTTCGTTCCCCAGCAATGGCGCTAGAAAATAGCTTGATGTCTAGGCACTTCTATTCTTGTAGATAGTTGTTGGGCCTCCAGGTGCAGAGGTTTGTAGAACAGCAGCAAGTTTTCCCTTAAGTGGATCACCCAAGGTTTATCAAACTTAGGGAGGAAGTGGTCAAAGGTATCTCCTCTCAAGCAACCGTGCAATCAATATACAAGAAGTCTCTTCTGTCCCCAACACACCCAATATACTTGTCAGGTGTATAGGTGCACTAGTTCGGCGAAGAGATAGTGAAATGCAAGTGGTATGGATGTAAGACAATGGTGCCAGAAAATAGCTTGATGGGAGGAAAAGACTAAAGGCAAAAGGATGAAAGCAAGCAAACATGTAATAGATCTAGTTGCAAACTATGTTTCAATGCTTAGAAACAAGGCCTAGGGATCATACTTTCACTAGCAAACACTCTCATATAAATATCTTCTCTTCATGATACTACTCTGAACTACTCTCCGGTTGGACACTCTAATCCATGGTAGGGCTATAACAGCACACCTCAAAGTTTGCTATCCCCATCTAGATAACCCCACACTGTCACCTTGAGCACTAGATGGTTCAAACAAACACCACAATTTTATATAAACATCCAACTCCAAATATAACTCATAACAAGTATTTGAAATCTCTAGCCTAAGTGCCACCATGGTGTGCACACTGTCAACTTCACACACATGGGGAGAGCAGAGATCTATTAAAGCACTTGAGTAGCAAGGTAGATCTATAGATTACAAGCTCATGATCACAATATGATCACACATACATAGCTACCGGTAGAACCCTTAGCCTCGAGAGAGAACTACTCCCTCCTTATCATGGGAATCAACAATGGTGATGGAGATGGCGGTGGAGATTGATGGAGATGGCTCCGGGGCTACTTCCCCGTCCTGGCAGGGTGCCGGAACAGATACTTTCTGTCCCCCGAATCTCCCCTTCGATGGCAGCGGTGCTGCGGAACTTATCGTGGATTTCTGATTGACGATCTAGGGTTTTTTGCTCGGGGGAGATATATAGGCGAAAGAGGCCAGGGGGCCCACACCATGCCCTGGCGCGGCCAAGGGGGACCCGCACCTAGGGGTGGTGTGGCCACCCTGTGGTCCCTCTCCGTCTCGTATTCTGGCTCCGTGAGTCTCCGGGAAAAATAGGCATATTGGCTTTTGTCTCGTCCAATTCCGAGAATATTCATTTTCTGACTTCCTGGAACCAAAAATAGCAAAAAACAGACAACTGGCACTGTGGCTCTTGTTAATAGGTTAGTCCAAGAAATCATATGAAAAGTACTCCAAAGTGTGGACAAAACACAAGAAAGTAGATAAAACGAAGCATGGAACATCAAAAATTATAGATACATTTGCAATGTATCACCTGCCTCCTTGGTTGTGCATGAAGCGGAAGTTCATTATGATGCCAGTGCTCATCCAAGGCCCGAAGGAACCCAGAAACGACATTGATGTGTACCTAAGGCCATTAGTTGAAGAACTCTTATAGTTGTGGCATGGACAAGGTGTACGTATGTGGGATGAGAACAAGAAGGAGGAATTTGACCTACGAGCGTTGTTGTTCATAACTATCAATGATTGGCCTGCTCTTAGTAACATTTAAGGAAAGACAAACAAGGGATACAATGCATGCACACACTGTTTAGGTGAGACTGAAATTATATACTGGGATAAATGTAAGAACAGTGTGTACCCGGGGAATCGTCGTTTTCTTCCACCCACGCACACCCTAAGAAAGAAAGGTAAGCATTTCAATGGTGAGGCAAACAACCGGTGTAAGACTATCCGCCGTACTGGTGATGATGTATTTGATATGGTGAAGGATTTAAAAGTAATCTTTGGAAAGGGTCCTGGTAGACAATCTGTTCCGAAGGACAATGTCGGACACGCACTCATGTGGAAACGAAATCTATATTTTGGGAGCTACCCTATTGGAAAGTCCTAGAGGTCCGCTCTGCAAATCGACGTGATGCACCTGACGAAGAATCTTTGAGTGACGCTGCTAGGCTTCTTGGGTGTGTATGGGAAGAATAAAGATACACCGGAAGCACGACAAGACCAACAACGTATGAAAGACTGAGGCGGCATGCATCCAGAGCTGTTTGAAGGTACTGCCAGCTACGCTCTTACCAAAGATAAGAAGGAAATCTTTTTTGAAGTCCTTTACAGTATCAAGGTCCCATCTGGTTTCTCGTCGAACATAAAGGGAATAACAAATATGACAGAGAAAAAATTTCAAAACCTAAAGTCTCATGACTGCCACGTGCTTATGACAGCTGCTTCTGATTGCATTTAGGGGACTCCTACCGAAAAATGTCCGAGTAACCATTGTGAAGCTATGTGCGTTTCTCAATGCAATTTCTCAGAAGGTAATCGGTCTAGATAGTCTACCAAGGTTACAGAAAGATGTGGTCCAATGTCTTGTCAGCTTCGAGTTGGTGTTCCCACCATCCTTCTTCAATATTATGACACACCTCCTAGTTCACCTAGTCGAAGAGATTAACATTCTCGGTACTGTATTTCTGCACAATATGTTCCCCTTTGAGAGGTTCATGGGAGTCTTAAGGAAATATGTTCATAACCGTGCTAGGACAGAAGGAAGCATCTCAAAGGGATATGGAATAGAGGAGGTCATTGAGTTTTGTGTTGACTTTATTCCTGACCTTAAGCCCATCGGTGTTCCTGAATCACAACATGAGGGTAGACTGAGTGGAAAAGGCACGCGAGGAAAGAAAGCAAGGATATGTATGGACGGACATTCTCTCACTAAATCACACTACACAGTTCTGCAAAGTTCCACCTTGGTGGCTCCGTATATCGAGGAACCCAAGAATATTGTACACTCCAACAACCCGAGGAAGCCTGGCTCCTGTATTAGAAATGAACACATGAAGACTTTAAGCGGTTGGTTGTAGACACATCTCATGAATGACATCACTGTTGGAGAGCAGTTGTACTTGTTGGCCACATCACCATCTTCGACTATATTGACTTTCCAAGGGTACGAGATAAATGGGAATACATTTTACATGATCGCCCAAGATAAAAAGAGCACCAACCAAAACAGTGGTGTCCGATTTGATGCAACTGACAAGAATGGGCAAAATGATGCATATTATGGTTACATAGTGGCTAAATGGGAACTTGACTATGGACCTTATTTTAAGGTCCCTTTGTTTTGGTGCAAATGGGTCAAGCCGACAGGAACCGCGGTTGAGGTGGACAAGAAATATAGAATGACAATAGTGGATCTCAACAACCTTGCATATAGAGATGAACCATTCATCCTAGGCAATGATGTGGCTTAAGTTTTTGACGTGGAGGACATGTCTACCAAACCGAGAAAAAGGAAAGATAAGCAAAATAATACAACATACGATCAGCCAAAGCGCCACATATCTCTTTCAGGAAAAAGAAACACCGTAGGGGTGGAGGATATAACAGACATGTCAGAAGATTATGATAAGTTTCATGAAATTCCGCCCTTTGCAGTGAAGGATGACCCAAGCATCCCGTTAAGTAAGGAAGATGCTCCATGGTTACGGATTAGAAGAAAACCCTAACAATAGAGATGTGTGGATGTTGGTGATGTACAATATTATTAAACATTTATTTTTAATGATCTTCTTATATATATGGATATGAACTGTCTCGATCTCAATAGGTAGGATTGCAACTTGCTATGGCCAACACCAAAGACATTTATTAATTTTAAAACATAAAATAGTCATAATCATTTCTAGCCCTATAGTACACAGCTTGAGGGTGGTCGTCGGAATCGTCATCCTCATCATCGTCGCTCGTAGCACACGGCTGGATCCTCAGCCCTTCCCCGACTTGTGCAGGGGGGAATGGGGGAGGGGGCACCTGCCACTCCGGCCTAGGATTCACAATGCGCGGGGGAGGGGGCTCCCGGATGATGACCCAGGTACGCCCTCGGCCTTCACCACCGCCACCATTCTTGTGGCTATGCGACTGGTGAAAGTGCAGGTACCTCAGGCGAGGATGGTCTCCCATGGTAATGTAGCGCATCACGCTGGCGATAGTCCGGTTCCCCCACCACAGGCAGCAACCGGCCTCGTTGTGGTTCACTGGGGGCGAGCCGTCACCCTCGTACCTAGCGAGCTCCCTTTCCCGCTAGTTTCTGAAGAAGGCATTCCAGGTGTCGAAGTTGTCGGGATCCCAATGGGGATCCATCCGCTGCTCCGGCTTGAGCTTGAGGCCGAACCTTGAGGCACATGAGGAACAAGAACCCCTCTAGTGCTCACCATCCAACCGGCGGGCAACCGGTAACCCGGTGGGCATGGGTAGCTGGAGGCGCACAGTGCCTCAGTCTCCTTGAGCGTCAGAAAGGCTTAGTAAGCGGTGTCCATTGTTTTGAGAGAGAAGGTGTGGATGTTTGGATGGACATAGTGGTCGGCCTAGATATAGAGGGAAATGACAGGAAAACATGGCGAGAAGCGGGGGGAAATGGCAGAAAAACATGGCGGGAAGCGGGGGGAAATGGCAGGAAATATCTTTTAGTGGCTCCAACAGGGACTAAATCCCACGGAAATATATTTTAGTCCCAGTTACTAGTTTTAGTATGAAATTTTATATTTTAATGGGTATATTATTTGTTGTAAATAGTTTGGTATATTATATGTATTTTTCTGTTTTTTAAATAATAAACTATATTTTTTCCAACATTTATACTAAATATAATACTTGTTAAACAATAAATAATTTCCTTTAAGTTGTATAATAGAGTACGATAATAGATTTAAATTATAGATCTTCTTTTTCTAATTTTTTTGATATATAATACATAATGTTCTGAAAACTATACGCCAGTTTTCTTTTTGGCGCCAAACCCCCCTTTAGTCTCGGTTTGTATTACAAACCGGGGCTAAAGGTTGGGGGTATAAATACCCCCACCTCCACCCAAGGTCTAGCCACGACCCGGAGAGTCCGATCCTTGCTCCCAACAAACCGCCGCCTCCCGCGCCCATGGAGGAGCACGCCGCCCGCGCCCGTGGAGGAGCACGCAGCCCATGCCGTCTGTCCACCCGCGCTGCCGCCCTCCGAGGAGGATCTCTCCACCGCCCGCGCCACCCGTGGAGGATCTCCTCGCCGCCGCTCCGCCCTTGGAGGAGCTCACCACCGCCACCCTTGTAGGTGAGTTAGTGTTAGGGATTATTAGTTTATTTTAGATAGTGTTAGGGATTTAGTTAGGGTTAGTTAGGTTTTAGTTAGAATACTTAGTGATTTAGTTAGGGTTAGAATACTTAGTGTTTTAGTTAGGGTTAGTTAGAATATATAGTTAGTGATTTATAGTTAGAATACTTAGTTATTTAGTTAGAATACTTAGTGATTTAGTTAGTGTTAGAATACTTATTGATTTAGTTATAGTTAGAATATTTAGTGATTTAGTTAGGGTTAGTTAGAATACTTAGTGATTTAGTTAGAATACTTAGTGATTTAGTTACAATACTTAGAGATTTAGTATTAGTTAGGGTTTAGTTCAGTTAGTGTTAGGTTTAGGGTTAGTGTTATTAAGGCAATACTTAGTGATTTAGTTTTTTTGACAATCAATAACACGATATATTTATAGTAGCAAATAGTACATGGTAGAGATACATTGACGATGAGAAGACCTTGTCATCGAACGAAGGCCGAAGACTACTTTGGTTAGTGTTTAGGGATTTAGTTTCTGTCATTGGCGGATTTCGGAGATATATGTGTAGTGT
Source organism: Avena eriantha (assembly GCA_910589775.1). Classification (NCBI taxonomy): domain Eukaryota; kingdom Viridiplantae; phylum Streptophyta; class Magnoliopsida; order Poales; family Poaceae; genus Avena; species Avena eriantha. Next base: position 70,143,532 of record OU342744.1, on the reverse strand, counting down.
GCTGAGGTTTTATGATTTAGTGTTTATGTTTTATGATTGTTTATTGTTATTATTTAGTTATACCGCATCCTCGTCGTCCACTCGGCGGTAAGGGCGGAGTACTAGACTTTGTCGGGTTCGGATATGTCCGATCTTGGGTTCCGCCGGGCTGGCACTGGGAGGTGCTACCTGCCAGGACTCGTACCTTGGTAAGGAATCCGGGTATCGTTGTGGACCTAGAGCTTCTTTGGTGGCGTCCACGAGGTCCAAGAGCGGTGCAGAGGAAGCCGGCCCCCAAGGAGGTGGTATGTCGTCGTATCAGGGAGGAGGACGAGCATGTCTGCCAGTATATGTATCTTTTGGAGACCAGGTTCTTCACGGATCTCACCCGAGCTATTCTCTGGCGATGGTTCCTATTCTCTAGGTGTACAACTCCCGTGGCACAGAACGCGGCAGCCGAGTTCGCTAGTTTGATATGGGCGTGATATGAGCGATTGTTTATCTTAATGCAAAATTATTATTGTACTTTATCTTAAGATAAAGCACGGATCTTATATTATTGTACTTTATCTTAATGCAAAAAAAATCATTATTAGTTTGTTAACTTTTTTCTGTATCCGAGTCGTCGCAATTATAATATTATTTTACTTAATGCAAAATTGTTTTTTTTTTTCGTGTATTAGTTAAGCTATGGACGGTAGACAGAATGAAGAGGAGCTTCTCAACATGATAGATGAGGGTACTGGAGGTTCTTATTACGATGATGGATCCCAGTATCTTAATTTCTCTGGTGGAGACGAAAGTGGAGACGATGGTGCTGACCATGGTGGAGACTATGGTGAAGACACCTTAATAACAAAGTCTGGCGAGGTATATAAAGCCTCTACCGATTGATAACTAGTATAGATGCACTAATTGATTCGTATATATGTACTGACGAATGTTTCTTCTCTTACTCCTCCACATCGGGTCAATCTTCTACAAGGAAAAGAGGCCCTGCCTAAACGTTGCCCACTGATGTTCGTTTCAGCATTGACTTAGTCTTTGCGCTAGGTTAATCGTTGGAGCCCATATTGTTGGGAATATGCCCTAGAGGCAATCATATATGATGTTATTCCCAATGTTGGAATCCCAAAAACTGCCTACGATCGATCTATGTAGTAATGCAGTAACAGCCAATGCGTATAGAATACATACCCTTGTAGACCGTATGCGGTTAACGTTCCAAGGGGAACATGGTTGATGTAGTCGTACTCGTAGCCGACCTCAAGGTCGTGAAGCTCCTCCCAAGTCACCCCTTGCTCCTTCTTCATCATGCAGCAGCTCTGGCTCACGACATTTAAGCGCCCCAAGAGTTGCACCTCGTGTCTTCGTACACATCCGGTGCACGATGAGACCTCCAGCTCCCTGATCCCGCTGGGAGTGCGATAGTTGATATCCGGCTAGGAATCCCTGCAGCACAGCAACCCACAGCAGCCAAGTGGAGCAGCTGCAGCTCAGCCGGCGGGTGGGCCCGCGAGCCCACCACGCGGCCTGCCAGTAGCCTGGCGGCCAAGCCAGCCAAGAGCAACGGCCGGGTGGGCTGCACCGCGGCCCACCTCGCGCCAGCTCCTCCCTTTCGCCCGGGTGGGCCAGCAAGGTCCGGCCAGCAAGCAGCGGCTCACACGAGCTGCACCGTGCGACGCAGATTATCTGCCGCCCGCCTGGCGGTCTGCCTATAGCTGACTTCTGCCCCGTGCGGCGGCTAATATCCGCCGCCCACATGGGTTGTTAGCTGTTTTTCTTTTCCTTTTTGTACAGCTTTTCTCTTAGGCTATTTCCCTCCGGGGGTTTGTCCTAATATAGAAGTTTCTTTTGTAAATCTTAATTTAAATATATTTAGAATATATTAATTCACAATTAACATATAATAAATGTATATTTAAATTCCCATTTATCCGAAAACACCTTTTCTGGTCTTTTCCTTTATTCTTTCTCCGAACAACTTTGGATCTCTCCGCGGAACATTTTCGGCTTTCTCTTTCTCTACTGTGATTCCGTCTTACGAATGATCGCTCTCATTGTACCCTTAAGTGTTACCTCTCACGGCTTGGGAATGCTCTAGACATGATCTGTATCAATGATCAACAGAGGGACCAGGGATATCCATGTGACCCCTATGCATTCGTGATGACAATGTCGTTTGAACCTCTAAATGTAGCATCCAATTCCTTTTGTTTCTTGATACGACTTGTCCGAGACCCGATCATTGGTATCATATAACTTGTTCAATCTCGTTCACAACAAGTTCTGTTTTCTTGTTACCGTGATATTACATCCCCGTGATCGAGTCACATGTTGCAACATTTATGGATGTAATCTCACCAAGCCGGCCATATGTATCTTTACCTGTCATGTGGGTGAACAAATCCTGGTCTTGTAGTCACATGTCATCTACTGCTCCTTTGGAATACCCAACGTACTCCGTTATGGCCACCGTATTACTAGATGACGGTTGATGCAGTCTAAGGAGCCTCGGGAAACAGTGAGTAATATGAGCTCAAGGTCTAAGGAAAAGGAGTCTAGGTATAGTTGTTGCAACAATGAACTATATGACTTGATCGTGTCGCAATCCTTTGAGGAATTTCAATGATATGACCCTGTTGTCAATTGGCATAAATGCCCATGATCTTGAAACCCAGATCATCTGCATGACCAACGAACTAGTATGAATAGAGGCTACTAGGGACTTGGTTGTTTCATACCACACATGTACCAATGTTTCTACTTGGCACAGTTATTGCACAATATGAAACTATTATAAACTAATTGAGATATGACAATAAAACCCTATTTATTATTTGCCTCTAGGGCATATTTCCTTTAGTATTCATAAAGTTATTGTCCATGTATGAACTAATGGTATGTATTATGGAATATGTGATTCTATTGTGGAACTATATATTCATGTTGTTCATACTAATTGTCCTTGGTCGTTGAGGTTGTGCCAGACACACAACTTAGACTAATGTGAAAGTCGGCTGATGACTCGGTTCCGCTTGTCATGGGCATGGAGATGCTATTCCGACTTCCACTAATTCAGCTAAAGAGTTTAGCGAATCGGACTGACCCACAGTTTAGATACAACAAACATGTTGTCATATGCAGTCTCAAGCAATGGAATCCTTCGACCTAAGGTGATCGCATGATCTGAGTTGTGGATCGCCAGCTTAGGTCCTATCAAACGCTGTTCTGTAAATGTGTAGTTATAAAGGTAGGGTTCGGGTTGGTTGTGAAGCAAGCTGCGTGACGTGGATTACCAAGATGGGATTTGCCCCTCCGTAATGGAGATATCTTCTCTGGGCCCTCCCCTGTGATATGATTCGGAAGCATGGCCATGTGTGACATGGTTAAGTGTTAACCAAGGAGTCGGACTAAGTGTCGAGCACCATCTTGCGGTTCTTCACAAGAATGCATACCTATTTATAGATTAAGTAGGACCACATAGTGTCGGGCACTAAAGACATAAAGTCGACACTCACCCCTGGCATAGTGCTGCCACCCACCCAAAATAGTATCGTCATTTACTGGCTTAGTGCTACCCACTGAGGACATATTGTCGACATGTTGTCACCACATCCACATTTAGTCCCGGTTGGTGCCTCCAACTGGGACTAACGGTTCATCATATCTTTAGTCCCGGTTGTTTGCTTTAATTATTTTTAGACCAGTACTAATTTTATCATCACGATTCTGTTTGATGTACTTAATTATATAATGGAGATGATCCGACAATGGATTGATAGGTTCGTAGCATGGAAAACAAAAAATTTCTACCGCAAGAACGAACAAAACCCAGATCTAATCTAGATAAAAGCCAAGATCTAATCTATTAGACATGAGCAACGAGATAGATGGGAACTAACCCTTGTAGATCCGAAAGCGTTAACGAGATTAGATATCGTGGTTGATGTAGTCGATCACTTGCCGATCTCAAGATCGTGTGGATGATCCTTCCGGCGTCGCGTTCCGGCAGCGCTTCCGCAGTCGGTCAAGTGCACGATCCTTCCGGCGCCCCGTTTCGGCAGCGCTTCCGTAGTCGGTCAAGTGCACGATCCTTCCGGCGCCGCGTTTCGGCAGCGCTTCCGCAGTTGGTCACACGTGCGGAGTCGAAGCAGACCTTCCTCTCCCCGTTCCAGCGAGCAGCGGAGGTAGTAGATCTTCTCCACGGAATCCCAGCAGCACGACGGCGTGGTGGTGGTGGTGGAGTAGAGAATTCTGGAGGGCTTCGCCTATGCCTGTGCAGAAGAAAGGTGGAGGAGAGAGGCAGCAGAGATTGGAGTTGTGAGAGAGAGCCTGGAGGGGGCGCCCCTGCCCTTCTATTTAAGGGGGGGAGGCGCGCCTGGGGAGGGGGAGTCCTAGTAGGACTCCCCTCCTATGGCCGGCGGTGGGAAGGGGGGAGGAGTCCTCCTCCCCCACGAATCCGTGTCTTGCCCCACTAGGTTTCCTTTGACCCTTTCTTGGTTTTCAAGCAAACTCCAAGAAATCCTCTAGAACCTTCCAGAACATTCCGAAACCTTCTAGAACCCTCATACAAATACTCCGGAACATTTCCTAACTTAGAAAATGATCCCCAATATATGAATCTTATTCTCCGGACCATTCCGGATCTCCTCGTGATGTCCCGGATCCATTCCGAGACTCCGAACAACATTCGGTCTCCAACACACATTCCATATCTACTTAAAACAATTTCGAACCTTAAGTGTGTCACCCTACGGTTCGTGAATATGTAGACATGATAGAGACACATCTGCTATCAATAACCATCAGCGGGACCTGGAGATCCATAATGGCTCCCACATACTCAACGATGACTTCGTGATCGATTGAACCATTTACATATGAAACCAATTCCCTTTGTCACGCGATACTATACTTATCCGAGGTTTGATCGTCAGCATCTCCATACCTAGTTCTACCTCGTTACTGATAAGTACTCTTTACTCGGTCCGTGTTATGTCATCCCTTGTGACCCAATCACATGCTTGCAAGCTAATTAGATGACATTCCACCGAGAGGGCCCAGAGCATATCTATCCGTCATATGGATGGACAAATCCCAATCTTGGTCCATGCGCTTCAACACATACTTTCAGAATACCCAATCACACCTTTATGACCACCCAGTTACGAAGCGGTGTTTGATGTCATCAAAGTACCCATCCGGTGATGGTGATTAACATAACCTCATGGTCGAAGGATTAGGTTACTATGTATTTTAAAGATTATAGCAAACGAACTTAATGACTTGATCTTATGCTATGCTTACTATGGGTGTGTGTCCATCACATCATTCTCCTAACGATATGATCTTGTTATTAACGACATCCAATGTCCATGATCAGGAAACCATGATCATCCATTAATCAACAAGCTAGTTTAACAAGAGGCTTACTAGGGACTCTCTTATGTTTACAAAACACACATGTATCAATGTTTCCGGTTAATACAATTATAGCATGGGATGTAAACATTTATCATAAACATAAAGATATAATAATAACCACTTTATTATTGCCTCTTGGGCATATCTCCAACATGGATGTACGCTGACCGACTCTCTAGTGAGTTCATTAAAGGCATGCATTCTTTTCTCCTTGTGGACGAGGCAAACACGCGGAATGGTTTTATGTCTTGTCCATGTGGTGTGTGTCGGAATCATAAGGAGTACTCTTCCTCAAGGGTCGTTCACAGCTACCTGTTTCGGTCCGGTTTCATGACCGGCTATAATTGTTGGACCAAGCATGGAGAAAGAGGGGTTATGATGGAAGACAATGAATAAGAAGAGAATGATAACAAGTACCCTACTATGTCCCCTAAATATGATGGTACTACAATGGAAGACATTGATGAAGAAGAAGATGAAGAACGGGCATCAGATCTGCCCGATGCTGATCTTAGTCGGGCCATTGCTGATGCCCAGGAAGAATGCGTAACTGAAAGGGAGAGGTTGAAATTCAAGCAGATGTTAGAGGATCACAACAAATTGTTGTACCCAAATTGTGAAGATGGGCACAAAAAACTGGGTAGCACAATGGAATTGCTGCAATGGAAGGCAGAGAATGGTGTGACTGACAAAGGATTTGAAAAGTTGCTGAAAATAATGATGAAGTTGCTTCCAAAGGATAACGAACTGCCCGCCAGTACCTATGAAGCAAAGAAGGTTGTCTGCCCTCTAGGATTGGAGGTGCAGAAGATACATGCATGCATTAATGACTGCATCATCTACCGCGGCGAGGAGTACGAGAATTTGGATGCATGCCCAGTGTGCACTGCATTGCGGTATAAGATAAGACGAGATGACCCTGGTGATGTTGAGGGCGAGCGTCGCATGAAGAGGGTTCTTGCCAAGGTGATGTGGTATGCTCCTATAATAGCATGGTTGAAACGTTGGTTCAGGAACAAAGAGCATGCCAGTTGTTGCGATGGCACATGGAAGACCGTAAGAAAGACGAGATGTTGAGACACCCCGCTGATGGGTCGCATTGGATAAAAATCGAGAGAGAGTTCCCGGACTTTATAGGTGACGCGAGGAACTTATGGTTTGATCTAAGTACAGATGGCATGAATCATTTTGGGGAGCAGAGCTGCAGTCATAGCACCTGGCATGTGACTCTGTGTATCTATAACCTTGTAATGTCTACACACTTCTATTCTTGTAGAAAGTTGTTGGGCCTCCAAGTGTAGAGGTTTGTAGAACAATAGCAAATTTTCCCTTAAGTGGATCACCCAAGGTTTATCGAACTCAGGGAGGAAGTGGTCAAAGGTATCTCCTCTCAAGAAACCCTACAATCAATATACAAGAAGTCTCTTGTGTCCCCAACACACCCAATACACTTGTCAGGTGTATAGGTGCACTAGTTCGGCGAAGAGATAGTGAAATACAAGTGGTATGGATCTAAGACAACGGTGCCAGAAAATAGCTTGATGGGATGAAAGGCAAAAAGATGGAAGCAAGCAAACATGTAACAGATCTAGTTGCAAACGGTGTTTCAATGCTTAGAAACAAGGCCTAGGGATCATAGTTTCGCTACTGAACACTCTCATATAAATATCTTCTCTTCATGATACTACTCTGAACTACTCTCCAGTTGGACACTCTAATCCATGGTAGGGCTATAACAGCACACCTCAAAGTTCGCTATCCCCATCTAGATAACCCCACACTGTCACCTTGAGCACTAGATGGTGCAAACAAACACCACAATTTCATAGAAACATCCAACTCCAAATATAACTCATAGAAAGTATTCGAAATCTCTAGCCTAAGTGCCACCATGGTGTGCACATTGTCAACTTCACACACATGGGGAGAGAAGAGATCTATTAAAGCACTTGAGTAGCAAGGTAGATCTATAGATTACAAGCTCATGATCACAATATGATCACGCATAGATAGAGAGATGAACACATAGCTAACGGTAGAACCTTAGCCTCGAGAGAGAACTACTCCCTCCTCATCATGGGAATCAGCAATGGTGATGGAGATCGATGGAGATGGCTCCGGGGGCACTTCCCCATCCCAGCTGGGTGCCGGAAAAGAGACTTTCTGTCCCCCGAATCTCCCCTTCTATGGCGGTGGCGCTGCGGAACTTTTCGTGGATTTCTGATTGATGATCTAGGGTTTTTGCCTCGGGGAGATATATAGGCGAAAGAGGCAAGGTCGGTGGATGGTCAGGGGGCCCACACCATGCCCTGGCGCTGCCAATGGGGACCCGTGCCTAGGGGTGGTGTGGTGGCCCCTCTCCGTCTCGTATTCTGGCTCCGTGAGTCTCGGGAAAAATAGGCATATTGGATTTTGTCCCGTCCCATTCCGATAATATTTATTTTCTGACTTTCTGGAACCAAAAACAGCAGAAAACAGGCAACTGGCACTGTGGCTCTTGTTAATAGGATAGTCCAAGAAATCATATGAAAAGTACTCCAAAGTGTGGACAAAACACAAGTAAGTAGATAAAACCAAGCATGTAACATCAAAAATTATTGATACATTTGCAATGTATCAACTTCCCCAAGCTTAACTCCTTCTCGTCCTCGAGTACATAAGTGATAAAAAGAAAGAATAATTTTTGAGGTGACAGGCACCATCATAAACTTGATCAAAGTATTTGTAAAACATTGATAGCTGGGATCATAGTACTTCAACATAGCATGAAAGAGAAAGTTCAAACAATAATACAAAGCAACTATGTTGCAACATCAAAAGGCACAAACATAAGATTCATGAATAACAATGCTTTGCAAGACGTTTGTTTGTTTCACATAAAGAAAACATAGCATAGTGGCATTCAACTTGTCCCTCATAGAGTAGAAAAAATAAATGTATAGGACACCTTCAAAGTTCATAAGAGTGACTAGATACAAATAGTTTAAAACCAACAATATCAAAGTTGTGCATCAATCAACAAGTCTTGGGACAATGCACATAGAACTAAGAATGGCCCCTATGCTCTCAAAGTAGGTGCATAAAGATAGAAGGTGGAGACTCAATATATAAGTGGAAGAAAGGCCTTCATAGAAGGAAGCAGAGATTCAAGTTTCATAAAGAGCTTCCATAAATTATAGTACTTATAGCTTTCAGCTCTCATTGCCCCTATGATAAGCATCTTGAAGTGATTAAGGTTAAAGTGAACAAACTATGGTGTACATGCCTGACGAAGTATAAGTTAGAAATCTCATGTCCCTTGAATACGAGGGCCGCTCCTCATGCTACTCAAGTTTAGTCACCGGTAAGTTCTTGTCATTGTAAGTACATGTGTATCATAGAGAACCGCCAAGGGGGTACCCCTTGCCCGATGATACGGAAGAATCCCCATATCAAAATGACAAGGCAAGCAGACAACGAGCATCTCGGCAATCTTCTTATTTACCATGAGAATATGGTGCTTTTTTCTCTCTTTCCTCTTTTCACAATCTTTTTTTTGTTTTCTCTTTTTTCTCAATATAGGACTCTTTTTTATAAGAAGAATGCTTCATAGACAGGTCATTGTGGTTACGCAGCAGGTTTCCACCATGTCAGCATGGATTAGACTAGCGGCCCAGGCGTTTCTCTAACACATATACATAAATCCATGGACATACAAGCTCCCCTTTCATTTCACACCGACGACATCCATAGAAAAAAGGGCATGATATCAACTAGGTACAAAGTACCCGTGCAATGTTGAAAGCGTTCCCCATGACAGCATGGTTTTGCTAATCCCCAACAAATAAGTGCAAGCTTATACAACATAGACGACACAGTGGTTCAAGTTCATTAAGGACAAGAAAAGTAAAGTGTGCCATCAAGTTCGTGAGAGCTTTAATCACTAGTTTTCTCATAAAAAGTTTAATTTGGAAGGTAAACAAAAACATGAATATACTTGGAATAGCTTAAGCTAGTAGGTAGGTATGGTTGACTCTTTGGAATAACTTGGTTTAGGGAGTTGGGTGCATGAGTGGAACTCATACTTGGTTGCGGAGGCTAGCAAAAGACTGGGAGAGCCAAACTAAGTGAGCAATAATGGCCATAATCATGCAGAGCGACAAAAAATCAGTGATCAAAGCATAAAGTGATATTACAAGTTGAAAACTAAAGGATCATAAAGGCTTATGGTGACTTGGGATAGTCATAACATGGTGTGAGCATGCGCCAAGTCCACCCAAATAAAGCATCAAAGGAGAATACCACAATACTATGCTTTAATATGCTAAAACAACGCATGATTCTTCAAAGGCACATTAAGCAATCTCAATTGTTTATAACAAGTCATGCTACAGCAAAGAATACTAAGCATAAAGCCAAAACAATATCAAGCATGGCATGATAAAGCATAGGCCACAGTCAAAAACAAGCTCTCTTTACCACTTAAGCATGAACTTTTCCTACTCTTTTCCAAACCAAACCAAACTATTTGAAAACCAATGTATGAAAGAGGGGATCCAACCAATTTATTCAGAAAACTAAGAAAACAAAGCAAACGAAAAACCAAAACGAAAACAAAAAAGAAGACGCTCCGAGAACAACACAACTGTGCATGAAACAATAAAAATAAAGCGTTTGGAAGGAACCTGGGATTTTTATTGATGAGGAAGGGGATGCCTTGGGCATCCCCAAGCTTTGACACTTGTACTTCTTGGATATTTCTTGGGGTGACACGCGTGGCATCCCCAAGCTTGAGCTTTAGTCCATCCTTCATCTCATTACTCATTCCTTCCATACCCATGAAATTTTTCCTTATGGCAAAACTTCACACAATGTTTATTAGCAACATTAGTGCACTCAAGATAATAACTCTTTAGGTTCATTTCTAACACCAACAAAACTTCCATTAAAACACTAGCTATTGTAGTACTTCCCTCAAAAAGCTCAATTCCCCAAAAGAACTCAAAAAGGAACCAACAAGAAGCAAATGCAGAAAATGGCAGAAATCTGTCAAAACAGACCACCAGGTAAAGAAGAATTTTTTCGAAGACCTTCTGTTGCTCAAATCAAAAAGTGTTTAACTAACGAACGTTAGATAACAACATGTGACGGAAGCACAAAAATTCACGCCTCAAAAGGACGTTTGGAGATTTTACACGAATGTTTACGGTGAAGCACAGAAATCTGTTTCGAGACAGCAACTTTCCCAATCATTACTTCTCTCTCATGAGAGGTTACTCTTGGCAGAAAAAGTAAATAAAAAGGATAAGGAGAGGTTACTGAAGTAATTACTTCCAAGACTCATCTAAAACTTTTGGGTTATCTCCCAATAAGTACATTTCTTTAATGCCTTTAAGTTAGGCATGATAGTTTGAGAAGATGCTCACATAAGAAATATGAATTGAAGTAAATAGAGCATCAAGAAGCAAATTCAAAACACATTTAAGTCTAACCCACTTCCAATGCAAAATAATCTTGTAAATAAACAAGTCATGAAAGCACAAAGCAACAAGTATGGGAAAGCAAAACAATTGCAACTTCAAAAATTTCAACATAAAGAGGGGAAACTTAATATTGTTGAGACACATAAAACCATGTTTCCCTCTCTCATAATAACTTTCAGTAGCATCATGAATAAAATTAACAATATAACTATCACACGAAACATTCTTATCATGAGCCACATGCATAAAAGAATTAATACTCCCCACATAAACATAGTCATTCTTATTGATTGTAGTGGGAGGAAATGCAACAAAATAGCTATCATTTTTATTTTCATCACCATAATGATCATATATAGGAGGCATATTGTAATCATAATTAATTTCCTCCTCAATAGTAGGTGGACTGAAAAATATCATGTTCATCATTGCAATCATCATATATTGGAGGTATAGTATCATCATAGAATTAGAACAGTTATCCTCCAAAGTGTGTTCATTTGTAAACATATCATCATTGGAAGGATCATGGATAACACTAATAGTATAGCAATTATTAATATCATCATTTTAAGAATTGGTACCGAAGAGATTATCAATATCAAAAGTAGTGTGATTTTCCCAATCATGATCACTACTATAGGTAATAGGCATAGGAACATCATTGAGTTCAGACTCATCAAAAACTATAATAGGAGCAACATGCTTAGGGGGAAATACCGTTTCCTCTCTCGTTTTACTCCTCCTCTTCTTCTTTTTCTTCTTCTCTTTAGGAGGGAGAGACTTGAAAGGAAGCTTCTCCATATACCCTGGTTCATTGTTAGAGACAATAGAAGAAACTGTGGAGGCTTCCTCCTTTTCATTAATAAGGCCAAAACACATATTAGTCCTATCATATTTTGGTAAAATCTCATCATTTATAATATTGTGTATATAAGTATTTGTGTTGCAATTATCAACACAATAAAGATGACAACCACGCATGACGCTATTCATACCAAAAGCACTCATATCTACCAAAGAAGTTTTTCTTGATAATTCTTCACACCCCAAAAATAATGTAAGTTCATCATGCTGATTTGGAGTGATCATGTCATCACAATACAAAATTGCAGTACTCATTAGATTAGAAGGGCTATTATTATGGCCTGAGCATGGAAAATTGAAATGACCCACTTTAAAGCAAAGTTCACAAATAAAAGGATAGAGGGCACAAACTATTTTACCAAGATCATTTAGTGCCCTATACCACATTCTAGTTTTTTCATTCCCGTGGGTGATACAATATTGTTCTTCAATTTTATTATTCTCACAAGGTCTATGTATTCCACAAAAATTAACATGCTTATAAGAAATAGTACTTTCACAGGTTTGAGCATGTTTATTTCTATCATTAATAACAATTTCATTTTCCATGCAAGTGTCTTTAAAAGGCTCATGATACATGTCCCATTTTTCTTTAGGAGCATTAATATGAGAAGCAAAGGTTCTAAAATAATCAATAAGAATTTGAGGATCAATACCATACTTAACACGAAGCTCTTGAAAATCAGTAGTTTCAGCGAAAGACTTAATGCAATCATACTCATAGTTTATACCTGGTTCTTTACCTTTGTTGTTATCCCAATCTTCGGTATTGCTTTGAATTGTTTCAAGGAGATCCCACTTAGCTTTGACCTCCTTACTTGTGAAGGATCCCTATAAACAAGTATCTAGATAGTCCTTGTAATGTCCTGAAAGCCTTGCATAAAAATTATTAATAACAATATTACTGGGGAGCTCATGTATGGGACATTTGAGCATTAGTGACTTTAATCTCTCCCATGCTTGGGTAATATTTTATCCATCATGAGGATGAAAATTATAAATATAACTCCTATCTTTAGGAATTTCATGAGGAGGATAAAATTTAGAGTAAAAGAGAGATTCAAGTTCCTTCCACTCCAAATGATGAGGATCATCTAGTAGCTCATACCACTCCCTTGCTTTGCCCTTAAGTGAAAAATGGAATAGCTTCCTCTTAACTTGGTTCATTGAAATACCTACACACTTGAACAACTCACAAAATTCATGTATAAAGAGTAAATGATCACCTGGATGGACAGTTCCATCTCCAAACTAGCAGTTATTCATAACACGTTCAACAATTTTTATAGGTATTTTAAAAGGGATGCTTTGAGTATGTGGATTTAAAATATCACAAGTATCATTAGAATTAACACATATGTGAGATAAAGTATCATCAGAGCAAATTTTCTTCTTTAAAGCTAGGGAACTAAAAAGATCATTTTCATAAAAACCAACTTCCCGAGCTTAGACGTTTCCATATTAGTAACAAAGGTGTTCAAAAGATTGATACTAATAACATTGCTATTAGCATGCAAAGAAAGTTCCATGGGTTTTTTAATTTTCCTTTCAGAGAATTCATGTTCTAACTTAGGAAAAATACTAAATAGCTCTCTAATTTTGTTGTTGTTTTCCATTAAGCCTAACTAGTGAAAAGAAGAAACAAAAAGAAAAAAATGCATAATCTAAAGGAAATAACTTCGAGCACTCACACGGGAGGATGTGAGTACCTTTTACCTTACCTCCCCGACAAAGGCGCCAGAAAATAGCTTTTCTGGTGTGGTGTTGACGTGGGAGTTTCTTCTTCTTCGTTCCCCGGCAATGGCGCTAGAAAATAGCTTGATGTCTAGGCACTTCTATTCTTGTAGACAGTTGTTGGGCCTCCAGGTGCAGAGGTTTGTAGAACAGCAGCAAGTTTTCCCTTAAGTGGATCACCCAAGGTTTATCAAACTTAGGGAGGAAGTGGTCAAATGTATCTCCTCTCAAGCAACCGTGCAATCAATATACAAGAAGTCTCTTGTGTCCCCAACACACCCAATATACTTGTCAGGTGTATAGGTGCACTAGTTCGGCGAAGAGATAGTGAAATAGAAGTGTTATGGATGTAAGACAACGGTGCCAGAAAATAGCTTGACGGGAGGAAAAGACTAAAGGCAAAAGGATGAAAGCAAGCAAACATGTAACAAATCTAGTTGCAAACTATGTTTCAATGCTTAGAAACAAGGCCTAGGGATCATACTTTCGCTAGTGAATACTCTCATATCAATATCTTCTCTTCAGGATACTACTCTGAACTACTCTCCGGTTGGACACTCTAATCCATGGTAGGGCTATAACAGCACACCTCAAAGATCGCTATCCCCATCTAGATAACCCCACACTGAAACCTTGGCACTAGATGGTTCAAACAAACACCACAATTTCATAGAAACATCGAACTCCAAATATAACTCATAACAAGTATTTGAAATCTCTAGCCTAGGTGCCACCATGGTGTGCACACTGTCAACTTCACACACATGGGGAGAGTAGAGATCTATTAAAGCACTTGAGTAGCAAGGTAGATCTATAGATTACAAGCTCATGATCACAATATGATCACACATAGAGAGAGATGAACACATAGCTACCGGTAGAACCCTTAGCCTCGAGAGAGAACTACTCCGTCCTCATCATGGGAATCAGCAATGGTGATGATGGCGGTGGAGATCGATGGAGATGACTCTGGGGATACTTCCCCGTCCCGGCAGGGTGCCGGAACAGCGACTTTCTGTCCCCCGAATCTCCCCTTCGGTGGTAGCGGTGCTGCAGAACTTTTCTTGGATTTCTGATTGACGATCTAGGGTTTTTGCCTTGGGGGAGATATATAGGTGAAAGAGGCAAGGTTGGTGGCCGGCTAGGGGGCCCACACCATGCACTGGCGCGGCCAAGGGGGACCCGCACCTAGGGGTGGTGTGGCCACCCTATGGCCCCTCTCCGTCTCGTATCTGGCTCCGTGAGTCTCCGGGAAAAATAGGCCAATTGGCTTTTGTCCCGTCCAATTTTGAGAATATTCATTTTCTGACTTTCTGGAACCAAAAACAGCAGAAAACAAGCAACTGGCACTATGGCTCTTGTTAATAGGTTAGTCCAAGAAATCTTATGAAAAGTACTCCAAAGTGTGGACAAAACACAAGAAAGTAGATAAAACCAAGCATGGAACATCAAAAATTATAGATACATTTGCAATGTATCACCTTCCTCCTTGGTTGTGCATGAAGCAGAAGTTCATTATGATGTCAGTGCTCATCCAAGGCCCGAAGCAACCCGGAAATGACATTGATGTGTACCTAAGGCCATTAGGTGAAGAACTCTTACCGTTGTGGCATGGACAAGGTGTACGTATGTGGGATGAGAACAAGAAGGAGGAATTTGACCTACGAGCGTTGTTGTTCATAACAATCAATGATGGGCCTTCTCTTAGTAACATTTAAGGACAAACAAACAAGGGATACAATGCATGCACACCCTGTTTAGGTGAAACTGAAATTATATATTTGGATAAATGTAAGAACAATGTGTACCCGGGGAATCGTCATTTTCTTCCACCCACGCACATCCTAAGAAAGAAAGGTAAGCATTTCAATGGTGAGGCAAACAACCGGTGTAAGACTATCCGCCGTAGTGGTGATGATCTATTTGATATGGTGAAGGATTTAAAAGTAATCTTTGGAAAGGGTCCTTGTAGACAATCTGTTCCGAAGGACAATGTCGGACACGCACCCATGTGGAAACAAAAACGTGATGCACCTGACGAAGAATCTTTGCGTGACGCTGCTAGGCTTCTTGGGTGTGTATGGGAAGAATAAAGATACACCAGAAGCACGACAAGACCAACAACGTATGAAAGACTAAGACGGCATGCATCCAGAGCTGTTTGAAGGTACTGCCAGCTATGCTCTTACCAAAGAAGAGAAGGAAATATTTTTTGAATTCCTTTACAGTATCAAGGTCCCATCTGGTTTCTCGTCGAACATAAAGGGAATAATAAATATGACAAAGAAAAAATTTCAAAACCTAAAGTCTCATGACTGCCACGTGCTTATGACAGAGCTGCTTCCGATTGCATTGAGGGGTCTCCTGCCGAAAAATGTCCGAGTACCCATTGTGAAGCTATGTGCGTTTCTCAATGCAATTTCTCAGAAGGTAATCGGTCTAGATAGTCTACCAAGGTTACAAAAAGATGTGGTCCAATGTCTTGTCAGCTTCGAGTTGGTGTTCCCACCATCCTTCTTCAATATTATGACACACCTCCTAGTTCACCTAGTCGAAGAGATTAACATTCTCGGTACTGTATTTCTACACAATATGTTCCCCTTTGAGAGGTTCATGGGAGTCTTAAGAAATATGTTCATAACCGTGCTAGGCCATAAGGAAGCATCTCAAAGGGATATGGAACAGAGGAGGTCATTGAGTTTTGTGTTGACTTTATTCCTCACCTTAAGTCCATCGGTGTTCCTGAATCATGGCATGAGGATAGATTAAGTGGAAAAGGCACGCGAGGAAAGAAAGCAAGGATATGTATGGACGGACATTCTCTCACTAAAGCACACTACACAGTTCTGCAAAGTTCCACCTTGGTGGCTCCGTATATCGAGGAACCCAAGAATATTGTACACTCCAACAACCCGAGGAAGCCTGGCTCCTGTATTAGAGATGAACACATGAAGACTTTCAGCGGTTGGTTGCTGACACATCTCATGAATGACATCACTATTGGAGAGAAGTTGTACTTTTTGGCTAGGTCACCATCTTCGACTATATTGACTTTCCAAGGGTACGAGATAAATGGGAATACATTTTACATGATCGCCCAAGATAAAAAGAGCACCAACCAAAACAGTGATGTCCGATTTGATGCAACAGATGAGAATGGGCAAAATGATACATATTATGGTTACATAGAGTATAAATGGGAACTTGACTATGGACCTTATTTTAAGGTCCCTTTGTTTCGGTGCAAATGGGTCAAGCTAACAGGAGGCGCGGTTGAGGTGGACAAGAAATACAGAATGATAATAGTGCATCTCAACAACCTTGCATATAGAGATGAACCATTCATCCTAGCCAATGATGTGTCTTAGGTTTTTGATGTGGAGGACATGTCTATCAAACCGAGAAAAAGGAAAGATAAGCAAAAGAATACAACATATGATGAGCCAAAGCGCCACATAGTTCTTTCAGGAAAAAGAAACATCGTGGGGGTGGAGGATATAACAGACATGTCAGAAGATTATGATAAGTTTCATGAAATTCCGCCCTTCGGAGTGAAGGATGACCCAAGCATCCCTTTAAGTAAGGAAGAGGCTTCATGGTTACGGATTAGAAGAAAACCCTAACAATAGAGATGTGTGGATGTTGGTGATGTACAATATTATTAAACATTTATTTTTAATGATCTTCTTATATATATATGGATATGAACTGTCTCGATCTTAATAGGTAGTATTGCAACTTGCTATGGCCAACACCAAAGACATTTATTAATATTAAAACATAATAATAGTCATAATCATATCTAGCCCTGTAGTACACAGCTTGAGGGTGGTCTTCGGAATGGTCATCCTCATCGTCGTCGCTCGTAGCACACGGCTGGATCCTCAGCCTTTCCCCGACTTGTGCACGGGGGAACGGGGGAGGGGGCACCTGCCACTCCGGCCTCGGATTCACGACGCGTGGGGGAGGGGCTCCCGGATGATGACCCCGGTACGCCCTCGGCCTTCACCACCACAACCATTCTTGTGGCTATGCGGCTGGTGAATGTGCGGGTACCTCAGGCGAGGATGGTCTCCCATGGTGATGTAGCGCATCACGCTGGCGATAGTCCGGTTCGCCCACCACAGGCAGCAACCAGCCTCGTTGTGGTTCACTGGGGGCGAGCCATCACCCTCGTACCTCGCGAGCTCCCTTTCCCGCTAGTTTATGAAGAAGGCATTCCAGGTGTCGAGGTTGTCGGGATCCCAATGGGGATCCATCCGCTACTCCGTCTTGAGCTCGAGGTAGAAGTGGTTTGCGATGGTCACCTGGCAGGCCGAACCTTGAGGCACATCAGGAACAAGAAGCCCCTAGTGCTCAGCATCCAACCGGCGGGCAACCGGTCACCCGGTGGGCATGGGTAGCTAGAGGCGCACAGTGCCTCGGTCTCCTCGAGCGTCAGAAAGGCCCAGTAAGCGGTGTCCATTGTTGTGAGAGAGAAGGTGTGGATCTTTGGATGGACATGGCGGTCGGCCTAGATATAGAGGGAAATGAGAGGAAAACATGGCGGGAAGTGGGGGGAAATGGCGAGAAAACATGGCGGAAAGCGGGAAGCGGGGGGAAATGGCAGGAAATATCTTTTAGTGGCTCTAACTGGGACAAAATGCCCCCGAAATATATTTTAGTCCTAGTTACTAGTTTTAGTATGAAAATTTATATTTTAATGGGTATATTATTTTTTGTGAATAGTTTGGTATATTATATGTATTTTTCTGTTTTTTAAATAATAAACTATATTTTTCCAGCATTTATACTAAATATAATACTTATTAAACAATAAATAATTTCCTTTAAGTTGTATAATAGAGTATGATAATAGATTTAATTTATATATCTTCTTTTTCTGAAAATTTTGATATATAATACATAATGTTCTGAAAACTATACACCAGTTTTCTTTTTGGCGCCAAACCCCCCTTTAGTCTCGGTTTCTATTACAAACCGGGGCTAAAGGTTGGGGGTATAAATACCCCCACCTCCACCCCGGGTCTAGCCACGCCCCGGAGAGTCCGATCCTTCTTCCCGACAAACCGTTGCCGCCCGCGCCCATGGGGGAGCACACCGTCCGCGCCTGTGGAGGAGCATGCCGCCCGTGCCATCCGTCCCCCCGTGCTGCCGCCCTCCGAGGAGGATCTCTGCATCGCCCGCGCCACCCGTGGAGGATCTCCGATAGAATTCAGGTTAGCTGGTGCAGCTAGAGCCCGTAGAAGCAAAGCACCCCCCTCACAAATTTGTGAAGGGTGGAAAAAGACCGCGAATAATGAACGCGAGGAACATCACTTGAAACCCGCCAGGAGGACTGGGGATAACCACATCACCGGGGATGGGAAAGTCATCCTCTGCGGCGGAGAACGCTCCATCTTGGCGCTGGGTGAAGAGCTCTGAAGGCTTGATGGTGGATGGATGCCATGACCCATTCGTGATGTGGGTTCCTGGGCCCTTCTTCTTCCTAGCCGCGGTGGTAGTGCTGGTGCCCACGGTGGTGGCGCCCTTCTTCTTAGTCGCAGTAGTGGCAGTCGCATATCCAACACCAGAGTTTCATTTCTTCTTCCCCATCTGGCGCTTGTGGTGGGAGCATAGAAAGTAACTAGGAAAAGTGTGAAGGCTGTCCAGCACAGCAAAGGGGATGAGAGCAATGGAGCATAAAGGAGCAGCAATGGAGGTTGTGCGTGAGGATGAAGATGAGTTGTGGGGAATTACCGCACATCGTATCTCTACTTAACCTCATCAACGATGCCATCCAACGGCCAGGAGAAAACAAACGAGATGCTTGGCACGAATCAATGTTGACATATGGCGGGGTAAACTACGAACCGTCGCTCCACTCCTCCCATTACGTGCGAGAATAGAGGAGGCAGAGTTAAAACAGAGACTACGCACGTCTGGTCAAGTCCAAGTCAGGAAATGGGACCCACTTTTCGTCACGACCCATCAAAACCGCTAACGCGGGCAACTGAGATCATCTCATCGTCAGCACTGACATTCCTAACTCTAGCAGGAGAACTCTTTGACTACTCTAGTCCTTACTCGAGTCTTCGACTCCACCAAGCACTCTTTGACTACTCTAGACCTTACTCGAGTCTTCGCCTCCACCAAGCACTCTTTGACTCCTCTGGTCCTTACTCGAGTCTTAGACTCGACCAAGCACTCGGGGGCTACTTCTATCAGGAGCGCTGGCCGCACACCCGAGGAACTTTGCAGGACATTCAAGCATTATGACATCGTGTTTTCTCTCAAAAACCCTTCAATCGAATCAACGATTCGACTAAGGACTCAGGGTTACTCCCATAGGAAGCGCTGAAAACACATTCGACTGAAACAAGCAAAGGATGACAACAGTCGCAAAATAATTATAGTCCCCACTCGAGTCTACGACTCAAATAGGCACTCGGGGGCTACTCCCATAGGGATCGCTGGTCGCGCACCCTATGATTATTTCTTATACATAACTGTGTGCTGACTACATCCACACTCATAAGCTTCGGTGAATCCACCTCATAGTTTCCCTACAAAGAGACTATGTCTCCTGGGTCACCCGAATCATCTCCGCGATGAAAAAAATTCAGATGCCACGCTTACAGCATGAACATAAGACCTGAAGAAGGCCTGGCAACGCACCTACTACACTCTACTAGAAATAATCCGTACCTACAGGCACAATGAAAATAAGCCTTGATGGATGCGTCAAGTGCTAACTCCTATACACTGGGATTCGACTCTATAAGACCTCCGCGGCCTGAGTCGAATTACGCAAACACTTTTCTAAATTCAAGTCCGGGGACTCGAGTTTGAGTAGATTGCGTTGTTTTGCCCTAAGGCAGTTAACTGATCCGATTGTTGGGGGGATGACACCCGGATAGGCCAAGATGGGACCAACTGGCCGATTCCAAGGAGCACATGCCGTCTGGACCCAGACCAAGGAAGCACGGCCGGGTGGAATCCCCACCCGATCTGCATTCAAGTTTCCCCGGCTGGCCCGTCTAACCGGGTAGCCAGAAGAACCGGCTGGGAGGCCGGTCCTACCCGGCCGCCTCGGTTCTGCTGGCCATGGTACGGTGGGGGTGACGCTCCTTACTGAGCGCACCTTTGACCGGATAGGCTGGCTAGCCTGGCCAGCGCTACTGGACAACTGTGCCAAAGCTGGAGGCTGACGAGCAAAGCAAGGGCTGACGAGGAAAGCTCCGGCTTACGCATAAAGAACCGGCTAATAGATAAAGAGCCGGATGACGAGTAAAGCAGGGGCACTGGACACTATAGCATGGTCCTCCCCTATACTGGAGGCTTGACTAGAACCGGGCCTACCGTTTGGCCCTGTCTAGCCAGCCCACTTTGTAAGGCCCAAATCCAAACAGTAAACCCTAGCCACCTTGTAAACTACCTCCTCGACCTGTATATAAGCGAGGGTAGTGCTAGGGTTCTAGGAAGACACAAGAGGAAGGACTTCGATAGTTTCAAGCAAGAAGTAGCTAAAGAAATAGCTCAAGGAGCATATGTATTGGGTATTCGCCCCCTTTGATATTAGATCCTTGAACGAGTCGGACTTTTACCTTGCCAAGAGGGCTCCGAACCTGGGTACATCGCCGTGTTTGCAGTATCTATGCCCAACCCGTTATGAGTAGCCACCGATAGCATCCTGATTGTCCCCTTCAAGCCATCCACGATGGTACTGCCATGTTTCACACCACAACAGTTGGCGCCCACCATGGGGCACAGCGCTTCGGCTGGGATCATATGTCGCACCGGACTTCCACTCGTCGCCAGTGAGAGAGTCGCCTCCAACCTCGTCCTCACTCTCGACTCCTTCGACTGCATCCTCAACAACGTGTCCAGCTTCACTGGGGGGATTTCCTAAGCGGGGGCTCCAACAGGCACTTCGGCGAGCACCACGTCTACGTCACCACCATCCCTAAGGCCTTCCCTCGCGAGGTCGTCACCATCTTTGTGTAGGGGTTCCGAGTATGAAAACAATAAATTTTACCCTACGCCCCTGAACCCATGATGCTTCCAGGACCTATCTATTAGTAATACAATAACAGGAGGGGCTTTTCACGAACTTACCCATAAAGACTGAAAAGAGTTGTCAACGCGCATGAGAGCATGGTTGATGTAGACGAGCCGAAGCCAACCTCAAGGTCATGATGAAGTCCTTGCACTCATGTGGCTCCAACGACTTGAGTGTCTCAAGTGCGAGACCTGGTGGGGAGTTACACACGTCTGGTGCCTGACGATGACTCCCGCTTCCCCGATCCAGTAGCAGTTGCAGAAGTAGAGCTCCTGGACACGAATCCCGCAATGCGACGGTGCTCCGCGGTGAAGATGTCTCTCGTTCGCGGAGTCCGAACTTGGGACCACAGTCACGAGAGAGAGAGAGAGAGAGAGAGAGAGAGAGAGAGAGAGAGAGAGGGAGAGAGAGAATATCAATTGGAGGTCTCCCCAAAAGTGAGAAGACCTTTATTGAATATTGTTTGTATTTATCTGGCCAAATACCCCCACTATATATAGGGGGAGGGGAGGTACTACCTCCCTCAAAGTCCCGGGGTGGGACTAAAGGAGAGGGATAGGGGGGAAGCCGCCGACCGGCCCTAGTGGGCCCCACACGGTGGGGCTTGGCCCAGCCGGCCACCCCCTTGCCCCTTCTCCCCTTTTCCCTTTCCCTGATGGGGCCTCTTCCCTCCGAAATTGGCCCATTAAACCTTTTAAACTTTTAAATTGATTTTCCCTTTATTAAATACTTATGAAAAAATGATTAAATCGATATTTAACATTCACTCACATATTATTCAACCTCTATGGTTATGGAACACTTCCGCCTCCACACCAGACATCCTCCGGACTTACCGAAACCCTTCCGGTTTTATCTTACTATTCTTCTACGATTCTTCCGATCCTATAAACACTCTCTAAGCATCATCAAGCCCTTAAGCGTGATACCCCACGGTTAGGGAACACAACAGACATGGTCAGGACACTCCCGCACCAATGATCGACAGAGGGACCTGGATGGCCATGTGACCCCTGTGCGTTCCACGAAGATCTTTCATCATTTGAACCAGGACAGTCTTGTCTCATTCCCTTTGTCTCTCGATACTTGCATTGCCCAAGATCTGATCAATAACATCACCATGTCGTGTTCAATCTCGTTACCGAACAATGCTACTTGACTCGTTCTGACAAGTGATATCCCTATGATCAAATCACACGTTGCACAACTATTGGATATAACCTCTCCGAGTGGGCCCTTGAGTATCTTCCCGTCACATGGATGGACAAATCCCGCTCTTGACATATATTGCCTCTACGGTTTCCTCCGAGTACCTGAACGCACCTTTATAACCACTGTATTACCAAGTGGCGCTTGATGCTATCTAAGCACTCTCGGGAGACAGTGATTGATATAGCCTCACGGTCTAAGGAATAGTCTACAAGGATCCATTTCTAATCATCTCATTCTCAGGATGATTTGACTCCATTTCTAACTGGCATAAATGCCACATGATCAGGAAACTTGATCATCTGTTGACCAATGAACCAGTGACTAGAGTTTCACTAGGAATCCCTGGTTGTTTATATATCACATGTGTATTGATTTTTCCACTCAATACAATTATAGCATGATATAAAACTTAATCCTAAATTATATGAAATATGATAATAGTCCTTATAACTATTTGTCTCTAGGGCATATTTCCAACAGTCTCCCACTTGCACTAGAGTACAAATACACTAGCTGCATTTGTTCTTAATCATTGGCACCATGTATCCGGTACCCTGAACATGTTTGCTCATGGAAGAGGTTGAGTCTTGGGTCTATACTTTACAGTCCCAAATCCTTTGCAACTTACTAATATCACCTTGATTGACATTAATACTTTATCACCACATGATAACATCTGTGTGTATGCATCGTCGCTATGGCAGCAGAACGAGGCCTGATTCCAGGAGCCTACATTGACTTTAGATCAACCTTGAGGGCTTTCTCATGGGCACCGTGCCCTGGGAAACATCATTCTACGTTAAAAGAGAACTAGCCCCGCCATAACATTATACAACACTTTAGATGGTACCCTTATCTATTATTATAAATGTATTCAATGAAACACTAGTGCACTCTGTGCAACTTTCAATGTTTTGTTCACTTCGCTTCCTACTTGACTTTAATCGGTATTTACAGGAGTTTCCAACATATTCCCTTATAACATAACTCTTTATTCTATAAGATATGTCATCCTTTATGGATTTGGAAAATATGTCTACAGTTCTCTATTAGACACTGCGGACAAACTTAGCTTAATGTTCCGTAATTAATCACTTTCAAACGTTCCTCATTGGATTACATATTATGTTAAGTTATCATCATGGTTTTCTAAGATAGAACCTATGTCTCAACATAGTGGATGATGATCATCCTTTTCTTTTTTTCAACCATTGATGTTCAACTTAATATTGTTCCTAACTTGAGTTATTAAGGACTAGTTCCTTAATTAACTTCTATTCTGAAATCCTATTCATAATCCCTTAAGGAATACTACATAATATCGTAATACACTTATTATCAACTTCTACACCTCATAAATCATTATGTATTGGCACTTGCACTTTTATTCTTAATGTGTTGAATACACACTTAAGAATCACTCCTATAAGCTCCCACTCAAAATATGTTCCTTCCATATTTGGGTATGAGTCAGTACTCTTACTCAAATTATGTTCCTAGATATTTGAATTTGAGACTTATATTGCTCCCACTCAAAAATATGTCATTCACATATTGTTTTAGGAAGACTTTTATAGCTCCCACTCAATTTCATGCAAATTGCATATCTACTAACCAGTTTGAACAAATTCAAAATCTTTTGATCAAATATCAAACCTGGAGTTTTACTATGAGATACTAGTACTTTTACTAGTTTTAAGTCCACTAGACATTAAGCACACTTGAATCAAATTCATTTCAATTTGTCCAATACTTGACAAATTGTGCTTTTGTCATTCACCCCATTTTCCACTATGGCTTTGCAGCCATTTGGGAAAATTCAAGTAACACCTTTTACTTGTGAGATTTAACAACGAATTGCTTTCTAATCTCAATGGAATTTTGTTTCTAGGATTTCTCATAATTTTAGTTTACCATTATTTCCTTAGTAGTTTGTAGGTATGTCATATTCCAAGAATCATGACAAATGATTCACAAATGTCTCCATACTAGATATGGATTACATTTTGAATCCTACTTCATGTAGTGAAAACACTGGTGGGGAAAACACAATGATCATTATCATTGATTCTTTCCTTTGTGAAGATAATCGTTCAGGAACATTTTATGTTGCCCTTCTTAACACTCTGATGCAGGGTTTTGAATCCTCATTGTGTTTTTCACTATCTTCCATTTGCTCCATAATCGAGAAATATCAGTGAATGCGAACTTTCTCAGAAATGTACCAAAATCCAAGCAATACTAGTTTTGCTTCTCTTTTGGATTCCATATTCATAGTTTCCAATGGATACTCTACAAGGACTTATTTGCTATTGTTTTGGTTATATCAAAAAACCCCAAAACTTTCACGAATTCAAGTGGTTCACTATATATTCTAATTGAGTGCTAACTATTTCTAACTAATGGTCTCTACATCTACACTACAATGATTTATTTGGTGCCATCTATTTACCCACTTTGATATCAAATATCACATTGTGATGCTTTACATTTTGACGTTTCAAAACGCTTTGCATTTCACAATTTGTTTTATGCTGACCTTATAAAGTTGAATTTCATTACTATTGATCCAATCGTAGTAATTACATTATATTTTATATTTATACCCTTCGTTGATGAAACACTTTGATCAAATCAAATAGTTTCATACTCATGTTTCCTTTGGTAAACTTCTTTACACAATTAAACAATCATATAATGATAATTACCATTTTTGTTAAAACACAATACATCGAATATGTATTTACTTTTAACAATTCATTAAACACTTTGTATTCAAGTAATACACGGTGTTCAAGTTATTTTGCCGAGCTTAGGCATGATTTATATGTGACAAGAAATCGAATGTCTTTCACATATTATCAACATAACTTTGAATTTAAACAATGGTTTTCATTCAGTAATGAATATCATTTAAGTTGGGTATTTTAAGGCATTTCTATATTTGACAAATGTTCATGTATTATCAATTAGTTTCAAACAACAAGGATAATTCACAAGTAATCAAACATGATATGAACAAAAAATAGAAATCATTCATAAAAGTAGAACAACTGTTTGTTACAAACTCATATGAATAACCGTCTCACAAAGTGTGAGACACCCTAAGGAAGTTCATAATATTTTGATTACAATAATCATCCTAAAACATAAACTAAACGATAAATGTTGAGGGAGAGTGTCGTCGGCCATCATCATCATGCTCGCCATCAACATGCAACGTCACCTCCTCTCCAGCAAGCACCTCTCATGCAGAAGGACCTGTTTTTAGCAAAACAGAATAAGTATCAAATATACTTAATACTTCAAATGTGTTTGCAAGATTATAACATTTATATAATTGTATATCAAATATATAAATTTGTCATTGATGACCTCAGCGACATTTGGTTGAACCAACACAATCCTGAGATGTGATATGAACCTGTGGAACTCCATTGATTCCGCGTCGCCTCTCATAATGCAAGTCCTGACTTGTGCTTGGTAGCTTGGTGGCAGCGACCGCAGCACAACGCCATTTGCAAAAGAGCCCGTCATCCAACTATCCAGGAAGGATGCAGGCCTCATGTACACATCATGCGTGCGCTCCAAGTGGTCGTCAAGTGATGAGTTCTCTTCCATCTTAATGGAGAGGAAGTCTCCCATCAGCTCATGCTCCCATATGCGTGCTTGTTCCACGAAATGTGTCCTAAGCTATAGCATTACCGTACGAGGGTTGACATCACCCACGAAAGGCCACAGATTGTCCACCATTCCGAAATGCATTGTAACTAAAATGAAGGAGGCCATATCCCGACGGAGATAGCGGTCTTCCCGCTGCTCTGGGGTCTCTAGGTCAATGGGTTGATCCAAATCCATCCCGTCGAGTATGTAGTCGACCACGTCATTCTCTCTAAGGAGAACATGGAGACGCGCAACCCATATAGAGAAGTTTGATCCATCTAATCTGAGCTTCTCTCCTTCTAACCAATCAATCGTCAATAGGAAAGGTGGCATCAGGGTGAACTTTTCTACATTTATAATTGCAAGAAGGAATTTAGACTAAGTTTATAATTAAATGAGTTAATAATAACTCCACTTAGAAACACCTATCCCCATAAGGGTTCCTAGTGATAACACGACCCTATCAGCCACATCTCCCCCGATCATCACGGCCATCAATGTGGGTTCAAGGGGGACACTAAACATCGGTCACATCATTCATGCGACTCGTGCTCGATCTTTCGAGCATCCGTGTTCCGAGGCCACGCTTCTATGGAGTGCTAGGATCGCCAACTCAACCTTAGTGTATTCACTGTGCAACATGGCTTACACCCAGTGTACGCGAACATAGATATGTCTGACACCCATGCCTGTACCATGGATCGCTTCATACATAAGAACTTTCTTGGTGGTGCAAACTAAGGGGGAACACAATCGTTGATAATTTTAGCAGGGATCATCTTATTAGGATACCGTCGAGTATCTAATACTAGCACACAATAATATATACAACCAATAACATTGAATGTAAATGCGATGTGATATGGTCCTTCATGTCGTGATATCCATCCGTCGTCACCGGATTCCGGCGCCAGGGTTGCGGCATCGTAGACACCAGGGTACCGGTGTCTTTCTGGCGTGGTAGTCTGTCACCTCTGTGACTATCTACTACTACGTAACATAAGGTAATAACTTTACCTTTTCCACAACCATATCACAAAGCAACGCCCCCCTGCAAAACAAAGTTAGACGCCTCTACTTTATCCTTGCATGCTTTACGTGGCTGAATGGGCTTTTGCACAAGAACCATTCTTACCTACGAACTTTCAGCATAGCGCTGATCCAGGAGTTGTCTCTACTACACCACTTTCGGGGCCCTTCATTGCAAATGGTGTACCAACTAATGCGAGAGACACAGACACCCCCTAAGCCACTTTATACGGTACAAGCCGTATGTCAAGTGTGGACCAGTGTCGCGAATGAACACGTAAAGGCAGTTGGGGGCCGCTTCATCAAGCATTACTACGGTATACACAAGTACACGTGGGAAGGTAACAACTAAAAGATCAACGCCCACACGCTACATCTCGTGTGTTCTACCCGTACTAGTATTACTACGCATAGATCTAGCTCTGATACCACTGTAGGGGTTTCGCGTATGAAAACAATAAATTTTACCCTACGCCCCTGAACCCCTGATGCTGTCAGGACCTATCTATTAGTAATACAGTAATGGGAGGGGATTTTCGCGAACTTACCCTTGAAGACCGAAAAGCATTGTCAAAGCTCAGGAGAGCGTGGTTGATGTAGACGAGCCGAAGCCGACCTCAAGGTCGTGATGAAGTCCTTGCGCTCCTGTGGCTCCAACGACTTGAGTGCCTCAAGTGCGACACCTCGTGGGGAGTTACACACGTCCGGTGCCTGACGATGACTCCCGCTTCCCTGATCCAGCAACAGTTGCGGAAGTAGAGCTCATGGATCTGAATCCTGGATCGCGATGGCGCTCCGTGGTGAAGATGTCTCTCGTTCGCGCAGGTCGAACTTGGGACCACGGTCATGAAAGAGAGAGAAAATATCAATTGGAGGTCTCCCCAAAAGTGAGAAGACCTTTATTGAATATTGTGTGTATTTGTCTGGCCAAATACTCCCACTATATATAGGGGAAAAGGAGGTACTACCTCCCTCAAAGTCCCCGGGTGGGACTAAAGGAGAGGAGGGGGAGGGGAAGCCACCGGCCAGCCCTAGTGGGCCCCGCACGGGGGGCTAGGCCCAGCCGGCCACCCCCTTGTCCCTTCTCCCTCTCTCCTTTCCCTAATGGGCCCTCTCCCCTCCGGGAATTGGCCCATTAAGCCTTTTGACCTTTTAAATTGATTTTCTCTTTATTAAATAACTAGCACAAATGCCCTTGTGTTGCTACGGCTCCATGATAAGTCTTGCACATATATCAATATATAGTACATACAAAAATATCACATGTATGAAAACAGCCACAAGATATCCAAACCGATAGTATTTCACATGTTTAAAGTATATATTTTGATAACCGGTATAATTTGATATCATTTAAATACTAGAAAAACACCCGAACTAATTAACTAATATAATAATATCTACTCCTCGATACTCATTAGATATTGTCGGGCAATGTTTGAGCTATTCTCTTCTGCTTCACTCTCATGGTACTTGAGCAAGTGCACCGAAAATTTACTCTCTGGTGATGGCAATACGGAGAGAGGATGAAAAAAGGATACAAAAGAACCATGCTTGTCGATGGAGAACAATGTAAAATTGCCCATGGATGCATAAGGAAGAAAAACCTTCAAATGGACAACCATCAGAAACACATATAACTGGACAATGATGGACAAGTGAAATATCTTTACCAATTTACGTGAAGAGATTTTGTAGTCTTTCCTAGGCCAACTATCGAACAACGTTGCGAGAGACTGGATATTTGGATTTTTATGCCACTTGTGACCTCGTGTCGAATCGACCATCGCAGTCTAGGAAAAAATGTTTAGAAACATAGTGATAACGATAAAATTACAAAATTATAATAATTTGCATAAAAGCGCAAATCCATGTAGTGCACATCCATCTCTACCAGCTGTATGATCTTGTCGCATGCCACCATGCGTATGGCCAAGTTGAAACATCCATTGTCCATAGGCTTATCCATCCTAAGTATGTCCTGAATTTTCTTAAGACTCAAACCTATTGGGTATGGTTTGAATCTTCGCACACAGTCCTGCCTATAAGAATGATGAAGTCATAACAATGCGTATTAGAATAAATTTAACATGTTGCTTACTCCAAACGCTTGCCATCATGAATGGACATGATGTGTTTGCAAAGCTCGTCAACTAATATGTGTGGGTTTGTTGGCACCAGGTGAACTGGAAGAGTATGTTTGTTTTTAGCTCCATCGAGTGAGTCTAGTCGCTTTGGCCCCTCCACGATCATACAATCAGAATCATACACATTGTTGTCGTCTCAAGGGTGATAGTACATGGCTTTTGTTTTATCTTATTCAATCCCGACTCTTATCAATATAACAATTAATTTTCGACGAAATTCTTTCATATCCTTATGCAAAATAGTATTTAAAAATATTTAAGTAAGGTATAAGCAAATACTAATGTGTTATCATGAACAAAATTGACATACCTGGGTGACATGATCTGACAATATATCGCCTATCCAATATTCCATATAATTAATTATGAATAACCCGCATGATGCACTACAAAATTACCGGGCAATTGTTTAGACCCTCATATAGACAATAAAACAACATAAATGAACTCTTTGAACATGTATACTGGAGCTAATGCAATTGTTATCTACATTTATAGACATAAATGCATCAAATTTTTAAAATCAATTTGAGATTTTAATAAGTGTTCAATGTATCCATCAATTTGGACACGTTCTTAGAAACATTCTACTATAGGCCATGTTGTGACATTGAGATCTTGCCACTTTTCACCTATGTTAAATGCTTTCATTTGGGATATGATCTTCAGATGCTTCCCTGTAACTATTAAATGAGAAAAAAGTATTAGACATTGTGGCAAACACAATGTTAAAAGAAACAAAATCACTACACACATACCACAAGAGTGAGGTTACTCCGATTCATTCTAGCCCCAAGAGAGTCCAATACTTGGATCATACGTTTTTCGCATTGATGACTACTAAGTACCGGTGGCTCTTACTAATGTTTATTGGAAGGAAGACCTGAAGTAAATATTGTATTAAAACTAAGCAACACATGGATTCAAAACATATTGAATACGATGCACATATAGTGAGTTAACTCTAACCATGTCATGCTTCAAACAAAGATGCAATCGGTTTATGAAGCGACTATGGTCTTGTTTCATATCTGCACAGACAAATGTGTTGTCTACATAGACCTTTCCATCAGCTCGATCCAAAAGATGATCACATGCGATTATGCAATATATGTACGGATTTATCACCTATAATCAAACAATGTGTTAAATTTAAGTTCAGTACAATTTTGTAGACATTAACATGTCAGTAGTGGGATTTCTGATTTTGACTTACGACGTCGGGCAAGAAACCATTGTCACATATAAGACATGCCAAGTCATCATTGACAGTTTCACATCACAGATGTCCACGAACTTAGTTTTTTTGAGGTGCGGACATGATTGATTCAATAATAGCAACATCTTCGGTGCTGCAGACATAGTCTGCCACGATATATAATTGTGCAAGATCAGTTATGTGACAAATAATCTAGCAAAAAGAAAAAAAGATAACCGAAGCAGAACTAATTACCTTCATGGATAACATTTTTGTTTGCTTTCTTTGATTTATTATGTCGCATCTCGGGATTTATGGTCACGGATTCTTTTGGAACGTTGACATAATTTATTACTATATTATCCACCGCCTGCAAAAGCACAACATTTATCAAAATAAAATTTCAAGTGTGTCATATGGTGCATGCGTTGAAAAACGGACAGTCACCTCATTTGATTTTGTAAAACCGCGATGAGTTTTATGTCTCTTCCACCAACATTGCATCATCGCCTATCTTAAAGGATTATTTCTAGGTGTCGGCAATATGTATATATGTTTTCATACCACCCTCGATCTATAAAAGTGGAACAGTTTTATCGGATAAAAAATAAATATAATTTTGAAAGTGTGTTTAACATGCGTAGAAATAAAAAACATAATAACCTCGTTTGACCGTGTAAAACTGATGAGTTTTCTGTCTCTTCCATTAACATCACATCGTTGCCTATGTCGGCGGGTTCATTCTGAGTGTCGTCAATATCTGTTTTCGTTCCGCCCATGATCTACAAACATGAAGCATATGTCAAATACATGCTTGAATTAAAGATAGGTACCTCGTTGCACCACTTCTGATTGCGCCGAACTCGGTGAACTTTTGTTCCCTTCCGACATCATCGTTTCAGGGCCTATTGTCTCCACAAGTTTACTTATCTAAAAAAATACATAATAAAATAAAATTACAGTTAAAATAAAACTTGGTATATACTTAGAACAAAAAATAAAAAAAATTCAGAGACTAAGTCTTGATAAAATAGAAGAAATAACATAATTTTGCATATACTTGTAGAATAACAAAATGGGCTCTAGCTAATAATTCCCTCGATTAGCAGCTAGAAACGAGCTCTTATTATCTGACACGTAGGGGTGGGCACCTGAAGTTACACGGTGCATCACTGTGGCCGCTAAAGCTGTAATTAACCAATCGCCTCCACGACGCAAGGTCTAGCTAAGCTTTACTCGACGCAACCAAACGCCCACTCAGTAATCGTAAAAACCGTCCACTCAGTCGAAGCGTCTGTCTCTCCCCAATTCACGAAGACCGGCTGGCCGCGCTTCCCAATCCTTCTCCTAGTTCATCACCGCCAGCCGCTCTCACCATCACATGCCCCAGTCTCGCCCTGCCGCCTGCTCTTCCCTCACCGCTCCGCCTCTTTTCCAACAACTACAACACCTCTGGTGCCCTCACATGCAGGCTGCGGCTCGGTATCAAATCCCTGCCGCTTCAAAGCTCCAAGCTCCCTTGAATCCCACATCAGAAGGGCCAAGGTTCTTCGCTGCTGCAGCATCTCTGCATCCCATGCCACAATAGCCTCGCCCTGACACCAACTCTACCCACGTCCCCTCCTGTTCCTCACCCCGCTAACTCGATTCTAGAATCCTAGCATGGCAAGACCATACCGCGAAAGTTCCGATCGCCGGCTGCCCTCCTGCACCACGACGATCTGACAAATTTAGATCATGCGCCCCTCCCAACTCCCACATGCCCCTATTGCCTGCACGCCCGAGCCGAGGTTCACCGCTGGCGCGGTGCCATCAAAGGACCGGGCGATGGCGCATATCGAGCCAGGTTGCGAGGCCCTCCTTGGCCTTGGGGAGGAATTTGGTGGCGTGTGCCATCGGATCTTACCTTGTCGCCATTGAGAATTCGGCGTTGTTTTGGGTTGAATCTGCTGGGTAAGGTTGAGTAGCGAGAAAAACAATAGGTAATATGTATTTATATTGGTTGTTTTTGGGTCAACAGATATTTCCTATTTATTTTGATACGGGATTATGCTATTATTTATTAATAGATCTGAGGACTTCCATATAATGCTTTTACGTACAAGATTTTCAATCATGGATACCAATCAACATTTCAATTTGAATCAACAATTCAATTTAGGAGAGCTAGTAAATACTGGGCCAATTGCTTTTTTGCCAGGAAACAAGCGGCGACACAGACCTGTCCCCGGCCAGCCTTCCCTTGTAAACCAACTGCTAACGGATCTTTTTTGCATCAACAATCAAACCATTGATAGCGCTTACCGAAGTTTCTGTAGCTATAAATTCTATGAGTAATCGCCACATTAATTACCGCAATAAGTTGACCCATAATTTGCTCTCCCAATCCGGGGGTCAACGACAAATCCCTCGATGTCTTTTTTTCCTTATGCCTTATTATGTGATCAGGTGGGAGGGTAATATGGTCTTATATGAAAAAGTGTTGACGAAACCAATGACCGGAGGAAACATAGGAAATTCGTGTTTTTTAAGTAGTAGAGATTATGAATAAATGATTAAATCAATATTTTAACATTCATTCACATATTATTCAACCTCTATGGTTATGGAACACTTCAACCTCCACTTCGGACATCCTCCGGACTTACCGAAACCCTTCCGGTTTTCTCTCTACTATTCTTCGGTGATTCTTCCGATCCTATAAACACTCTCTAAGCATCATCAAGCCCTTAAGCGTAATACCCCACGGTTCAGGAACACTCCAGACATGGTCGGGACACTCCCGCACCAATGATCGACAAAGGGACCCAGATGGCCATGTGACCCCTGTGCGTTCCACGAAGAACTTTTGTCATTTGAACAAGGGTAGTCGTGTCTTATTCCCTTTGACTGTCGATACTTGTATTGCCCGAGATCTGATCAATGACATCACCATGTCGTGTTCAATATCGTTAACGAACAATGCTACTTGACTCGCTCCGAAAAGTGATATCCTTGTGATCAAATCACACGCTGCACAGCTATTGGATATAACCTCTCCGAGTGGGCCCTTGAGTATCTTCCCATCACATGGACAGACATATATTGCCTCTACGGTTTCCTCTAAGTACCTAAACACACCTTTATAACCACTGTATTACCAAGTGGCGCTTGATGCTATCTAAGCACTCTCGGGAGATAGTGATTGATATAGCCTCACGGTCTAAGGAATAGTTTACGAGGATCCATTTATAATCACCGTAACTTGAACTTCGTGACATGATTGGGTGATGATGTTTAGGTTGGGTATTGGTTCATCATCTCATTCTCAGAACAAGTTGACTCCACTTCCAACTAGCATAAATGCCACATGATCAGGAAACTTGATCATCTGTTGACCAATGAACCAGTGACTAGAGTTTCATTGGGAACCCCTGGTTGTTTATATATCACACGTGTATTGATGTTTCCACTCAATACAGTTATAGCAGGATATAAAACATAATCATAAATTGTATGAAATATGATAATAGTCCTTATAACTATTTGTCTCTAGGGCATATTTCCAACACTTCGGTGCGCCCCCTGGTTTCTCCACCTCACGCATCACCAGCGGCAGCATCGAGGTCATGAGGGCAGGGTCGGTGGAGAAACGTCGCCCACTCTAGAGCACAACGTGGACGGTTGTGCCACTAACTTACGCCTCCCGAACCAGGACCTGATCAACGGTCCATCGAGCACCTCCGCAACCCCATCACCCCATCGAGGTGGATCCAGCTACAGTTGCGGCAGCCCTGGAGACTACCCGTTAGAACCTTCTGGAGGAAGCTGGCAAGGTGGTGGCTGCCCAACGACAGATGAACGCCACCATGCGGGAGTACAACATTGTGCACGACGTCGAGCGGTTGCCTAGAACCAGCCGCCTAGCCCAGCCACAAGGCCGAAACCTCGGTTCGGAGATGGATTGTGCCGCTGATCCGCGTACGCCTGCAGGCAGCTGGTCTATAGCACTCCCACCAAAAACATGAGGGCAGCAGATGAGGCAGTTGCAGAGCTAAGCCACCTGGAGGGCGAGGAACTGCTCCGTCAGCAGGCACGTGTCTAGCTCCTTGTGGCCACAACAAACAAGCAGCAGGCTGAGGTAGAACTAAGCATGGCTAGCAACAGCAAAACCCAACCGGCTCGCCGAATGGCGGAACCGGCTGCAGGTGGCAGCAAGGCATCTTCCCCAAACGGAGCAAGGTAGAGAAACCGCCCACGTGGTGGATCTGCAGGACATGGGCACAATGCCCGCGAAGCGTCAGCTGTTACCAGCAAAAATCGCGAGCCGGCTGATGAAGCTGAAAAAGGCCAATCGCTCCCCAAGTCCCGCCTATCTAGCCGGTCGGGACCACTCGATCCGGATGAACAGCAGGACGTGCGCGCGTGAATCGACCTGCTGGTCCAATCACGTGCGCTGGAGGAAGAAAGTCCAGTCGGTCCCAGATGCTTCAGACCCTGCATCCGGAATGAGCCGTTTCCAAAGGGATTTTTGCTCCTAAGGGATATGCCAAAGTACAATTGCTAGGTCAAGCCGGAGGACTGGCTGGTGGACTACACTACCCCCATAGGCATCGCCGGGTAGCAGTACGCTATGCCCCGGAAGGGAATGGCCACAATTCCAGCCGACACGACAACTGCCACGGCAAAAGAAAGGACGACTAGCCGGATAACCAATACGGTTCTAGGCAGGTGGCGGCGGTGCAGGTAGATCCGACTACAGGCGGAAGCCGGAGATAGAAGCCCGATGACCGGCCTCCGAGGCCCAAGTACACCATCGAGTCGATGCTTGATGGGCCATGCAAGTTCCATAGTGGAGGCAAAAAACCGGATACACATACCACACGCCAGTGCACCTGGACGAAGAAGATGGTGGAGATTGCCGGCGCACCGGCTGGCCAGGCGATCGTAACAACCAGTGTCGAAGGAAAGATGATGATAACAACTACCCTCGCCAGGTGGGAAACTACCACATCTTCACCACGGAGCCGGAGACCAAGCACAACAAGAGGCGCCGCTAGGCGGAAGTGAATGCAATCGTTCCTTCTGTTCCCAGTACCTAAACTATTTGGAGCAAGAAGTTGCATGGAGCCGGAAGGACCAGCTAGCTGAGATGCCTCACCCACGCACCTACACGATGGTTTTGGATCCTATCATTGTCTCCCAGAAGCATTCCTGCAGATTCTCCCGTGTCCTTGTAGACGGAGGGAGCAGCATCAACCTCCTATACCATAGCTCGCTTGATCGGCTCGGTATCAGTGAGTCGCAGCTGGAGCCGTCAAGCACCTCCTTCCACGGAGCCGTCCCAGGACCATCGCACTCCCCCATCGGAAAGATCCGGCTGGACCTCATCTTTGGCACGGAGGACAACTTCCGCCGTGATCCCATCTGGTTCGAGGTGGTCAACCTCTGCAGCGCGTACCACGCAATCCTGGGGTGCCCAGCGCTCACCAAGTTCATGGCGGTGCCACATTACGCGTACCTCAAGATGAAGTTACCAGGGCCCAAGGGCGTCATCACCGTGGCTGGTTGCTACGGACGGTCTGTGGAGTGCGCCACAGACGGATCCAAGATAGCGGAAGCCATGATCATCATGGAAGAAAAACACATAATCATGCAGAACGTGGTGGCCATGCAGAAGGACATGCCGGCTGGCGAACCAAGACGGCCGGAGAGGGGAAGTTCAAGCCATCCAAGGGCACGAGAAAGATCTTGCTGAACGAGGCCGAGTCGGACAAGTTCGTCTTGGTCGGAGATGGCCTTGACAGCAAATAGGAAAGCACGCTCGTCGACTTCCTCCGTGAGAATCAGGATATCTTTGCATGGTCCCCCAAGGACATGCCAGGTGTTCCGAGGGAGCTCGCCAAACACTCTTTATATGTCAGGCCGGATGCCAAGCCGGTCAAGCAGTCACTACGGCACTTCGCAGAAGAAAAAAGAAGAACAATTGGGGAGGAAATCACCCGGCTGCTCGCAGCCCAATTCATCATGAAAGTTTTCCACCCGGAATGGCTGGCAAACCACATACTCGTGCTGAAGAAGAACAAGAGTTGGCGCATGTCTGTTGACTACACCAGTCTGAACAAAGCATGCCCCAAAGATCCATTCGCCCTGCCAAGGATAGACCAAGTGATCGATTCCACGGCCGGGTACGAGCTATTGTCGTGTCTGGACACGTATTCCGGCTACCATCAAATCCGGCTGAACCTCGCTGATCCAATAAAGATAGCATTCATCACTCCTTGTGAAGCCTACTGCTACACCACAATGCCGTTCGGACTGAAGAATGTTGGAGCAACATACCAGCGCTACATGCAGAAATGCTTGCAGACTCAGATCGGTAGAAACATACACGCCTACGTCGATGATGTGGTGGTCAAGACCAAGGTGAGCCAGACACTCCTTGAAGATCTGAAGGAAACATTCACCAACATCCGCTAGTTCCAGATGAAGCTGAACCCAGAGAAGTGCGTGTTCAGAGTCCCAGCCGGCCAACTCCTCGGTTTTCTTGTATCCGAGCGAGGAATTAACGCGAACCCGTAGAAGATTGGTGCAATCGAGTGCATGCAGCCGCCCAAGAACTTGAGAGATGTCCAGAAGTTCACTGGATGCCTGGCCTCCCTCAGTCGGTTCATCAGCCGGCTGGGCGAGAAAGCACTCCCACTGTACCAACTCATGAAGAAGATGGACAAATTCGTCTAGACAGCACAGGCGGATGAAGCCTTCCGTGACCTCAAGCGCATGCTCACCTCGCCACCTATTCTAGAAGCGCTGGCAGCAAAGGAACCCATGTTTATGTACGTCGCAGCAACAAATAGGGTTGTCAATGTGGTGCTGGTAGTGGAGAGGCCAGAAGAAGGAAAGGCACAGCCGATGCAACGACCGGTGTGCTACCTGAGTGAGGTACTCTCGCTCTCGAAGCAGAATTACCCTCATTACTAGAAGCTGTTGTATGGTGTGTACATGGCCGCTAAGAAATTGAAGCACTACTTCCAGGAACATTCCATCCGAGTGGTGGTGCTAGTGCCGCTCTCGAAAATCATCGGCAATAGAGACGCCACAGGCCGGGTGGCGAAATGGGCCATAGAGCTCACCGCCCACAACATACAGTACGAGACAAGAACGGAGATCAAGTGTCAAGCCTTGGCAGATTTCCTCGTCGATTGGGCAGAAACGTAGTACCCGTCGCCTTGCCCTGACTCCACGCATTGGAAGTTGCATTTTGACGGCTCCAAGATGTATGGAGGGCTCAGAGCCGGAGTGGTCATCACCTCTCCAAAAGGAGACAGGCTGGAATACGTGCTACAGATCCACTTCCGTGCGTCCAACAACGTCACTGAGTATGTGGTGCTCGTCCACGACCTCAAGATGGCAAAGGAAATAGGCATCTGATGCATCGTATTCTTCGGTGACTGTGATATGGTGGTGCAACAAGTATCGGGCGATTTGCAAGGATGCGAACCCCAAAACTGTGGGCTATTGCTCATGAAAACATGCATAAAGAGCAAAAACGACAGGTTTTTGGTCAGAACTCTCAAGCATTGTATCGGGTCTTATGCTCGTTGTAAATCGTGCTAGAACCCCAAAACTATGGTCAATAGCTCATCAAAATGGCCATAAAGCGCAAAAAGGGTGAGCTTTTGGTCACAAATCTCAAACAAGTATTTGGTCTTACGGTCGTTGTAAATCGCCCAAGAAGCCCAAAACTATGGGCAATAGCTCATGAAAACAGCGATAAAGCACGGAAACGATGAACTTTTTGTCATAACTGTCAAACATGTATCTAGTCTTACGCTCGTTCTGAATCGCCATAGAACCCCAAACCTATGGTTAATAGCTCATGAACATGGCCACAAAGCGCGAAAACGACGAGTTTTTGGTCATAAATCTAAAAAATGTATTGGGTCTTATGGTCGTTTTAAATCGCCCTCAAACCCCGAAACCGTGGGCAATAGCTCATGAAAACATCCATAAAGAGTGAAAACGACGAGTTTTTGGTCATGACTCCCAAGCATTGTATCGGGTTTTATGCTCATTTTAAATCGCCCTAGAACAACCAAGACTATGGTAAGTAGCTCATGAAAATGGCCATAAAGCGCCAAAACAGTGAGTTTTTAGTCATATATCTCAAACATGTATTGGGTCTTACGGTCGTTGTAAATCACCCAAGAAGCCCAAAACAATGGGCAATAGCTCATGAAAATGGCCATAAAGCGCAAAAAGGATGAATTTTTTGTCATAACTCTCAAACATGTATCTAGTCTTACGGTAGTTTTAAATCTCCATAGAACCCAAAATTATGGGCAATAGCTCATGAACATGGCCATAAAGCATGAAAACGACGAGTTTTTGGTCATAAATCGCAAACATGTATTAGGTCTTACGGTCGTTGTAAATCGCCCTCGAACCCCAAAACTATGGGCTATTGCTCATGAAAACAAACATAAAGAGCGAAAACGACGAGTTTTTAGTCATAAATCTCAAACATGTATTGGGTCTTACGGTCGTTGTACATCGCCCAAGAAGCCCAAAACAATGGGCAATAGCTCACGAAAATGGCCATAAAGTGCGAAAACGACGATTTTTTGTCAGAACTCTCAAACATGTATCTAGTCTTACGGTAGTTTTAAATCTCCCTAGAACCCAAACCTGTGGGCAATAGCTCATGAACATGGCCATAAAGCATGAAAACGACGAGTTTTTGGTCATAAATCTCAAACATGTTATAGGTCTTCGGTCGTTGTAAATCGCCCTCGAACCCCAAAACTATGGGCTATTGCTAATTAAAACGAACATAAAGAGAAAAAATGACAAGTTTTTGGTCAGAACTCTCAAGCATTGTATTGGGTCTTACGCTCATTGTAAATCGCCCTTGAACCCCAAAACTATGGTTAGTAGCTCATGAAAATGGCCATAAAGCGCAAAAAGGGCAAGTTTTTGGTCATAAATCTCAAACAAGTATTTGTTCTTACGGTCGTTGTAAATCGCCCAAGAAGCCCAAAACTATGGGCAATAGCTCATGAAAACGGCCATAAAGCACGAAAACGATGAATTTTTGGTCATAACTCTCAAACATGTATCTAGTCTTACGATCGTTGTGAATCTCCATAGAACCCCAAAACTATGGTTAATAGCTCATGAACATGGCCATAAAGCGCGAAAATGATGAGTTTTTGGTCATAAATCTCAAACATGTATCGGGTCTTATGCTCGTTGTAAATCGCCCTCGAACCCCAAAACGCGAACATGGCTCTATACCGTTTCTTCGTACAACAGCTATGTGACTGTTTCGAAGGATGCGAGTTTCACCATGTTCCTAGGGCTAACAACGAGGTCGCGGACATGCTCGCCCGCATCGGGTAAACAAGACAATCAATCACACTGTCTCCCGAATCCGACTCCATAATGTTTGACACGGACCCGGGAACTGCCGGCTCCAGGACCTCCGCGACGGGATCACCACGCCCGGGGAC
This sequence comes from Avena eriantha, assembly GCA_910589775.1. Classification (NCBI taxonomy): domain Eukaryota; kingdom Viridiplantae; phylum Streptophyta; class Magnoliopsida; order Poales; family Poaceae; genus Avena; species Avena eriantha. The sequence goes on along the minus strand of OU342744.1, from coordinate 70,103,282 downwards.
TGCTTCGCCACAACCGGGGACTGCCGGCTCCAAGACCTCCATGACGGCTTCACCACAACCAGGGACTGCCGACTCCAAGATCCCCGTGACGGCTTCGCCGCACCCGGGATGTGCCGCCTCCAGCCTAGAGGCTGCCGGCTCCGCTGCTCCACCCGGTCGACCTTCGGACGAGCCCGAACCGGTCATCCAAGCTGAAGTGAATCTGCTGATGCAGGCGGTGTGCACCATCCGGGAAACCCCAACATGGGCCAAGCCGTTCATGGATTTCCTGGCCAGAGGAGAGATGCCCGAGGAAGAAGTAGAAGCAAGGCAGGTGAAGCGCCGAGCCAGCGCATACACCATCATCAACAACGAGCTCTATAATCGCAATGTTGGCGACATTTATTAGCGAAGTGTGATCCAAGAGGAGGGAATCGGGCTGCTAGTCGACATACACGAGGGCGAATGCGGACACCACGCATCGTCGTAGGCCATAGTGGCAAAGGCATTCTGCCGTGGGTTCTACTGGTCCACAACACTGGAAGATGCTGAGCAGATCGTCAAAGCATGCAAAGGTTGCCAGCGTTTCAGTCAGCAGAAGCACACTCCGTCTGCAGCACTCAAGACAATTCCCATCACCTGCCCGTTTGCCGTCTAGGGGCTGGACATGGTTGGCCCTTTCAAAACAGCCCGATCCGGCATGCCACACTTGCTGGCGGCAGTGGACAAGTTCACTAAGTGGATAGAGGCAAAGCCAATAAAGAAGCTGGACGGGCCAACGGTGGTCAAGTTCGTCACAGACATAATCACACGCTTTGGCTACTCCAACAACATCATAACTGACAACGGCACAAATTTTGCCAAGAGAGATTTCATGCGATTCTGCAGAGATAAGGGCATCCGCCTGGACCTTGCATTTGTGGCACACCCCCAGTCCAACGGGCAGTGTGAGCGAGCAAATGGCCTAGTCCTAGATGGAATCAAGCCCCATCATCTCGTTCCGCCAGGGTGACCTGGTGCTAAGGCTAGTTCAAGACACCAAGGGGATGCACAAGCTGTCTCCGCCTTGGGAGGGCCCATTCATCATCAACCGAGCACTGCAGAATAACTCATGCTACCTCATCGAGGCCCGCAAGCCGGAAAAGAACAAGATGGATCGCTCAGGCGAAGAAACTGAACGCCCATGGCACGCGAGCCTGCTTTGCCCATTTTACACTTGAATAAGAAGTGTATGTATCTTACCTTTATGTAATGAACAAGCACGGGACCCTCGACACAGTCTCCAGAACTCCGCAATAAATAAGCAAGTCATGCTGCACAAATTTGTTTTCCGGCTGCATTACTCTATCCCCAGAGCCGGTGATCCGTCTCGGGGACTCGCCGGATGGCCCAGACGGCTGTGCAACCCATGCGGCAAAGTATTGTACGCGGTTCCTAAGGCTTCCTCTACGGTTCCGGCTGCAGACCGTAAGCCGGCTGACAGATCTGGCAAGAGTAGAACACTCAAAGGACCCTATACGAAAAAGGCATGAGGAAAACAAAAACGTCTGGATGACCCGGTTGTGCTCGCTCGCCCAAAGACAATGACCCTATCGTGTAGTACGCCTACTAAGCTACCCCTTCGACTCCGGCTAAAAGCCAGCAAGGGAACAACATCAAAACTAGCCAATGCTCACTAAGAAAAGGGCAAAGCCATTGGATTTGCACGAAACAGCGAAAATTTCAAAACTAGTCAATCTAAGATTAAAGTTTGAACTTACATATGCTTAACCAGGCAAACAACTTGTTTGTTTCTATGTTTGCATGAGCCAAAGTTCAACAATGAACACCCAAGCCAGAGGCAAATAGTTTCCAGGCGGCAGCAGGCATGTCAAGGAGCTTTGACTCGGCTGTATTCTCCAACCATCCTGAACATCGGGGACTACACCCTGTGGGTGCGCTCGCGCTCCCCCACACAAAAACCCGCAAACAAACAACACAAAGGAGCTCCGACCCGGCTGTATTCTCCAGCCGGCCTGAACCTCGGGGACTACACCTTGTGGGTGCGCTCGCATGCCCCCACACAGAAACAAGCATGCATAAAATGAAGAGCAGAAAGTGCAACCAGAGGAGCAGGAGCAAATATACAAAGGGAGGCGATGCTCCCACAAGAGTTCAACAATCAGAACATAGACAATTGTTCACACAGCACAAAGAAAAGACAAGTTTTTCAACCACAAATACTCTCGGCATACCGGGGATCAAGTTCACTAGGGGGCAGAAGGGCTGGAGGCACCAGTTGGGGCTTGGCTGCTAGAGGCGACGTGTGTCGAGGCGGTCTGCGGCGCAGCTGGAACATTAGTGTGCGGCTCATCTCGGCTATGATAGTACCGCTCCATGCCAGCCAGGTCGCTGAAGTCCCTGTCTAGCACAACGAAGCTCCCAATCGACATGCCAGAGGAGCGGATGTCAAGAACATTGGCGCGAAGCTGGTCATAACTGGTCCCTTGGCGAAATCCGTGGGAAAGGCTCCGCAGATCCACATCCGGGTACTAGGACTTCGGCAGCGCCAACACCATCTCCGTGCTGCCACGAGCCGCCCACTCCGGGGCCACATTCCTGAGGTCCGGAGCACCCAAAAGATGCTTGGCCAAGTTATCCATGGTGGCAGGCAGGGCAGCCTCAGGCCAGACGTAGTCAAAGACCTCGAGAGCCGTGGTGCAAAGCCGGTTCTCCTCCTAGATGACGACCGTCACCAGCTCCCACGGGTGGAGATCCCGATCTGGATCCGTCTGGGGAATCCGGCCTAGCGCCTCATCTGTCACCTCAGGATACTGACCTGCAGTCGGGAAAAGAAACAACAATCAATACTGACTACAAAGGGCAAAACAGCAAAATTGGCTTAAGTTGAGGACACTTACTGACAACAATCTCGATGATCTGGCAAAGCTCAGATAGCGCTGCCGCCTCCCTGGCCTTGGAACCTTGAGGGCATCCGCCTGGGTGGCGTAAAGCCCCTCCAGGTTCTTCAGCGCCTCGCCCCGGGTCTCCGCCGTCTTCTTGGCCCTACCAGCCTTGATCTCCATCTTCTGCTGTTGCGTAGTCAGCTGGCGATCTGGTCCTGGCGGGTCTTGTTGGGCTCCTCTAGCCGGGCGACCACCTCCTTCAGCCGGGCCACCTAGCAGTCTCGGTCCGCCAACTGAGCTACAGGAGGGTAACCAATATTCAACAAGAAGTGAGAGAAACCGCGCAATCGAGAAGATACGGCAAAGCGAGCGATCTTACGACCCAGGTCCTGCGAGGTCTTGTGGATGTCGACAAGAGCCCTCTGCACAAACAGAGAAGTGAGAACAAGCCGCAGTGCAAGACGGTGCACAAGCATCAAGAGGAGCAACAAAACACCTACCTCAATAGAGGCCCCCAATGCCTTGGCTTGGCCGAGCCCCTGCTCCAGCGCCTCCACCAGCTGGCAATCCTGGCCAACGGCCTGAGGCGCCACCTCCGACAACTGCGCCAGGAGGGAATCCAGCGGCGGCGCAACCCGAGCCGGCATCCAACTAGTGACCTGGAGGTCATCGTCGCTCACCGGAGCTGGAGAGGGCCCAACCTCCGGCTGGACGGGGGCCTCCGGCTGCGGCACCTCCACCGGCTCCTCTACCAGGTAGGTGCTAGAGTCAGCTCCCACCTCCGAGCCGGAGGGAGGCACGACCGTGCCGACACACCCAAGCAGAAACCCCTCAGCAAGCCGGGAGACGCCCCCGCCCCGGTGAAGTGTCGCGGGCGCAGCCGGCGGCACCACCTCCGTCGCATCCACCCCGGGCCCAGCCGACTGAGCAGATGGCGCCTCAAGAGATGGAGTTGGCGCAGCCTCGGATGCTGAAGCCGGCGCACTCCCCTCCGTAGCAGGTGGAGGGGCGGACGCGGTGGCGATGGTCGCGGAGCTACGCAAGGCCATAGCCTCGCTGCGAAAACGTCAGAAATGAGCAACACAAATACGATCAAGTCAATGCAAGCACCGAGAAGACAGAAGCACCTACCCGGTAGCGCTCGGCATGGTGGCTGCAGGACGGGGGCGGCACGTCTTCTTGGTGCCGCCTCCGGACAGAGCAGCGTTGGTGGGGGCGGCCCGTTTCCCCCTGCCCCTGGGCGCGGCGACCTCGGCCAGGTCCACATCCTCGCCATGACCGGCTGCTCCAGTGCAAGCAAAACGTCGAATTCATGACTAAAAGCATAAACAAGTGCAAAGCAGACAAGGACAAAGGACAAATTCTCACCGGGTGGGAACTCGCAACCCTCGTCGGCCCGCATGGGGAACCGCTCCGCCAGCATGCGACACGTCCAGCCGGGATACCCGGGTGGGATCGAGATGGCCAGAGAAGTGGCACATCTTGTGACACCGGTGCTGCAGCGGGAGCATGTGGTTCGCCATCCAGGCCAGCAGAATGTCCCGGGCGGTGAGCTGCTCCTTCTCCACGATGACGGCCAGCCGGGTGCCCATCCAGTCGATGTTGCCCTTGGTGCCCAAGTGCTGGGCGCTCCAGGCCTTCCAGCTGGAGGGGACGTTGGCGCAGGAGGGGACCTTGATGAAGTCCACCTCGGTGTTGTTGCGCACGTAAAAGTACAAGCACTGCCAGAGCTTGACGGTGTCGGGGAGCTCCAGGCGCGGTATGGGCGCCGATGGCCACGGGTAGATGGTGCAGCAGCCCGTCTCCGTCAGCGGCCCGCCCTTCCCCACAACCTGAACCTTGAAGTAGAAGAACTTCAAGAAAATCGCGGCGTCAGGGCAAACGCCGAGGAATGCCTCAAAGCAGACCGCATGATGTGATAACATCGACACGGCGTTGGCTCCAATGTGGTGAAGCTGCAGGTCGAAGGTGACGAGCAACTCCAAGACTAAGCGGCTGAACGGCAGCCCAAGGCCTCGAGCGAAGTGGGCGAGGAAGACGACGACCTCACTGGGCTGGGGGTTAGGCACCCACCCTCCAGCGCGAGGCGCTGCTTTACCAGCCGCTCCGAAGGCAGGAACTTCCCCCGCCGGTACTTCTTCACACCCTCCTCGGTGACATACGAGTCGCACCACTCGCCGGCTACCTCGGGCAACATCTTGTCTAAAAAGGTGGCAGTGGTTGAAGCGCGGGGTCCCGTTGTTGAGGAAGAGGAGCGGCATCGGTGACCAAGAAACGGTGGTGTAGAGGAGCAGTGAAAGGCTAGAGCGCAAGGGAGAATAGGGAAGGCAGGCGCAAGGAGACGAAGTGAGGAACAATGTTCCTTGGTGTACGTATTTATTGGGGAAAAAGGGCCACGTCGCTTCCCCTCCCTCTACGCCACATGGCAATCAACGGCCCCACTCCCTCACTTCGGTTCCCCTACCTCCGCGCCACGTGGCGAGCAACCGCCCCACTCCCCCACGATGGTTCGGGACGGATCGTGTGCGCCACCGCCGCGCGCACAGAAGATCCTGCAGATGTTACTGTGGAAGGAAAACCGTGCCCATGATCTCCAAGGAGACGCAATGATGAAGGCATGCGCACGGTTACCAAAAAATACCATGGAAGACCCAGAAGTCAAACTGACACGACGTGCACTAGAAACGGCAGGCATGGATGACGCGAGCGCCGATGATAGCAAACTGGCGATCCCTCTCCCGGCCGGGTGCGGCAGCCGGTCAAGAAGATCACCGCTCACACCCTGTGGGTGGGGCCATCGGCTCCGTAGCCGGTAAACCCCAGCCAGGAAAACAGCACAGAATCCCAACCCGGTACAAGACAAAGACTACAAGACAAACGAAAACGACAAAGCATTTGCACAATGAATCATTTCAAATGAGTATGCAAGAACTTCTCCACGTGGCCAAGTCCTAACGCGCTCGGGGACTAGTGTTGGGGGGATGACCCCCAGGTAGGCCAAGACTGGACCAACTGGCTGGCTCCAAGTAGCACATGCCATCTGGACCTAGACCAAGGAACCACAGCCGGGTGGAATCCCCACCCGGTCCGCATTCAAGTTTCCCCGACTGGCCCGTCTAGCCGGGTAGCCAGAAGAAACCGTTGGCCATGGTACGGTGGGGGTGACGCTCCTTGCTGAGTGCACCTTTGACCGGACAGGCTGGATAGCCTGGCTGGCGCTACTGGACACTGCGCCAAAGCTAGAACAAGCAAAGCAAGGGCTGACGAGGAAAGCTCCGGCTTACGCATAAAGAACCGACTAACGAATAAAGAACTAGATGACGAGTAAAGCATGGGCGCTGGACACTGTAGCATGGTCCTCCCCTGTATTGGAGGCTTGACTGGTCCCAGGCTTACCGTTTTGCCCTGTCCAGCCAGCCCACTTGTAAATCCCAAATCCAAACAGTAAACCATAGAACCCACCTTGTAAACTACCTCCTCGACCTGTATATAAGGGATGGTAGTGCTAGGGTTCTAGGTAGACACAAGAGGAAGGACTTAGGCAGATTCAAGCAAAAAGTAGCTAAGGAAACAGCTCAAGGAGCATCTGTATTGGGCATTCACCCCTTTTGATAGTAGATCCTTGCAGGAGTGGGAGTTTTACCTCGCCAAGAGGGCTCCAAACCTGGGTACATCGCTATGTTTGCAGTATCTGTACCCAACCCGTTGCGAGTAGCCACCGATAGCATCCTGATTGTCCCCTTCAAGCCATCACCAATGGTACTGCCGTGTTCCACACACACCGATACATCGGATGAACCAGGCACGTATATCAACAATCCCTATGAAACAAACTAGAGCTCTCGAAAAAACATACTCGATTGTGCATTGGAACACTTCATAAGTCTCCACTCGAATTTGCGAATCAACCGAACACTCGGGGGCTACTGACATGGGCATATCCTACAGGTACTAGGTCTTGGCATATACGGACTAGTCTAGCAGAAGCCCACGAGGTTACCAAGGCCCAATCAAAGATTCAGGTGACCAAAGGAGACTCCAACTTCTTGCGGGACATGGCGAGTTCAAAGATAGAAAGTTTAAAGGGAAAACCCTAATCTATAACCGACTCAACCAGCTATCCCGAGACCTAGCCTATCTCTATATAAAGGCTAGGAGGGGTCAGCGAGGAGGACGACCACAACCCTAGTTTTCCACACCATCACCAGATTGCATCTACGCACCCCTATAACTTTAGACTCCTTCGATAATTCCAAGAGAAGACAAGCAGGAGTAGGGTCCTCTACGAGGCCTAAACCTGTGTAAACCTTGTGTCCATGTGTGCTTGTTTGCTAGCCGCTTGATGCCTCCAGCGCTCCCTCCTTCTCCAAAACCCAAGTCCATAACAACGGGCATTGCTAAGTTAAACCCTCGTCAGATGTAGTATAGCTCATTTTCCCTAGTAGACCTAGGTTTATCGAATCCTCGGGAAGCAGAAAGCTTATTGAAGTTACTTTAACGGACCTTCAAGAGTTTTAGAATTCCTTTTGTGTTTTTACTAGACCAAGAGTTTGCTGTCTTTTGTTATTGTTGACGATGGGGAGAGAGGGCCTAGGGCTTTCGGTTTCACCTATAGTTGTGCAAAACATATGATGAGAATAAAAGATAATAATAAAGTATGCATGTAATAGTTAGGGCAAGATAAATCATATGTGGGTAGTGCATCCATAATTGCTATTGCCTCCACAACCGCTTATAGCAATAACCTACTAGTCTCATCCATAGAAAAAATAGAACTAATGATATGCATAGTGACATCCCCGTTAGTCCCAAGTAAATCCCTCACATCAACCGTACTACCCCTTCTGTCATTGGGGTTCCCAACCTCAAGATTAGTCATTACTCATACTCCCTATACCTGGCTCAATTCTCGGGGTCTTGGGAACCTGAAAAGTCCTTGGATTGAGAAAAGAGAGGATACAGTAATCATCATGTCATACAAACTAATACATGATCCCATCTATGATAAATAACATGCAAAAAAGCTACAAGGCTAGGACGAAGTCCTTAGCCCAAGGAGGATTACTCACACATAGAGATGAAATCAAAGATCATAAACATTGCAATGGGAATCATGAGATTGATAGCAAATAGTCTTAAAATGTCGCCAATCGAAGATGATTTCTACTATTACAAGTGGTAGAATATGGCTATGGTGGTGAAGAATGGTTTGGAGATTAGATCTAAGTCTATTCCTCCGCCGGCTCTTCGGTGTTGTGGATGTAGGGTTCTGGTGGCGGGGGGGCGAGGCAGGGCCCTTTTCTCATCGCCCGAGGCTTCTTTATATAGGGGTCCCTTCACGAAAGTTGTTCTGTTTGACCTAGCGGTGGCAGCGGCAACTATACGACCGCAACTATACAGCCATAATTTTATTCCTACTGTATAGTTCGTCGTTAAAGTGTATGTCTCCACTTCATGACTCCTTGTTTCTTTGGGTTGTTGGAAATTTCATATCTTTGACTTTAATGTAGTGATTCCCATCATCAAACGTCATTATCTAAAGAAGGAAAAATAGCAAGAAAGGATTGCATACCGCTTTGATCATTAGGCATTAGTGGTAGGGTTTAGAGAGATATTTCATCAAAAATATGAATAATATCCAGTTTAAATGTGGATGTAGATGGCTATATTTCAGATCCATCACCGGGTTGCTTAGGGCCTTGGATGAGCACTGACATCATAATGAACTTCCGCTTCATACACAACCAAGAGGAAGGTTATAGATACATAGAGTCACATGCCAGGTGCTATGACTGCAGCTCTTCTTCCCAAAAGGATTCATTCCATATGTACTTAGACCAAACCATAAGTTCATCGCGTCACCTACGAAGTCCGGGAACTCTCTCTCGATTTTTCTCCACTGCGACCCATCAGCGGGGTGTCTCAACATCTCGTCTTTCTAACGGTCTGCCATGTGCCATCGCAACAACTTGGCATGATCTTTATTTCTGAACAAACGTTTCAACTGTGTTATTATAGGAGCATAACACATCACCTTGGCAGGAATCCTATTCCTAGGGAGCTCGCCCTCCACATCACCTGGGTCATCTTGCTTGATCTTCTACCGCAATGAAGTGCATACAGGGCATGCATCCAAATTCCCGTACTCCTCACCGCGGTAGAGGATGTAGTCATTAATGCATGCATGTATCTTTTGCACCTCTAATCCTAGAGGGAAGACAACCATCTTTGCTTCGTATGTACTGGAGGGCAATTTGTTATCCTTTGCAAGCATCTTTTTCATTATTTTTAGCAACTTTCAAATCCCTTGTCAGTCACACTGGTCTCTACCTTCCACTGTAGCAATTCCAGTGTGCTACCAAGATTTTTGTGGCCATCTTCGCAATTTGGGTACAGCAATTTGTTGTGGTCCTCTAACATCTGCTCGAACTTCAACCTCTCCCTTTCGCTTTCGCATTCTCCCTTTGCATTAGCAATGGCCTGACCAAGATAGTCATCGGGCTCATATGATGCCCGTTCTTCAGCTTATTCTTCTGAAGGAAATATGCCCTGGAGGCAATCATAGAGATGATCGTATTTCATATGTATATCAGGCAACTTGTATTGATTGCAAATTATGTGAATTGTTTGTGAAACTCTTTACTTGTATGGTTATCTAATAGTTGTCCCTAGTCGGAGTTCATGTGAGGAAACACGTGAATTTTAGACTAGCACATCGATTGGTTGATGACTATGTTTCGCAAGTCATAGACATGGAGATGTCAAACCAATGATGTGGACACATGTTATGAACATGGGGTTGGACTGACCCAACATGAGACTGGCAATAATACCTGTAGCTCTCTCTACACATCGTGTACTTTTTGTCCTTAGACCTGAGATTGTCGCATATACTTGAGATGTGGATCGACCTAATTTGGGGCTATCAAACACTACTCCGTAGCTGGGTAGTTATAAAGGTAGTTTTCAGGTTTGTCTTGATACATGCTGCAAGGCATCGGTCAATCAAGATGGGATTTGACCGTCTCTACTTGAGAGATATCTCTGGGCCCCATGGGTCATCAGATCCAGAAATGCATGGCCGTGCTACATATGGTTAAGAGTTAACCTAGTAAAGGGATTCTGAATCATAGTATCGAGAAAGGGAGGTCAGCTTGGAGCTAGACCAAATATCGTAGGGCAAAGGGAAAGACATGTACTCTACCTTGTGATGGTTCATCCGAATGATCTTTATATACGTTTAGGAGTTGGCACGTCTTTCCAGAGGTCTCTACCAACTATTGACGAAGTAAGTGTACTCGTGTCATGTCTATACGTGTATGAACCTATAGGATCCCACATTTTAGGGGCTGAAAGTCTAATGAGGATTGGGTCCGAATTAGACCAGGCTTAGGCTGCTAATGGGCTGCTAATGTAGAAGCCCACCAGGGATGCCTATATAAGAGAGAGTGAGGCGAGATGAATAGGGTTGAGCATTCCATCTAGCCACCACTCCTCTTACGTTTGTCTTGCACATGCGGACCTAGCAGTCTATCGTGTGACCTTCCACTCCGGACGTGTTGATACCTCGGAGGTGCTACAACTGTAGCACTTGGATGAGACGCACAAAGGGGAGTTGCTCATGGGACGAGGGCAAGGAGGAGATATATAACATCTACACTGCTGCGACGTGCTTCATCAAGTTCCGCAACTGCACGTCTAGTGGTAATCCCATAATCTATGACGATAGTATTCCTAGTTGACGCGGTAGAAAATTTTGATTTTACGCTTGTGTAGCCTACCCGTTACCCTTTAGTGGTATCAGGGCCGGTGTTGTTCAGTCATAGGTTAGGGAAGTTTGCATATGGTGATATGTGGATTGATATGAATGATGTGATTGTTTGTATGGTGGTGGTTCTGGATTGAACTATGATCTTACTTTCTGTGATCGTGATTCTAAGGTCGTCGAATGACTTACCCCTACCGGTCGCTTTCTGCCATCAGGGTAGACAGTGACATATAAATCCAATTGAATCACGCGAAAATCAATGTGATTGATCGAATCAGGAACTAGATCTGAATTGATGTACCGTGATCAAAGGAGTTTGGTCGAATCTGAACAATAGTCTGTTTATGGTAAATTTGATTTGCCGATCAAAATCCTTAAAGAAAATTGTACACATACCGCGAGGGGCGCTGCCCCTTCGAATCCCGTAGGGGGAGACCCCCTAGATCCCCCTTAGTCGCAGCCCCTTTTGTATCACGTTAAGGTTCATAGGTGCTATAATTTCACATGATCCGGTAGAATGCGATTCTATGCACAATTTGTTTTTGTAGGATGTATGTGATTAGTATGGCCCAAAATGTATGTGATGCATGTATGTATTTTTCATGACCTGTGTGTCATGAGTAGGGCAACACGGCTGGATCCATATGTGTTATCAATTATTGTAATGGGCATGTGTGCCAACTTGTGATGATCCCAATACCATGTAATTTTGATTACTAGTTGTTAGGAGTAATAGCTTGTATTAGTTCTTGGAGAACTCATCACTTGAAGGATGGCTCGCATAGAGCATGAAGATGGAGATCATCATGGTGGACAGGTTCTATGGCGATGGAGATCACCATGAGAAAATGGGCCATACTGTATCACATCTATGTGAATGCTATTTTTATTCGTTTTACTACTATGCATGCTTAGATGATAGAAGTGGAACGATCCCTCACAAAGTTTAAGTAAAACCATGCCCTCCCAACCAAACCTTGCACCATCGGATGCCCTGTACAATCGTTGGTGGGTCTATGAAATTAGGGTGCCACGATTTACCTTGGCTGGATGGGTTTGCGCACTAGTGAAGAACGGGCCTTTAGTCCCGGCCCATAAGGGGCTTTAGTCCCGGTTTTGAAACCGGGAGAAAAGGCCCTCACGGGGCAGTGTCGAGCGTGCGAGACCTTTAGACCCGGTTTGTAATACGAACTGAGACTAAAGGTTTTCTTTTCAAAAAAAAAAAAAATTTGAATTTTTTTTCAATTTTTTCTTGAACATTTGAGTTATCTGACTCGCTAATCTCTTACATCTCTCATTTTTCACACTAACTATATTGAATCTTTGGTCAAATTACACTTACAGTCAAACTTCCCGGTCGATCACCCATCCTAGCAATACTCCACCCCCAGCACGCTTAACTTCCCCATTCCATCTCTCCCACCTCGCGCAAAGGACTCTTATACCTTGTTATTAAGACTAGTATATCAATCCTATTAGCTCATATCAATATGTCAACCGTCTTTATTTTTCGAATTTACGAATAACTATTTAAGTAAACAACAATAAATAAGTAATAATAATATTTTATTCCAATAAAAATTTCGAAATTAATATTTTATTCTTTTTTGCCATTTATTCATTTAATATGACATAAATAATATCTTCAAATCTGTAAATCAAAATTTGACAAATAATATATCCATTATTATCAGAAAAATGTGAAGAATTCAAATATGACATAAAAATTATTAGTATTATTAAAAAATTGAAATAACTTTTTTTCCATTATTACGAATATTTTTTTCAAATATAACATAACTTTTTTCGAAATTATGAATAACTATTTTGAAAAATTTGAAATAATATATCCATTATTATTAAAAAAATTAATTTTTGAAATAACGTTTTTCTTCTCAAATTTTAAGAATCTAAAAGAATCCAAAACGGCCTAAGGCTGTTGAAATCGAAGAGCAAATTTTTTCTGCATGTTTTGATAGCCTGTACGTATTTTTCTAATATCGTATGCAAAAGTTATGGCCATTTGATTTTTTTTGGCCATTTTCTTTAGTCCCGGTTGGTAATACGAACCGGTACTAAAGGTTACCCCTTTAGTCCCTGTTAGTGATACGAACCAGGACTAAAAGGGTCGGCACCGTTCACTTGTATTGATTGGTAATTATATAAATTGTTTGTGAAACTCTTTACTTGTATGGTTATCTAATAGTTGTCCCTAGTCAGAGTTCATGTGAGGACACACGTGAATATTAGACTAGCACATCGATTGGTTGATGACTATGTTTCGCAAGTCATAGACATGGAGATGTCAAACCAATATGATATGGACACATGTTACGAACATGGGGTTGGACTGACCCAACATGAGACTGGCAATAATACTTGCAGCTCTATATACATCGTGTGCGTTTTGTCCTTAGACCTGAGATTGTCGCATGTACTTGAGATGTGGATCAACCTAATTTGGGGCTATCAAACACTACTTCGTAACTGGGTAGTTATAAAGGTAGTTTTCGGGTTTGTCCTGATACATGATGAAAAGCATCGGTCAATCAAGATTGGATTTGCCCCTCTCTACTTGAGAGAGATATCTCTAGGCCCCTCGAGTGATCAGATCCAGAAGTGCATGGCCGTGCTACATATGGTTAAGAGTTAACCTAGTAAAGGGATTATGAATCACAGTATCGAGAAAGGGAGGTTAGCTTGGAGCTAGACCAAATATTGTAGGGCAAAGGGAAAGACATGTACTCTACCTTGTGATGATTCGTCCAAATGATCTTTATATACGATTAGGAGTTGGCACGTCTTGCTAGAGGATGCTACCAACTATTGACGGAGTAAGTGTACTCGTGTCATGTCTATACGTGTATGAACCTATAGGGTCACACACTTTAGGGGTTGGAAGCCTAATGAGGATTGGATCCGAATTAGACCAGGCTTAGGCTTCTAATGGGCTGCTAATGTAGAAGCCCACTAGGGATGCCTATATAAGAGAGAGTGAGGTGAGTTGAATAGGGTTGAGAATTCAACCCAGCCGCCACTCCTCTTATGCATGTCTTGCACGTGCGGACCTAGCAGTCTGTCGTCTAACCTTCCACCCCGGACCTGTGGATACCTCGGAGGTCCTGCAGCTGTAGCACTTGGATGAGTTGTGCAAAGGGGAGCTGCTCGTGGGACAGAGGGGGGAGGAGATGTAGAACATCTACACTACCACGACGTGCTTCATCAAGTTCCACAACTACGCATCTAGTGGTAATCCTATGATCTATGACGATAGTATTCCTGGTTGACGTGGTAGAAAATTTTGATTTTACGCTAGTGTAGCCTACCCGTTACCCTTCATGTTCATCATAGTCTTCCATTGTAGTACCATCGTATTTAGGGAACATAGATCGGTAGTTGCCATCATCTTTCTTTAACCATGCTTGGTCCAACAATTATAGCCTATCATGAAACCGGACCGAAACAGGTAGCCGCGAAGGACTCTTGTGTTGGACCACGTAGAGATAAACAAAACTTTTTCCCTACACGGTGATCCCAAGATTTAGTTTAGGTAGAAGGCCACGAGAATTACCACTAGACAGGCTGTTGTGGAATCGATGAAGCACGTCGCTTGATGCAGTGCAGTCCTCACGATCCGTTCTGATCCACGATCATCAAAGTGCTGAATGTACAACACATCCGCCAGTATCCACACGTATGAGGAGGAGCGCCGACGGTGGACTGCTAGGTCCGGTACGGCAGCTGGATTGAACTTGAGCTATGGTTTCCAACACATGGAATGACCGAATCGTGTACTCTCAGCACCTGCGCCCCAGCTTATATAGGGAGTGAAAGTGGGATCCACTCACTTGTAGCCCATTCACTAAAAGGCCTATATTAGTCAGTGCGAGTCCAACTCACTGACTCAGTCCGTTTCCTATTCGGGTCCAACCCATACTTGCTCCCGCTCTTAAGTGTGTGACCCGAGAGGCTCATGGTGACTCGGACATGATCTGAGTCTCACTCGTGACCGATCAGTCGGTAGCGGCTCCTAGAAGAACGTGCCAACTCCCAAGTACCAAAGAGTCATGACGACATACCTTCCAATGTGACTTTCGTCCAAGTCCCTTTTGCCTCACGATATTCCTAGTCGAACTATAGGCGAATAATCGTCATCCCTTAAATAGTTCAACTCTCTTTATCGATCCAAGATAAGTGATTCATCTGACTAACTCTTAGTCGATCTCCTCGGTTAACACTTAACCAAGTCGCGCATGGCCATGCTTTCCGAATCATATCTTCCGAGAGGGCCCAGAGAATATCTCTCCAGTTGGAGGGGCAAAATCCCATCTTGCGTATCCACATCACACAGCTTGATTCTCAGTCGACTCGAACTCTGCCTTTATAATTGCCGTTTGATGGAACAATGTTTGACAGAACCTAAGTCAGTGATCCACAACTCTGATTGTGCAATAACCTTAGGTCTATGGATTACATTGATTGATACATACAAATGACGACTTGTTCATTGTACCTCAATATGGGTCAGTCCGACTCACTAAACTCTTTAGCCAAATCCGTGTAAGTCGAAACAACATCGCCATGCCCATGACAAGTGGAACCGAGTCATCAGCCGACTTTCACATTAGTCTAAGTTGTGTGTCCAACACAACCTCAACGACCAAGGACAACTAGTATGAACAACATGAATATATAGTTCCACAATCGAATCACATATTCAATGATACATATCGGTAATTCATACCTGCACAATAACTTTATGAATATATTGGAAATAACATCATACATGATTGCGTCTAGGGCATATTCCCAACAGTCTCCCACTTGCACTAGAGCCAATCATCCGACATCACATGTCTAGGGATCTGATGCCCATAGCTCTCAGGTGCGCCTCATGCTTCGGCTATGGTAGCGGCTTTGTCAATGGATCCACAATATATGCATCCGTGTGTACCTTGCATAACTTGATATCAACTTGATCCACAAACTGGCGAATCAGGTGGTATTGCATGAGTATATGTTTCTTCTTCTGGTGTTGTCTAGGTTCATTGGCCTGTGCGATAGCACCATTGTTGTCACAATACACGTCTAACAGATTGGATGAGCCCTCAACCACACCAAGATCCATGAGGAAATTCCTCATCCAAACGGCTTCTTTTGCCGCCTCCGAGGCAGCAATATACTCAGCCTCTCTCATAGATGCAAACACCATCTCTTGCTTGGAACTCTTCCAGCTCACGGCCCCTCCGTTTTTTGCAAACACATATCGAATTGCATCCTTGTAACCCCATACAATTAATTCAGCCTCACCTCCATAAACTAGGAACATATCCTTAGTCCTTCTCAAGTACTTAAGGATATTTTTAGCCGCTGCCTAGTGGATTTCTCCAATGTCAGCCTGGTACCTGCTCACAACACCTAGAGCATAGGAAACATCCGGCCGTGTACAAATCATAGAGTACATGATAGATCCGACTACGGAAGCATACGGAATCGCACTCATCTGATTTCGCTCATCAGTTGTCGAAGCACACTGAGTCTTGCTAAGTTTTACACCAAGGGACATCGGTAAGAACCTTTCTTAGATGATGCCATGTTGAACTTTTTCAATACTTTGTCCAAATATGTACTCTGACTCAATCAAATGAGCCAACCTGATCTATCTCGATAGATCCGGATTCCTATTATGTAAGTCGCCTCACCCAAGTCTTTCATAGAAAACTCTTTTCCAATGATTCTTTGGTTTCTTGGAACATCTTGACATCATTTCCAATCAGTAATATGTCATCCACATATAATATAAGAAAGTTTACTTTGCTCCCACTAAACTTCTTGTATAAACAAGAATCATGATCAGACTTGATGAAACCAAATAATTTTACTACCTCATCAAAGCGAATGTTCTAACTCCGAGATGCTTGCTTCAACCCATAAATGGATTTCTGAAACTTGCATACCTTGTCAGCTTTAGCCGGATCGACAAAACCCTCGGGTTGCATCATATACACGCCCTCGGTTAAATTTCCATTGAGGAAAGCCATCTTGACATCCATCTGTCATATCTCATAGTCGAAATAGGATGATATAGGTAACATGATCCGAAATGGCTTAAGCATCGCTACAGGTGAGAAAGTATCATCATAGTCAACTCCTTGAACTTGTCGGAACCCCTTCACGACAAGCCGTGCTTTATAGATAACATTTCCATCCATATCAGTTTTCTTCTTAAAGACCCAATTGCACTCGATGGGACTTGCAACGTCTGGCAGATAACCAAGTTCGAAACTTGATTTTCATCCTTGGACTTTAACTCGGAACTCATGGCTCCATTCCACGACTCAGAGTCAGAACCCACCATCGCTTCCGAATAAGTTGTCGGCTCCTCACTGACCAATAGTAATACATCACGCACACTTCGCAATCTTGCCGGTCTTCGTAGTGTAGGTGCAGCTGCAGGGTCAACTACCACAACCGGCTCAACCTCCAAGGCTTTTGCCGACTCGCTACTGGCCGGTTCCTCTCGAATTTCTTTGAGCTGCACCTTGCTCCCACTGACTCCCCGACTGAGAACCTCTTTCTCAAGGAAGACACCGTTCCGAGGGATAAACACACTGCCCTCTTCTCGGTTGTATAAGTAGTAACCCGAGGTTTCCCTTGGATACCCCACGAAAATACACTTATCTGACTTGGCTATAATCTTGTCCGACTAAATTCGCTTGACAAAAGCTTCACAACCCCAAATATTAAGAAAAGACAAACTGGGTTTCTTTCCAGTACACATCTCATGCGGTATCTTCTCTACTGACTTTGATGTTACTCTATTTAGTGTGAACTCTGTAGTTTCTAGAAAATTACCCCAAAATGATAAAGGCAGATCTGTCCAACTCATCATTGATCGTACCATGTCCAACAAGGTCCGATTCCTCCTTTCCGACACACTGTTTCTCTGTGGCATTCCCGGAGGAGTGAGTTGGGGAACTATTCCACAACTCTTCAGATGATCATCAAACTCATGGCTCATGTACTGGCCTCCTTGGCCCGACTGAAGAAACTTAATTTTCTTGCCGAGTTGATTATGTACCTCATTCTAGAATTCCTTGAACTTCTCAAATGCTTCCAACTTATGTTTCATCAAGTAGATATATCCATACCTACTTAAATCATTAGTGAAGGTAATGAAGTACTCATAACCACCTCTGGTTGTCATGCTCATCGGGCCACATACATCACTATGTACTAGTCCCAATAAGTCGGACGCCCTTTCACAACTCTTTGCAAAAGGTGTCTTGGTCATCTTGCCAAGTAGGCAGGATTCACATGTCTCGAACGACTCCAAGTTGAACGAAGTTAGGAGTCTATCATCATGGAGCTTCTTCATGCATTTTCCAACTTATATGACCAAGCGGACAATGCCAAAAGTAAGTCATATTCAGATAATTTGGTTTCAACCTTTTCACATTTATATTATAGATAGACTCACCATCAAGAATCAAAATAAATAACCCATCCTGGACAGGTGCAAAGCCGTGAAACATATCATTCAAGTACAAAGAACAACCATTATTCTTAATATTCGACTCATAGCCTTGTCTCATCAAACATGAGGTAGAAATAATGTTTTGACTAAGCACTAGAACATTATAACAATTTTTCAGCTCCATTAAGAATCCATAAGGTAAATGAAGTTGCATCGTGTCAACTTCTAACGCAGCGACTCTCGCTTTGTTGCCGACTCGAATGTCAACCTCGCCTCTCACCATGCTCCTAGTTCTCACCAGTCCCTGCAATGAGTTGTAGATGTGAATAACTGATCCAGTATCATATACCCAAGAACCACCAGGTGCATTAGAAAGATAAATGTCTATAACATTGCAAACAAGCGTACCAGAGCCGGAAGTCACACCTCCACTCTTGGCTTTGTCAGCCAGATATTTGTTGCAATTCCTCTTCCAGTGTCCATCTGCCTTGCAGTAAAAGCGAGTGGGTCCGGCTGCAAGAGATGTCTTAGTCCCTGAGGAAGCGCTTTGGACCGGGTCTTGAGCCTTGCCTCCCGACTTAGCCTTCTTCTTAGTGCAAGAACTCTTCTTGAACTTATCCTTATTCTGCACCATCAACACTTGCCTGGCGCCTTTCTTGAGATCCGCCTCAGCCTGCTTGAGCATACCATGTAATGCAGTGAGCTTCTTATCCATACGATTCATGTGGTAGTTCAATATGAACTAACCATACACACTAGGAAGAGAGTTTAGAATTATGTTTGTAGCGAACTCTTCGCTAGTGGGGTAGCCTAGCCATTCCAGAGACTACACGTAACCAACCATATTGGTTACATGCAGGCTCAGTGGATCAACATCCTTAAGCTTGCATCTCAACAACGATATCTCTCAGCCTTTGCCTGAGCCTAGAACATACTTTTGTGGCGTTCGATCATATCGTAGGCCTCAACATTCTCTAACTGCTGCTACAAGTCTGGTTCCATGTGAGCAAGCATAAGACAGCTAATCTCTGTAGACTCATCACAAGTCCTACGGTAGGGATTTGTGGCTGCGACAGTCGCATTCTCATTCGGCTCATCTGGAAGTGGGTTGTCTAGGACATGGTCCCTCTTTTCTTGCTTGAGAACAATTCTTAGATTATGATACGAGTTGGTGAAGTTAGTTCCATTTAGCTTATCTTTCTCTAAGATGGTTCTCAAAGCAAAATTGAAAATCTGAGAGAGACTGCTAGGTGCCATTGATCTACAACAAACAAAAATATGCAAAACACTTCAGAGATGTATCCATAAAAGAGCAAGCATACTAAACATTTTAATACTTATGCTCCCACTAGAACCAACACCCCGCCGATGGTTACTTAGTGATTCAGGATCCTAAATAAGCAAGCCTACTTGTGAACTTTATTATCACCACTAGCCGTCAAGTGATCTAGGTAGACAACTCCTTGTCAATCACAGATCATACGACTCCTTTTGGATGGGTGGCATCACATGCCCCAGCTCCCATCCGACTTTCCCCGATTCCCACAACCGATGTGATAGACCCGTCTCAATTACCAAGTGCTTCCGCTGTAAGAGTCTGACTCGAACCCACTTAGTCGGAAATAATTGATAGCACCTCAATTTTATGAGCCCACTACCAAAAATGTCCAACTTGTGATGGTGTAGCACTGCCGGGGAAACCGACTAGACCTTCTTTGAGGGATTACTTTCTACCAACTATCTAATAGAGGTAAAACAGAGACAGAACAATAACACAAAATAAGGCAATTATAATGTAAAATGGTATGTCTCTCTTCATGGCGATCTCCATCTCCATAAAGCTTGTAATTCGACTCATGTCAACTCTTGTCACGTGTCATCTTACTCCATGTAGCCGACTTGTACATCGACTTGCATGCCATCCGGGTTCTCCAAACAGCTACACTATCTAGTAAAGTAAATTACATAGAGAATCCGACACACAGGTCATTATACAATAAAATGATAACACCTAGGCTCTAGTTGGTTGAAAAAAACCATGATACACAGATCACGTATGGATTACACACATCACATGCACATAAGCCATACCATCCACAACATCATCCTGCAAAAACAAGTTATGCATATATATGATATCTATCCGCATTGTGAAACTCGCAATGACATCGAAGGCGCTACGATAGGGCGAAGACGGCGATCCCTCGGGGGTGCAGGCACCGCCCGATGATCTTTCTGGAAATGCAGATCTCATCTGCATTCCGAACATAGATTTCTTCATTGGATAAAACAATTTTACCCAAATCCGACCCATACTACGATCCAACCAAACTCTTTGATCTTCGATCACCGCATTCGGATTTACGTGTCACAGTCTACCCTGATGGCAGAAGACGACCGGTAGGGGTATGTTGTTCCACGACCTTAGCAGTATGATCACCGAAACTAGATCATCTAATTCCTCGAGTACAGTTGATCCAATCAGCCTCTTACAAAACTGATCTATCTCATAGATCTACCACCAAACAACAATTAGATCCAATCTAACGCCAACCGCGTATCACATATGCATGATCTCGAGCCAAAAACCAGAAGCTAACGCTCGGATACCACTGTTGGGCCATGTAGACATACACAAAACATTTCTCAACGTGGTGATCCCAAGATCTATCTTAGGTAGAATGGCACGAGTATTACCACTAGACGTGCAGTTGTGGAATCGTTGAAGCACGTCGCTTGATGCAGTGCAGTCCTCACGATCCGTTCCGATCCACGATCGTCAAAGTGCTGAATGTACATTACCTCCGGTAGTATCCACATGTACAAGGAGCGCCGGTGGTGGACTGCTAGGTCTCGTACGACTGCTGGACTCAACTTGAGCTAGGGTTTCCAACACATGGAATGACCTAACCGTGTACTCTAAGCACCTGCGCCCCATCTTATATAGCGAGTGAAAGTGGGATCCACTCAGTTGTGGTCCATTCACTAAATGGCCTATATTAGTCACTGCTAGTCTAACTCACTAACTCATTATGTTTCCTATTCGGGTCGAACCCAAAATTGCTCCCACTCTTTAGTGTGTGACCGGACAGGCTCATGGTGACTCGGACACGATCCAAGTCGCACTCGTGACCGATCAGTCGGTAGCAGATCCTAGGACAACGTGTCGACTCCCAAGTACTAAAGATTCATGACGACATACCTTCCAATCCGAATTTCTTCCAAGTCCCTTTTGCCTCACAATATGCCTTGTCGAACTATAGACAAACAATCGTCATCCCTTAAATAGTTCGACTCTCTTTATCGATCCGAGATAAGTGATTCATCTGACTAACTCTTAGTCGATCGCCTCAGTTAACAGTTAACCGAGTCGCGCATGGCCATGCTTTCCAAATCATATCCAACGTTTGACAGAACCTAAGTCAGTTATCCACAACTCAGACTGTGCAATAACCTCAGGTC
The DNA here is from genome assembly GCA_910589775.1 of Avena eriantha. Lineage (NCBI taxonomy): Eukaryota > Viridiplantae > Streptophyta > Magnoliopsida > Poales > Poaceae > Avena > Avena eriantha. The sequence goes on along the minus strand of OU342744.1, from coordinate 70,081,711 downwards.
TAAGGATTACATTGATTGAGACATACAAATGACGACTTGTTCGTTGTACCTCAATATGGATCAGGCCGACTCGCTAAACAATTTTTTCAGTCTGCTGAAGGCAGGTAGAAGACGAAGAAGGGCATTTTCCCAGCTAGCTAGGATGATGAACTCATGCATGTATCTTTGTGTGCTTCTGTTAATCAAATGAATTTCGAGACTATGTGCTAAAACAAGATATAAATAGAATCCACATATTGAAAATGATATTCACCGTAGAGTTCATTACATTAATATAAGATAGATTGAATCCAAACAACGATCTCATGTTATTATTGCAAAAATTACTACCCAAATACATCCACAAATCCAACTACTTTTAGAGCATGAAATGATCTAATATATAGAAATGAGAGTTGAAAGGATGAAGTTACTCACCTTTTAGAACCTTTGGATAAATGGGGCTCCACAAAATCTTGACAAATCTTGAGAAAAAATTGGGCATGAACTTGAGCTTGAAGGAAGAAAGAGAGAGGAGCCACCAGCTTGAAATGGTGGCTCGAGCAGGGGAAGAAGATATAGTCGGGCTATTAGTCCCGATTTGTGTCCAGAACCGGGACTAAAGGGTCCATCTTTAGTCCCGGTTCGTTTAACAAACCAGGACTAAAGGTTCTGGCACCGTCCCCAGCCTGCCTGAAACCCTTTAGTCCCGGTTTGTTACACAAGCTGGGACTAAAGGGTCTATTCGAACCGGGACTAACGTCTGCCGCCCCATGCGGCCATTTCTAGCCGTTGGGATCAGGGCATTAGTCCCGGTTTGTAGCAAAACCAAGACTAATACCCCTGGACCAAAGGTCCATTTTCTACTAGTGTTCTTTATTTTTCCAAACCATCTATTGTTGATAAGCTGGCAAATGTTGGTGTAAGTATGGGTAAGTCTGTAGAAGAAGTTAATCTTTCTATTTCTGTTTTGAGACATATGGAGGTTGATCGTTTAACGGTTACTCCTAAGGTTTCTTTTGTTCCTGAGTCTTCACCGATGGAGGATCAGGAGTTGCATGCCATAGTAGATGGCCAACTCCTCTCTCACTTAGTTGGTGAAGTGTTAGAGGTGGACTTTGATGAGATTGGGTTGGGTTCATTATATGAGCTTAAAGCTTCTGGTCGAAAATCAAAGAGCCAAAAATCTCGCAAGAGGTCACGTGTATCCAAATATCCTATTGTTTCTCAATGAATGTCATGTTTTCAAATAACAGAGGTCTTCGTGACTTGGCTAAACATTTGTTATTTGCCGATTGTGTGAGAGATCAGAATTTGGATTTTTTGGGTATTTCTAAGACTGGTAGACGTGATTTATCACAAGCCTTACTCAATCGCCTTTCTGGTGGAGTAGACTTTACGTGGGTATCACGTTCGCCGTGCGGGAGATCTGGGGTATCCTGTTAGGCATCAGAGATGACACTATGGAAGTTTTAGCTAGTTCCGATTGATATTTTTTTGTTAAACTCCATATCCGTAACAAAGCTGATTATTTCATATGGTCTTTAGTCGCTGTCTATGGGGCTGCCCATGATGTTTATAAATCTGAATTTTTCCGTGACTTGGTTAATTTGGCTAAGGACAATCTGTATCCTATACTTATAGGTGGTGATTTTAACTTGCTAAGATTCCCTCAAGAGAGAAGTTAGGGCCGTTTCGATGAAAATTGGCGTTTCATGTTTAATGTTGTCATAGACAGCTTGGACTTAAGAGAGGTTACCATGTTAGAAAGACAGTTCACCTAGGCTAATAGTCTTCCGGAGCCTACATACGAAAAATTGGATAGAGTTCTTATGGATACCGAATGGGAAGATAAACTACAACAAATGTGATTATATATGACGCTCATTCTATGACGATTCAGCAAAAAATGTCAGAGATTCATCGAAACTGTGACGTTTTTCATAAAACATGACGTTTTTTTACTGAATCGACACTGAATATGTCTCACAGATAATCACATTTGTGGTAATTTTCTCAATGGTAATTGTTCGCGCTCTAGAGCGTATTGAGGATTTGTCGGTCATGCTCCATTACTATTATCTGTTGGAATACCACCACGAAAATCCGAACATAATTTCAAATTTGAACTTGGATGGATGGATCGTGGTGGCTTCCATGACTTGGTGAAGGCTAATTGGGAGAGACCTGTTAGAGGTCAAACACCTATGTAGTGATGGAACGACAAAATGCGTGCCCTACGCAAGTTCCTTCGTAGTTGGACTAAACATACTGCTGGAATCCTTAAAAAGGAGAAAATATGCCTTTCATCTATTATTAACGACCTAGAGGCTTCTACGAAAGTCGGGCTTTTAACCGCACAAGAGATTGATCTTAAAAACCAATCAAATTCAGAAATTGCCAGACTACTTCACCAAGAGGAACTCAAATGGTACCAACGCTCTAAAGTGATATTCATTCTTGAAGGAGACGTGAATACAAGATACTTCCATGTTGTTGCCAAAGGCAAGCATAACAAAAGAAACGTATTCACTCTTTAATTCAGGATGAAGGTATGATTGAGGGTCAGGAGCAACTAAAATCTTATATAACTAATTATTACAAATCCTTGTTTGGGGCACCGCCAGAAAATAGTTTCTCGTTGGATGAGTCCCATACAGCCGATATTCCACAGGTTTTTGTTGAGAAAAATAACTTTCTAACTGCTCTTATATGGAATAGGAGGTCAAGGAAGCTATTTTCCAAATGGAACATAACAAAGCACTAGGGCCTGGTGCATTTGTTTATGTTTTTGCATGCCAGTCAGCTAGAACTTTTTAGACTCAATTTTGACAATATGATTTTACTTTCTATGGTTAATAACATAGAACACATACAACAATATCGTCCAATTTTCCTTCTTAATGTTAGTTTTAAAATATTTACAAAAGGTGCTACAATTAGACTAAATTCAGTAGCTGATCATGTTTTATGCCCATCTCAAACTTCTTTCATGAAAGGAAGAAACATCCTAGATGGTGTAGTAATCTCGCACGAAACAATCCATGAACTACACTCAAAGAAATTAAATGGTGTACTGTTCAAGATTGACTTTGAGAAGGCTTATGACAAAGTTAATTGGTATTTTCTTCAGCAAGCACTCTGTATGAAAGGTTTTTCAGAGGAGTGGTGTGCTCTCATACAGTCTTTTATGTCTTGTGGTAGTGTTGCCATCAATGTCAATGACGACACTGCCAAATACTTCCAGGAAAAAAGGGTTGAGACAAGGGGATTCATTATCGCCTATACTATTTAACCTAGTGGTGGATATGCTGGCTATCCTTATTGAGAGAGTAAAGGCTGATGGCTAAATAAAACGATTAGCCCCCCATCTGGTTGATGGTGGTCTCTCCATTCTTCAATACGCTAATGATACAATCTTATTTATGGAACATGATCTGGAGAAAGCTAAGAATCTGAAATTAATATTATCAGCATTTGAGCAACTCTCTAGATTGAAAATTAACTTCCATAAGAGTGATTTGTATTTTTTTGGTGAGGCAATTTCCAATCAACTATCTGGGAATTCCGATACACTATCAATGTCCCACAATTGCTGAATGGAAACTCGTTGAGGAAATACTACAAAACCATCTTAATATTTGGAAAGGTAAATTGCTATCACTTGGCGGATGACTTGTACTCATAAATTCAGTACTCACCAACATGGTACTGTATATGATCTCGTTTTTCCAGCTCCCAAAAGGTGTCTTGAAGAAAGTGGATTATTTTCGATCAAGATTCTTTTGGCAAGGGGATGGTGAAAAAAAGAAATATCGACTAGGCATACATGATTTACAAGTCAAAAACACCACAGTTTTAGGTCAATGGCTTTTCAAACTACTGACAGAAGATGGTATCTGGCAAACCATTCTATCGAGGAAGTATGTTGGCTCTAAGACGGTGTCTCAAGTGGTTTGGAAACCTGGTGATTCACACTTTTGGGCTGGACTAATGGCTTCCAAAATACATTTCTTCCATTTTGGTGTTTTCAATATTAAGGATGGATCACAGATTAGGTTCTGGGAAGATAAATGGCTTCGCCAAACTTCTCTTAGTGAACAATATCCAGCTCTATATTTGATTGTTAGGCCCAAAGGGGATATACATTCCACCGTATTGGAATCTAATCCTCGTAATGTGTCTTTCAGAAGGAGTCTCGTAGGCCCTAGACTGATATCTTGAAACAATCTTTTATTACGATTATCCACAATACAGCTGTCAGAGGGTGTGGACGAGTTCAAATGGAAATTACTATATAGCTTTGATCCAACCTGATATTCCTGTCGATGATAATAGTAAAATTTGGAAGATGAAATTACCCCTTAAAACAAAGATATTCACTTGATATCTCCGTAAACGGGTAATTCTTACAAAAGGTAATCTTGTTAAGAGGAATTAGCATGGAAGTACATAATGTGTTTTTTGTCACCATAATGAGACAATCCGACATTTATTCTTCCAATATAAATTTGCTCGTGCTATATGGTCAATCATCCAAGTAGCCTCTAGTTTATTTCCTCCATGGTCAGTGGACAATGTATTTGGTAACTAGTTACATGGGATACAAGATAAATACGGGAATTTGTTTAGGGTGGGAGCGATAGCCATTATTTGGTCGCTTTGGCTATGTTGAACTGACAAGATTTTTAATAACATTATTGTGTCTTCTTCCCTGCAGGTTATCTATCGGGCCATGGCTATCCTCCGATCGTGGACTACTCTCCAAAGTATGTAGTTTCGTGACCTGTTTGTGGAGGGGTGTACAAGATTGGAGGACACGACGGGGATGTAGAGGTTATCTCAGTCGTGCAGAGTGGTTGGCCATTGAAAAAGTGTACCGAGTGGTCGTGCAGAGTCGTGCAAAATGGTTGGCCATTGAAAAACCTTGGTTTCATTAAAAAAGGTTCATAGAAAGATCAATATCCGACATAATCGAGTTGATATTTTTAGTTAAATTCGTCAGTTGTTTAGAATCTTTTCCGGACAAACAATATAGTAGGACAACAGCTTTGTGATTCCTATGCGCACGTGACATGGGTAGACTCCAGTGGACATGACGTACACAGTTTGGTCTCAGTGTCCTGCCCACTGTAGATGTTCTCTCAGTTTGAAATAATGTACCGACTTCAAATCAGTGTCATTAAAAATAGCTCCACTGAAAGATCAGCATCCTAGATTTGTCAGGTGATATTTTTAGTAAAATATGTCAGTTGTTTAGAATCTTTTCCCGACAAACAATATAGCAGGACAACAACTTTGTGATTCCTATGCGCATGTGATATGGCTAGACTCCAGCGTACACGATGAACTCAATTTGATCTCAGAGCCCTGCCAATGTAGAGGTTCTCTCTGTCGAAGTCAGTGTCATTAAAAAAAGGTAGACGTCCACGTGAGCAACTGCACGAATCTGGCAGTTTGATCTGGCAGATTGTCGGACACGTGCAAGGATGGGGCCTTCGAGGTGCTGACCTGATCGCTTATATTTCAAAATTTCAACCGGCAGGGATAGTGGCACTTCTCATATAAGTATCAGATCTTCACCATAGTCTGTCCATCCAGGTTCTTTGTTCTATATGTTTAGTTCTTTGTAAACAAGAGTACAAAACATATGTTTCTCCATATGTTTAGTTCTTTGTTCTATATGTTTAGTTCTTTGTTCTATATAGTCTGTCCATCACTTATCACCACCACCCTAGTTAAAATAGTTTCTCCAGAAGTTTGACAAATGAAAACATTAACTCAAAACTAGTACTCCCTCCGACCCATATTACTTGACTCGAATTTGTCTAGATTCGGATGTATCTAGATATATTTTAGTACTAGATACATCCGAATCTACAAAAATCCAAGTCAACTAATATAGGTCGGAGGAAGTAGCTTTTATGAAGTCAAGCAGCGACGCCGTCGACACGTTCTGGAGGTTGAAGATGAAGTGCATCTCATTTATTTTCATTTATTTTTCGTTTTTGTTGAGGTGTCTGTAACGGTTTGCTGTTTCTTTTAATGCCAAAGTCCTATTCGCAAAAGAAAGTTGCTTAACACACAATTTTTTTAATTTAAACAATGCCGAATTTTTTTCTTTTTTATTAATTAAGGACACGAGTCTTGATATGGAAAAGGTATTGGAAAAAGTTTATCTCACCGGATTACTCTCACGTTACTACAGAACGCACGTGATTGGCTCTCGTGGTGGCTCAAGCCTCGCCTCTCCCTTAATGATCTCAAATAGAATAGGCAAAGGATCGGATTTTACTAGTATGAAATACCCTTCCATTCCACATAAATAGCGAGGCATGTTAACGTTTCATTTTCATGCCATGTGGGTCATCAAGCCCCCTGTCCAAAGCAGCTTGATCTGGGCCACCACAGTGCTCAAAGCCTAGTCCTGATGATTCTTGTCCGTGCCGCAGCTCGTGGCGGTGGATGGATCCACAAGAAACAAATGGTGGGGGTCGCAGTGCACATAGCACCATTTGGCCCGCCACGCATCCCACTTGGAGTTGAAATTCAAGGCGATGTACTCCCCGGAGAGGTTGTCTCGAAGGTGAAAGGTTAACCATCGGAGATGTTCTCTAAGTCAACACGGGGTTGCTAGAAGTTTCGATAAAGGACCACCGATGGCCTGATCCAACGAATCCCTCACATAAGTGAGCAAAGATTGGCAGGGCTAGTATGGCGTTTGGCTGCATCTGTTCCAGACGAAGCCCAGACGACTCCATCATGGCAAAGAACTTGGAGTAGGCTAGCACCAACCTCATCTTGAGGAAGCACCCTAACAATGGCAAGTCGTCATCCACCCTCTCCACGGTGCAGGTCTTGACCCATGTTGCCCCATTCTCGTTGTTTTCGCTTGTAGGGATATTCCTAGTGACGGTGTTGAGAAAAGACTATCGGGAAATTTGAAACGTAGCGCCGCTAATATGGCGCCGCTGGTAAATATTACTATTGTCCATGCCACGGTAACTAGCATACCGAGGTGTTGCTATAGTGAACACCGCTAATAGTATTACCGGTGGCGCGGGAAGAGCACACCCTTTGTATTTGTTCGATACTATGGGTGTCTAGTGCTCGCATGCTCCCATTAACTATCGTCTAACTATCGTCTACCACGTCTCCGAAACCATATGAACATCCGCTGATTAAATGACCATCAGAGTGGCCATCGGCTTGCTCCCTTCCTCCAAGAGAATTCTCTCTCTCTCTCTCTCGTTAACACTGAGAGGTTGCTCCAATACTCTGGCATTGCCTACCCCTAAACGACAAAGCTCTACTAGAACAAGATAACCGGATGCGTGGAATATTTGGAGGGATCATCGCTTTGATCCTACCTCGAGCTCTTCACCAATAACTTAATTGGTGAAAGAACCACCTCTCAACATTGGTGTGTTCTAGATCTGATCTATCTTGTTGTCGGAGATTAAGGTCCCGTGAAGTAACAATGGGTCTAACAAACCCTGGATTCACAAGGGGGATGAACATGCGTCTAGACCTTCTCGGCGACAAGGGAAGCGATGAAGCTCGCACATGAAAGAGAGTTGACTCGGTGGATTTTTACCCAGGTTTGGGAACCTTGTGAGGAGGTAAAGATAATTCTCCTTCGTAGTTGTATTGCTCGTGGTGCTTCGTGGGGGTACAATGGAGGTTGCAACCTAGGGTTTCTGATCGTAAGGATCCATCCCCTTCTAAGGAAGCGGTGGCTCCCTTTTATATTTGTGTCGGGCCTCTTCCACCAATCTTTGGGCAGGAAGGGCTTCCACATTGCTGCCCAAGGGGAGATGGTCTACGAGACTGCGTTACATGGCCTAGATGTATGGTCTTCGAGAGGCAATAGTCTACCATAACACCGGAGTTGTCGGTGACGTATCCACCTTACACGACGCTGCCCACTGCCCCTTGCACCAAAGCAATAGGGGGATCTTATTTACGTTGATTCCATTAGCCCTACTTTAACAATGAAGAGGCTAGACATTGCCTCTTTTGTACTGAGGCGGGCCATGCAGTCTGCATGGTCATAGGACTGCCCGTTGAGCTTGTCGCATTTCTCCTTATAGAAAGATTACGAGCATACCCCTGAGAGGGGATCATATGGTCTCGTGGAGGATGGCCATCTCCCCTGGGGGTTGCCACTTTAGGGAACCCAGGTGCAACTCCTTGATGAAACAAACCTCGCGGGGGTCGCCCCTTCCTTCTCATTTACCCGATCAAGGCCGTTCGGTGGGGGCGCGGACTTGGGAGACTTCTGTTGTCTGACGAGTGGGACCAGCAACCGGTGGGTCCTGTTAACCTCTATGCCAACGACCCCAACAGTAGCCCCCGGGCGCTTGCTCCGCACGTGTCCTCTGACAGATGCGAATGGGCAAGGGCCCAAACGGTTGGTGGGGCCACTAGCACCATGTTGGTCAAAGCGTGATCTCAACCGTGAGCATCTGGGTCATGCATACAAACCGGTTGCGTACCACCCGACGCCAGATTGGGAGTGATGACCCACAAGTATAGGCGGTGTATCGCAATATTTTCGATAAGTAAGAGTGTCGAATCCAACGAGGAGCAGAAGGTGCTGGCTAGTGGTATGGATCAGGAATTCTCTGCAAATACTTAGCAAATGGATTTTTAGGAGTTTTTGATCAAGCAAGTAAATAAAGTACGAGTAAATAAAAGACAATAAGAATCAATGCAGCAAGTGGCCAAATCCTTGATCCAGCAAAGGACAAGCCGATTGTATTACTTAAGATGACAAAACGTTCTTGGGGACACAGGGGAAGACTGTCAAATGCTTTCGCTTCATCTAGTTGATTAATCTTCTTCAGCTTGCTAAGTGTTGTGTGGGTGAACCTGTGCTAATGTACCGACCTTCCTAGGACTAATACATACTTGTGATTATACCCCTTGCAAACATCCGTAAGTAAAAGAAAGTAATTAAGGTAGAAACCTAACCACAACTTTAAACTCTAAGACCCTTACGTCCCTTGTGCAATGGTTTCCTAACGGGGGTTCAGGTTTCTGTCACTCCGGGAACCCCTACGATTAGTAGCCAAATACACAATGCACCCCCCTAGGCCCATATAGGTGAAGTGTCATGTAGTCGACGTTCACATGACACCACTAGAAGAAGTACACCACAACTTAAATATCAAACTATTGAATCTTTCACAACATAATTCCACTACTAACAACATGACTTCTCCCATGTCCTCAAGAACAAAACGAACTACTCACAAGACATCATATGGATCATGATCAGAGATGGAATAATGATGTATAACAATCTGAACATAAACAATAATTCAATGGTTCACTCAATGGCATCAACTACAAGGAGTAATCAACACCGGGAAAGTTTCCCCTAAGAACTATGCAAGATGGAGATGGTGATGATGGTGCTGATGGTGATGATGGTGGTGGTGATGATGATGATGATCCCGATGAAGTCCATCTTGATGGTGGTGTTGATGGCGACGATATCCCCTCTCCGGGAAGGAATTCCCCCGGCAGAAATCTATCCGCCGGAGAGATCTTTCTCTCTCGGTGTTTTCCATTCCGTAGAGGCGGCGGAATCTTTCTATGGTTGCTCCCCGAGTATTAGGGTTTGGGGAGGATTATACACGCCAGAGGGGAGAGCTAGAGGTGTGTCAGGGTGGCCACACCACCTGGTGGCGCCGCCTAGGGTGGCCCACTCTAGGGGGTGGTGTGGGCCCCATGTGGCCCATCTCCACTCCTCCTTCTGGCTTCCTTCCTACTCTGGAAAAATAAGATTTTCCGTATATTTTCCCGAATTTTGTGATCTTCGCGAATTTTGCCTCCAAACAGCACCTTTTCCATCAGAATCCTGACTGTAGCGATCCATGCTCCAAAAGTCATCAACCATGCAAAAACAGATGAAATAATATAAGTATCATCTCTTAATATGAAATATATCGATGAATAATAGTGAATTATGATATAGAATAGTGATGCAAAATGGACGTATCAACTCCCCCCAAGCTTAGACTTCGCTTGTCCCAAGCGAAACTGAGCTCAATAAACATGGCCTCAGGTTTATGGAGTGAAGAGTCGATAAAATAATACGGTCAAGAAGCATCATATTCATCAATACATAGATCATAATAGAAGATAACTCACTGTTATACAACTTAACTTGCAATAAGTAAAGGAAACACAATAAAGATACATAAAGTAAATCATAATTGGTAATGGCAAACTTAGCTCTTGGGCGAAGAATAGTTGATAATTTGCTGGAGTTCACAAATAACTGATTTTCAATGATAGCTTTCAAAGTAGTAAACAATTAGATAAGAGCAATGTGCAAAACACGGACCATAAGAAACATGATTGGATAAATCATCATATGAATGAATGAAACACAACAACTCAAAAACTTGTTGAGATAGAAGGGAATAGGTTTACTGACTCAACTAAAAAGTAAAAGAAAGGCCCTTCGCAGAGGGAAGTAGGGATTTTAGGTTTCATAAAGAGCTCCCAAAAATTATGATACTTATTAGCTTTCAGCTCTCATTTCCCCTATCATATGCATCTTTAACTAATTAAGTTTAAAGTGATCAAATATGAGGATATGCAAGTTGTAAGTTGAAAATCTCATGTACCTTGAATACGAGGGCCAGTCCTCATGCTACTCAAGTTTAGTCACCTGTAAGTTCTTGTCATTATAAGCACATGTGTATCATGGAGAACCACCAACGGGGTACCCCTTGCCCGATGATACGGAAGTATCCCCATATCAAAATGACAAGGCAAGCAGAGAACAAGTATCTCAGCAATCTTCTTATTTACCATGGGAATATGGTGCTTTTTTCTCTCTTTCCTCTTTTCATAATCGCTTTTTTTTCTTTTTCTCTTTTTCTCAATCTCTGTCTCTTTTTATAAGAAGAATGCTCATTATGGTTACGCTGCAGGTTTCCACCATGTCAGCATTGATTAGACCAGCGGCCCAAGCGTTTCTCTAACACACATGCATAACTCCATGGACTTACAAGCTCCCCTTTCATTTCACACCGACGACATCCATAGACAAAAGAACATGATATCAACTTGGTACAAAGTACCAGTGGAATGTTGAAAGCGTTCTCCAGTATAACATGGTTCTGCTAATTCACAACTCACAAAGCGCAAGCATATACGCAACATAGATGGGCAGAATGGTTCAAGTTTATTAAATGCAAGAAAGTAAAGTGTGCCATCAAGTTTGTGAGAGGTTTAATCACTAATTTTCACATAACAAGTTTAATTTGGAAGGTAGATAAAAACATGAATTTACTTGGAATAGAAATAATGCTAATAGGTAGGTATGGTGGACACAAATGGCATAGGTTTTGGTTTTGAGTATTGGATGCACGAAAAGAATTCCCTCTCAGTACAGGTTTTTGGCTAGCAAGGATGGGTGGAAAGTATAAGAGTTGAAGGAAACAAACAAACATACAAATGATAAAGAAAAACATGCAATCTTCCTTGGAAGCACAAAAGATCTTAAACAGAGAATACTAAACTTATGAGCAAATCAAGAAAGAAAGATGATGAAATTATATTTCTTTAGAGTACTTTTATCTTTTTCATTCAACTCTCAAAAATAGTGTTTCTATTGACCAAGCCAGGTTTGCCAAAACCAACTAAATTAACTCAATGATCCCAAAGTGCTACCAATACTAACAACAAGATCAATCATATAACCACGATTGAAAACTAATATAAGACATGCAAAAGAGTAAATAATAGAACTTCTCATTAATATTCCATAACGACAACTCACACCAAGGGATACATATCTAACGAGACAGGGGACACTTCCATAATGCAAACCATCCTACACGATAACTTCTCTATTCATGATATGACTCTACTAAAAAGGTAAAAGATAGAAGATAGTGATGTGATACCGCGATACTCCCCCAAACTTGGAACAAACCAAGGGATGCCAAACCTGATGACGAATTACTCCTTCGGTGGTGATGGTATCCTTTCATCATCGTCCGACTTCGAAGGTAAGGGCTTCCCATCAACAAAGGACATCGTGGTCTCCAGCATCCTGAAACTTGCAGCAACAATTATGCATTTAAACCTAACCTCATACTCACAGTTTTGATTTTCAATGTCGTAGAGCTGTGCTTGCATTTCGTTGGTTGTTTGCCGGAGTGACAGGACTTCATCCTTGAGCTCAGCAGTCTTCTCTTGTTGCTCGGCGATGAGTTTGGAACAAATCTTATGGATGATATCCACTTCGCGTTCTGCCATCTTCTTGTACCTAAAGACTTCTTGCTCTAGTGCTTCCATCGTGTCCTCCAGAGTTCCTTCACCTTTAGGGACTTGAACCTCTTTTATCCGGACCTCCCCATCCTCAAGAAACAACTCCTTGGGATGAATCTTCAACTCTCTCATGTATGGCTTGATGACATCCTCTAAAGAATCTTCCTTGGCTGATCTAGAGGAAGACATTGTGGCTCCAAATCTGGGACTCTACCTATTGGAAACAGATCGAAATGAAAACACGACGAAAACACGACATACGAACCTCGGGAGATCCGGGGGATTATATATTACGAAGTTTCACATCAAAAGGAAGGTACTAGGAGAAAACAGGTCGGAGACGGAGTCCGGAGTAGCCACATCACCTGGTGGCGCCACCAGGGGTAGGCCCGTGCCACAGGGTGGTGTGAGCCACCCTAGCTCCGTTTCCATCCCTCTTTCCCTTTGTAGCTTTCCTTAATGACTAAAAACTGTAAAAATATAGTTGGATAGTATTTTCATGGAACTTTTCTTACCAAAACTGTTACCTATTTGGAAACGGACTCTGTAGGTCTCTGAATTTGGTCTTTGATAATTTTTTCCGGAGTTATAACTTGAAAGGCATCAACATCTTCTTATAAGAATCTCCAGCAATATAGTGCTTAAGTCGATGCCCATTCACAACTTGTGTAGTATTATCTTTTAAAGAAGAAATTTTTATTGCTCCTAAATGGTATACTTCTTCAATAACGAAAGGTCCTTCCCATTTTGACATTAGTTTTCCTGCAAAAAATCTGAGACGAGACCTATACAATAGAACTTTCTCACCAACATGAAATTCTCTCTTAAGTATTCGCTTGTCATGCCATCTTTTAACTTTTTCCTTAAAGAGCCTAGCATTCTCATAGGCTTCACTCCTCCATTCATCTAAAGAACTTAGGTCAAATATTCTTTTGTCACCAGCGAGCTTACAATCTCTATTGAGTTCTTTAACTGCCTAGTAAGCTTTGTGTTCTAATTCTAAAGGTAGGTGACAAGCTTTCCCATAAACCATTTTATACGGAGACATCCCCATAGGGTTTTTGTAGGCAGTCCTATAAGCTCATAAAGCATCATTCAACTTTTTGCCTAGTTTTTTCTAGATCTATTAACAGTCTTTTGCAAGATGGATTTAATTTCCCTATTTGATAACTCTACTTGCCCACTAGTTTGGGGGTGATAAGCTGAAGCGATTCTATGTTTAACATCATATTTACCAAGGGTCTTTCTAAAACCACCATGAATAAAATGAGAACCTCCATCAGTCATGAGATACCTAGGCACTCCAAACCTAGGAAAGATAACATCCTTAAGCATTTTTAGAGAGGTCTCCCCGTCAGCACTCTTCATAGGTATAGCTTCTACCCACTTAGTAACATAATTAACGGCAACAAGAATATGAGTATAATCTTTTGAGGGAGGAATAGGACCCATAAAGTCAAATCCCCAGCAATCAAAGGGTTCAATAAATAGAGAGTAGTTCATAGGCATTTCATTGCGTCTAGAAATATTACCAACACGCTGACACTCATCACGAGATAAAACAAATTTTCTTGCATCTTTAAAAAGGGTTGGCTAGTAGAAACCTGATTGTAGCACCTTTTGTGCAGTTCTATCTCCTGCATGATGTCCTCCATAAGCACTACCATGACATTTACCAAATATCTCTTTTTGTTCATATTCTGGAACACATCTTCGCATAATACCATCCACTCCTTCTTTATATAAGTGTGGGTCATCCCAAAAATAATGCCTCAAATCATAAAAGAACTTCCTTCTTTGTTGAGCTGTGAAAGTTGGAGGCAAATACTTAGAGATAATAAAGTTAGCATAATCAGCATACCAAGGGCTCCCTCGCGAGCTCACCCCTACTACGGCCAACTGTTCATTTGGGAAGCTATCATTAACAGGCATAGGATCAAAAGAAATGTTTTTCAATCGAGATAAATTATTAGCTACAGGATTTTCAGCACCTTTCCTATCTACAATATGTAGATCAAACTCTAGTAAAAGCAGTACCCATCTAATAAGCCTCGGCTTAGCATCCTTCTTCGTCATAAGGTACTTAATAGCAGCATGATCAGTGTGAATGGTGACTTTTGAGTCTAAAATATAAGGTCTAAACTTATCACAAGCAAAAACGACAACTAGGAATTCTTTTTCAGTAGTAGCATAATTCCTTTGAGCAGCATCAAGAGTCTTACTAGCATAATGAATAACGTTTAACTTTTTATCAATTCGTTGCCCAAGGACAACACCTAAAGCAAAATCACTAGCATCACACATTATTTCAAAGGGTCAGCTCCAATCAGGTGGTTAAACGATAGGACCTGTAGTTAAAGCCTTCTTAAGAGTTTCAAAAGCTTCCTTACAATCATCATCAAAAACAAAGGGTACATCTTTTTGAAGAAAATTAGGGAGGGGTTTTGATATCTTAGAGAAATCTTTAATAAACCTTCTATAGAAACCAACATGACCAAGGATACTACGAATACCTTTGATGTCTCTTGGGCAGGGAATTTTCTCAATTGCCTCGACTTTAGCTCTATCCACTTCTATGCCTCTTTAAGAAACCTTATGCCCAAGGACAATCCCTTCATTAACTCTGAAGTGGCATTTCTCCCAACTAAGAACAAGATTAGTTTCTTCACACCTCTGCAAAACTTGAACAAGTTTGTGCAGACAATTATCAAAAGAAGATCCATAGACGGAGAAGTCATCCATGAACACTTCCACAATTTCCTCACAAAAACCATGAAAGATAGTAGACATGCATCTTTGAAAAGTAGCAGGAGCATTACATAAACCAAAAGGCATACATCTATAGGCATAGTTTCCGTAAGGGCATGTGAAAGTAGTTTTTTCTTGATCTTGTTGTTTAACAGCAATTTGAGAGAAACCAGAATATCCATCAAGAAAACAAAAATGGTTCTTTTTAGACAACCTTTCTAACATTTGATCAATAAAAGGAAGCGGGTAATGATCTTTCTTAGTAACTTTGTTAACTTTCCTAAAATCAATGCACATCCTATAGCCCACTACTATTCTTTGGGGAATAAGCTCATCATTATCATTAGGAACAACGGTAATTCCTCCTTTTTAGGAACACAATGAACATGACTAACCCATTCACTATCAGCAATAGGGTAAATAATACCAGCATCAAGGAGTTTCAATACCTCATTTCTTACCACTTCATCTTAGGATTTAAACGCCGTTGGTGCTCGACTACTGGCTTTACATATGGTTCTATATTGATAGCATGCTGACATATAGTAGGAGAAATCCCTTTTCAATCGTCCAGAGTATAGCCCATAGCCCCTCGGTGTTTCTTCAAAACCTCCAATAATGGTTTCTCTTCCTTCCCTGAAAGTTTAGAGCTAATAATAACAGGATATATCTTTTTATCATCAATGTAAGCATATTTAAGATCGTCAGGGAGAGGTTTTAGATCGAAGACCAGATCCTTTTTAGGTGGCAACGTGGTATCCAAGTCTTCTACAGGCAAGTTATGATTAAGCATCTTGGGTTGACGACGGAGAATCTCGTCAATCTCATTCCTTTCTTCCATGAAGATCTCACTTTCGTGGTCTTCCATAAATTGATGCAAAGGAATGTTAGGAGCGAGAGAAATAGACGCAAGTTGTTCAACTCGAAAACCCTCATTATGGGTTTCATTTTCACAAGGTTCTTTAGTAAATTTCAAAAATTTAAACTCATAAGATTCCCCATCAAACTTAGTCAAGATTTTCTCCCTCTTGCAATCTATAATAGCTCCACAAGTACTGAAGAAAGGTCTACCAAAAATGATGGGATAAGTTTTACTAGCAGCTGAACCAAGTACTAGAAAATCAGCAGGATATTTAATCTTACCACAAAGAACTTCTACATCAAGCACAATACCAATTGGAGAGATGGTTGCTCTATTAGCAAGGAGAATAACTACATCAATCTCTTCCAACTCGCAGGGACTGATTTCATGCATAATTTCTTTATAAAGCTCATAAGGAATAGCACTTGAACTAGTACCAATATCACACAAACCATAATAGCAATGATCACCAATTCTAACAGAAAGCACAGGGACACTAGCCTTTTTAGTTCTATTGGGATGTGAGAGAATATTAGAAGCGTCCTCACAAAAGACTATGTGCCCATCTTCTACACTTTTAGTGACAAGATCTTTAACAATTGCTACAACAGGTTCAATGTTTATTTGTTCATCAGGTTTTACAGTTCTCTGTTCACTTTTAGTGATTACACTAGTTATCATAGGATGATCCTTTACCTTATTTGGGAAGGTTCAGGTAAGATGTGATCAGGAGTGCAATACTCAGCACTCCCAACAGGAACACAGTCAACAATATCTTTATAAGGTGCATGGTACTTGTTCCATCCCTTTTTTGGAATTTCAATATAAGAAGCAAAAGCGTTAAAGCAATTTGTAATAACTTGTAAATCAATACCATAAGCATGATTAATATTTTGAAAGTCATCAGTTCCCATAAAAGATTCAATGCATTCAAAATCATAATTTATACCTGACTTTCTACCTTTGTCATTCTCCCAAGCTTCAGCATTGTCTTGAATACGGTCCAGAAGATCCCACTTAGCTTCTTCTTCCATGCGAGTGAATGATCCCACAAAAGAAGCATCCAGTAAATCCTTATCATGAAGAGAAAGCCTTGCATAAAAGTTATTGATAATAATATTGTTGGGGAGCTCATGAATGGGACATTTGAGCATTAGCAACTTCAATCTCCCCCAAGCTTGAGCTGTACTCTCTCCATCAAGAGGCCAAAAGTTGTATATTTGATTCCGATCTTCATACATCTCACTAGGAGGATAAAACTTTGAATAAAAGAGAGGCACTATTTCCTCCCATTCCAGAGCTTGACCATTCTTCAGCAGCTTATACCATTCCTCAGCTCTTCCTTTCAGTGACAATGAGAATAACTTCTTCTTAACTTGATCTGTAGTAATACCTGCACACTTAAACAACCCGCATAATTCGTGTATATAGAGTAAATGATCACCGGGATAGACAGTTCCATCCCCAACATAGTAGTTATCCATAACACGATCAATAATTCTTGTAGGTATTTTAAAAGCAGCACTCTCAGCAGGCGGTGGTTCATCTACTTCCTTAGTAGTGGTAGTAGCATTACCAAGTAAGAAACTCAGTGAATTATCCATAACGAAAATAAAACAACTAAAAAAAGTAAACAATACTCACAGTAGAAGTTTCCTTTACCAGCTCCACTCTCCAATAGCGCTTCACTCCCCGGCAACGGCGCCATAAAATAGTCTTGATGACCCACAAGTATAGGGGGTGTATCGCAGTATTTTCGATTAGTAAGAGTGTCGAACCCAACGAGGAGCAGAAAGTGTTGGCTAGTGGTATGGATCAGGAATTCTCTGCAAATACTTAGCAAATGGATTTTTAGGGGTTTTTGATAAAGCAAGTAAATAAAGTACGAGCAAATAAAAGACAATAAGAATGAATGCAGTAAGTGGCCCAATCCTCTATGCAGGAAAGGACAAGCCGGTTGTATTACTTAAGATGACCAAACATTCTCGAGGACACACGAGAAGACTGTCAAGTGCTTTCGCTGCATATAGTTGATTAATCTTCTTTTGCTTGCTAAGTGTTGTGTGGGTGAACCTGTGCTAATGTATCGACCTTCCTAGGACTAATACATACTTGTGATTATACCCCTTGCAAACATCCGTAAGTACAAGAAATTAATTAAGGTAGAAACCTAACCACAGCTTTAAACTCTAAGACCCTTACGTCCCTTGTGCAATGGTTTCCTAACGGGGGTTCAGGTTTCTGTCACTCCGGCAACCCCTACGATTAGTAGAAAAATACACAATGCATTCCCCTAGGACCATATTGTTGAAATGTCATGTAGTCGATGTTCACATGACACCACTAGAAGAAGTACACCACAACTTAAATACCAAACTATTGAATCATTCTCAACATAATTCCACTACTAGCAACATGACTTCTCCCATGTCCTCAAGAACAAAACGAACTACTCACAAGGCATCATATGGATCATGATCAGAGATGGAATAATGATGTATAACAATCTGAACATAAACAATAATTCAATGGTTCACTCAATAGCATGAACTACAAGGAGTAATCAACCCCGGGAAAGTTTCCCCTAAGAACTATGCAAGATTCAACCCAATTGTTACAGCAATATGGAGATGGTGATGAGGGTGCTGATGGTGGTGATGATGATGATGATCCCGATGAAGTCCAGCTTGATGGTGGTGTTGATGGCATTGATCTCCCCTCTCCGGGAAGGAATTCCCCCTATAGAAATCTGTCTGCCGGAGAGATCTTTCTCTCTTGGTGTTTTCCACCCTGCAGAGGCAGCGGAATCTTTCCGTGATCGCTCCCGAGTATTAGGGTTTCGGGAGGATTATATACGCCAGAGGGGAGAGCTATAGGTGGGCCAGGGCAGCCACACCACCTAGTGGCGCGACCTAGGGTGGCCCGCGCCAGGGGTGGTGTGGGCCCCCTGTGGCTTCCTTCGTCTTCTGGAAAAATAGGATTTTTCGTATATTTTCCTGGATTTTCTGATCTTCGCGAATTTTGCCTCCAAACAACACCTTTTCCATCAGAATCCTGACTATAGTGGTCCATGCTCCAAAAGTCATCAACCATGCCAAAACAGATGAAATAACATAAGTATCATCTCTGCGGGAGCTACCGCAGAGTCTATCACATCTCGAGAGTTGATCCGCTATAGTTGTTGGTGTAGGGACCGAAGGTTAATATGCAGTAATCGGGACGCCGATGGTCCCTTCTACCACGACTTCTAAGAGAGGAGGATTCATGCCATTGGACACGTTGTTCCCTCTTCCACAATTTTTCATCGCAACGCTCAAGTTCCTCTTATGTCGCCAAAGCGGGCCGCATCCGCCGAAAAGAGGAAGGCCGTCATCGTGGAGATGGAGGATGGTCCGATGGCAAAGCATGAACGGGGGAGGACGGACGGGAGCGGCCAAGCCAGGCGTGCCGGCCACATTCGTTGTCACAGAAGTGCAACATCCTCCATGGTTGCCGTGGCTGAGGAGGGGGAAACGCCTATGAGATGCAGCCGCGGTCTCCCTCGCGGGAGTGGGCGAGGGCCTAGAATCAGCATCATCACTATCCGCGACACTACCACCGGTCATGGTGAAGGTCGAAGAGGAGCCTGAAATGGTCATTGACTTTGTCATCCTCCTCCACTAGCCGTACTTGGCCACGAGAGTGAAGTTCCCCAAGCATTTTGCGCTTGGGGCGGCGAGCACTTGGTTGCGGCACTCTGGTAGCCATGAGGGATGGAGCATGTACATCGAGGCCCCGACACAGGGGGAAGGTTTCTCACTATCGGCTGGGAGCACTTCCTCATTGATCTTAACGTAGGACATGGGTTCCTGCTACGGTTCGTTACCACGATGGGGAAATTTCTCCGACTCCATGTATAACACGTTCTCGTGTCACGGTGACCAGCCATAGTACCTCAAAGGTAGATAGGTGGTCTCCTTGATGTCCCCACCTGCCGTCGCTCCTAGTCTTCCTTGACCCAGTCATAACTTAGTGATTCGACCCCTTTTTGTTCTAGGGTAGCACTGCTCATTGAACATGATTAGTATGTAGTAATAATCTATACTTTTCCTTGTGGGTGTGCATGTCATGGATATATGTCGACGAATCTCTTTGTTGCTCTGTTTATTAGTTCCTCATGGGGCTTGCTTTCTTCCGTGCATTCAGCCATGATGTTAGGGACCAGCCCACGAGCACATTGATGCTACGAGATGTCCTGCTCATAATCGGCGAGGCGCACCAATGAAATCATTAGTGGGAGTGTCATACTCCCCAAGTTTCTTCTGAGCCATGGTTCTTTTATTTTTAGTATTTTGGAATAAGAGAAACAAATAGACAAGTAACTATTTTTTGGGTTTTCAATAGATAACAAAAAGTAAATTAATAACAAGAAATAAAACTACAAAAAAAACTTAAAACAAGGTCTCTAGTGACCTCACCATGAGAGCCAATTGCTTCCCCAACAAAGGTGCCAAAAAAGGGTTGGTACCTTTGATCCGGTTTTACAGATGTAGTATGGTACCTTTTGCCCTAGTAGACCAAGGTTTAATCGAACCTTGCGAAATAATAAAAAATAGAAATTAAATGAGACACGTCTACAAGACTTGTTTGTTCGTTTTACCTTCATTTACTGGAACTTTTTAGTTTACTTTAGGACATTGTTTGTTGCAATGGATGGAGACAGGCCTAGGTTGAAGATTCACTTGCAGCTGCACATCTTATGGGATAAAGATAGTAATACACATATTCACGTGTAATGATTTAAGAAAGATAAAATTTGTGGGAAACACATCATAATATACTAGAACCCCTACGATTCATAGTCATAGCAATAGTATTTTGATCCAGCCATTGTACCACGAAATACTGGGCTACAATAATTATTAAGTGAAAACATAGATCAAATCTTTAAGAAGTGATGTTGTTGTTGTTCCCAAATGGATCGCTAAACGAAGATCGTACTCCCCTTTCTATCACTAGGTTTCCTACAAGATCTCCGCTAAGAAAGCATCTCACCTTAAGCCTTTGTCCATATCTAGGATCTTGGGTACCTACAAGTCCATAGATCGATATAGGAGACAAAGAAACAAAGATACAAATGTCTATTCAATCAATACACAATAATCTTATGAATTAGATGCACATAATATATACTACCTCTGTCCCGGTTTACTGGGCTCACCTTAAAGATCTATTTGTCCCAATTTAACCATAGATTAAGGCCCTCTTTGACTATTAATACCCCTAACTAATTGATCGGTGGCCCTCTCTCTCCTCATATAATCACTATGCATGCAATGAATAACTCTACATGTGTGCATACAGTAGATCTACTCCATCTGTTACCATACCTTGATCAATAGGTGGAGTAATGAAGGTGGAGTGCTAGGTATGTGAATGGACGAAATATCTCGTAGGAAAATATCAAACGGCCAATCCTGTGCTACCTTGGTCGTGATGAAACAACAATTGAGCCCAATAAACCGGGACGGAGAGAGCATGAGGTTTCACCCCAACCAGCAAACCGTGACAACTACTCACTCATAACAATAAGATCAAGGGTAGAAAACATTGTGCAAAATACTTAGATTCAAATCAAATATTCTTACAATGGTCACTGAATCACAAGGATATCTCAAATACAAGCTAATGGCTATGTCTATAGAGAGGATGGAGGATGAAGAGGATGAACTATGGTGGTGGATCTCCTTTGGTGGTGTTGTGATGCAATGAATGGAGGCCTTTTGCGCAGTGGCTGGGATCTCGAAATATATAGGCGCCTTCACGAAAGTTGTAGTAGTCGACTTGGCGAAGCCGCTGCCACCTGCTACGGGTGGAAGTTGGACATACAAGTGGTCGTTAAGGCTTATAGAGTCCAGGTTTTGACCCTGGTTTTCTTGGTCATTTAGAAAACCTCAAAATCTTCATTAATAGCGCCTGATTTCGCCTTAAAATTGTCATTTCCTGCACAACATAATTTAAAACAAAGGATTGCAAATCCTTGCTTTAATTAATCATTAGTAGCAAGGCTAGAGAGATTCTTTGTCATTTTTTAACTAAAAATGCGATTTAAACGCGGGCAAAGATGACTATTTTCATATACCTCACTTATAACCATTGGTAGGTGCTCGTTGTCTCGATTTCACTGTTCTTAATGCTTGTGGCATGGTTATAAAGAAACAAGGTAGATATTTTGTTCAAATGCTTCGAGCCGATCACTTGATTTCGCTGTTATGACATGAAGGTTCAAGAAAATCATCCCGATGAGGAGTTATCCGGAGTGAAGACAAAGAAGAACCACAAGAAGGACCCGAGCGGGACGAGCAGCCACAAAACCCCCACACCACGTATGAGGATATATACGTGTTCGAAGGCAACATTCAGATCATCAGGAACCTCGCCACCAACCTTTGAGACAACACCACACACCTCTCTTCCTAGTTTAACCCTTGGAGTGTCCAATGGAACATGGAGGGATTTCCTCCATCGACACAATGCGGATCAAGAGGGTTTGCAAAATCATAAGATTTTGGTTGAGTTCCCTAAGAAAATTTATTTATGTAATAATGAGGTTGTACTTCAGCTCCATGTGAGTTTTGAAACACTCATGTTGGGCTTGTTTTAGTACTTCGTTTTTTTCATTTTGGTTTTGTTTTTATTTTTAGAACTTCGATTTTTCGCCCATCTTTCATTTCTATAAACCTAGTCTTCAAAAATAAAAAAATATTTCTCCTTTTATCATTAGTCATAAAAAGTGGTTTGCCATTTTCTGATTTGCTTCCTATTATTAACAAGTTATTAATGAGAGTGATCTATTCTGAGTTTTGAACGAACACATTATATGGAAGAGAATTTTGAAGTCACTCATGAGAGGTATTCCCTAGGTCTCCCACTGTGGAAGTTTGAATGCTTATGCTACTTTTTGGTATTGTGTGATGTTATGCTAGTGGTAGTAAATCTTGAGAGTTAGTGTAAATCTTTTATTTGAATGATTGATTGGTTGTGGTTGATTTTGCTCTAGTTCTTGTACTTAATCGAGTCTTACCTTGAAAATAATATTGCCACACAAATACAATAAGTAAAAGTCTAAAATTATGAGTTGAGTTATGTTTAATTGTGTTAAGAGTTTAGCCTTTAAGATACTCAACCATAGATATAATGATAGACTTGATGGTACTCTTAAAGGGATTTTATTTGATGGAACTAATGCTTAACACTGATTGAGATACATGACAAAACATGACCTGTTGAGAAAAGTATTATATTGCTCTATGCTTAATTGCACTACTATTGCACTCATTGTCACAACTCCACTACCCTGGGAACGATCCATATGGAGGAAACTATTGGATTTCATCTATGAGTGGAGTAAAAATTTGTAGTAGCAATACTATAATCTATTATACCCCTCAGTTTCAAAATATAAGATGTTTTAGCTTTGCGAAAGAAGTGTATCTAGACATCTTTTAGTGTGTAGGTTCACTCCAAACCAAATTGAACCTACACACTAAAAGGGGTCTAGATACAATCATTTCACAAAGCTAAAACATCTTATATTTTGAAACGGAGAGAGCACTAGTAGAGAACGGGCCTTTAGTCCCGGCCCGTATGGGACTTTTGTCCCGGTTTTGGAATCGGGACTCGAGAAGTGGAACTAAAGGCCCATGCATTAGTCCCGGCACGGTTACCAGCCTGCACCAATGGGCGTCCACGTGGCCACCGTGGCGTGCGCGGGTTGCCCCCCCATTAGTCCTGGTTCCTCTTACGGACTAGGACAAATGGTTCTCTGCCGCGGCAGAGAATTCATTTTGTATTATTTTATTTATTTCATTTTTTATTTCAAAATAGTTTTCGAATGTTTCTACGCTACCACATACCATACATGTTCGTGCATAAATAAGATAACTTGTCTTACGATCGAGCATACAAATATATACAATTTTGATAGTTACATGGAGATCACAGTTACCGGGACTAGAGGCCATCTATTCGATTACACGACCGGGGATCATCGGAGCACCTATTCACACTAAATTCTTCAGCGTCATCTACCATCTCTTTCAACAAATATCCTGCCAGTTCTTCTGCAATTCCTAGTACGCGTTGCTCTGGTAGGAGCTGACCACGTATGCTCTCGAACTATATAAGAAAAGGAGATCAATATGAATATCAATCATGATAACAGAAAGTAACGGTAATAAAATAATGTTGTGAATGTATTGCTTACATTGACTCTATAATCTTTGTGCTCAGTGGTAAACGTGCGAATGAACTCACAAACATATAACCACATATATTCGTCCCCGGTGCCTGCCTCGCGCACTTTACGTGAATAGAATTCAATCAAAATGATAATCTAGCATCATAATTGTATTAAAACTAGAAGTAAAGAGATGCACGTACATATCACGTACTACTTACCGAGACCGTCTTAAACGATAGCGTCTCACTAAAGGAACCCATAACCTCACTCTTGAACAGGTTCCAAACCTTGCCGGGTAAAGAAAATGAATGAATGAGTTATTTATTACCTGATATCTCAGGAAATCAACGAAAGAGACCGATATAGCACGAAAATTACCTCTGGAGCATGTCATGCATGTCCCTAAACTCTTCCAGGTGTCTCTTTAATGGGTCGATGACTTCAGCTATTCCCTTATCACACTTTTATATATATACATCAGTAACTCATCAATTACACTTAACATCAAGTAAGCAAAAGTGAATGTGTACAACAGAGTAAGATCCTCACTTGAAATTGTAATGAAACAGTATGTGGCCACATAAATTTTGCTCCTTTAGAAACCTTAGAAGGTTCTCCTGTGTCTCCTAGGGTTTACCCGTTAGCGTCTTCATATGTACTTTATATAGGTCAATGAACCCAACACTATAGAGTGACTTTCTTTTACATTCCTGGATCTTCATTCTGCATAATAATAAAGTACAAAAGGATATAATGAGGATAAGTACATCCAATGAACTGAACAACTAAAAAACTGAAAAACTTATATGTAGACAATGAATTCAAGAAGTTACAAACAATAGAAACTCATGAGGTATTTGTCAAGGGCATCGAAATTGTATAACTAGAAGAGTTAGAAAAGTCAACATGGACCTCGCTGGCTCGAAAGTAGTAATCATGTGAGACTTTCGCCACGATCATTATTTTGTCGTCCTTTATGGC
This sequence comes from Avena eriantha, assembly GCA_910589775.1. Classification (NCBI taxonomy): domain Eukaryota; kingdom Viridiplantae; phylum Streptophyta; class Magnoliopsida; order Poales; family Poaceae; genus Avena; species Avena eriantha. The sequence continues at coordinate 70,056,623 of OU342744.1, read as the reverse complement.
TCTCAAGTACCATTTATGTAAACTCCGCATTTGTGTTGGCAGTTGTTGAAACTTATCTTTGCTGACCAAAGGCATCCCTAGGACATATCTAGGGACTACATCAGCCTTGGGTAACTTGTCGTCTTGGGAACCTAGCAATTCATGAAAACTCAAACCCATAGCGGCCAGCAACTTCGTAGCTTCTTCCATATCCTGCTGGGGAACGTCTTTGGATAACACCTTGAGGGGTGTGATCAATTGTTTGTCTTGTTTCCCGAGTTGGGGAACGTCCCTTCTTTTCCCTCTTGCTTTGCTCCCGCTTGGATTGTTTGAAGGTTGTTTGTTTGCACTTTTACTTGATTTGCTCCCGCTTGCACTTCTACTTGATTTGCTCTTCTTCACTTCCTTCAGAAGTGTGCGTAGATAGTCATCTGGCTTATGGTGCAACTCATATTGCGATTTTGTGTTCAGAAAAACAAGTGCATACGCTTTTTTGCTTCTCGGTGTATTCTAGGGCAGGCTTAGGATTCTTGTTTTGAAAATGCACATCATATTGGGCCTTTGCAATCGCTGCGTTTTTCTCATCAGTACGATTGTAAGGTCTGATGGGAAGATTCTTATGAGGTACTATTGGGAGGGCGACATTTGTCATTTTGGGCTGCTGTGTCAGTTAGTACTCATCGACGGGGCATGCTTCCGCTTATTGTCCTCAGAGGGCGACGAAGATGGCAGACCCTGCGGCAGATATCGAGATGGACTCATGTTGTGGTGGTTGTAGTCATGGGGTGGGCTTCTTGGAGGTGATGGAGGTGAGGGTGACATGCAATGACTCGGAGACAATGTTGGCCTTGGCACCGAGCTGGAAGCTTGATGTTGTTCTTGTCCCATAGAATGATACCACCCAATACTTCTCTGAGTGTCCTCTCACCTTCAGGTCCAGGGATGTCAAGCTCCATTGAGTGAAACCCCGTTGCAATTTCATCCACACCAACTTTAGCATAGCCAGCTGGAATCTCACGGCCATGCCAGCGTGCGTCAACTGGAAAAGGTAAAGAACATCTGACCGCCACCTTCAGGGATATGTCCTTCACCTTCTGATGGAGCTCACAGGATATATGCTCCTTGATTCCATCCACGGGGTAGCCAGGACCGCCATATATCATCCATGCATAGTCAGACGGGACCTCTGATTCATCCATGCTGCTTCTCCGCTAAGATGGGCCGGCGATAATATCGAGTGCAGGATCTTGCAGGTGTGCTACTCCTCTAAGTTCTTCAATCTGCTGCTGGTGGTTTTCAATTCTTTCTACCAACTGATTGAACCTATCTCCCTCCTCCTCCGGCTGTCGCCTCTTTTCTCTCGCTCAGCGTCTATAAGTATCTTTGTTTTTGGGAACCCCATGTCTCACGTGTAACTAGGGCCAAGGCCTCGCACTTGTCCTCCGTGTTTGTCATTCCCGAGGACCTTTATCAACATGTCTTTCTCTCTATCGGGATGAAACTTTGTTTTCCCATATTTAATTTCTTTCACCACTCTCTGCCATGTCTCCCTGGGTATCCTAATCTCGTCACTGCAAATAAGGTCCCCTATATTATTGTCATACTCACTCCCATGCCCAAGGAACCAATTTCTTGACCTCAAATCCCATTCTTTGCATATTGGTTCTAGAGTGATCCCTTTAGCTTGCAACTCATTCTATTTTTTATCCCAGTTTGGCATGGCAGTCGCGTAGCCCCTGGCCCCAAGTGATGGTGATATTTCGTTTTCACAGCATTTCTACTTTTTTCTGACTTTTTCTCAACAGGTTCTGACTTCTTGTACTTCAAAAATGCATCCTAGTAAGGCTGCTTCTTCTCTAGATAGCCTTCGAATTTTGGAGAAGTCTTGTCCTTCTTATACTTTTGCCATAATGCTTTCTTCTAGTTCTTGAATAGTTTGGCCATCTTCTTAAGATTCCACTGCTTGACTTTATTCCTGAATGTAGCTATGTCGACATCTTCCTCATATTCTGGCAGGGTGAAATGTGCCATGAGGTCATTGCAAAGACCCTCTTTGTACCTTTCTACGACATACTCACTCTCTTCTGCCCCTTTGGAGTTATTCCACGCTTGAACGATGATCAGGATGCGATCCCTAACCATAAATCCGCATTGTTGTATAGCTTCGATCTGGATTACGGATGTAGTATAGCTCTTTGATGGCTCTGAAATATAGCCATCCACGTCCACATTTAAACTGGATATTATTCATAATTTTGATGAAATATCTCTCTAAATCCTCCCAATAATTCCTAATATTCAAAGGGGTGTGCAATCCTTTCTTTTAGATTTTTCCTGCGCAGATAATGTCGTTTGAAGATGCGAATCACTACAGTAAAGTAAAATATACGAGATTTCCAACAACTAGAAGAAACCAGGAGCCGTGAAGCGGAGACAGACGCTTTAACGGCCAACTATACGACCGGAGCAAAATTCTAGCCGTATAGGTCCAGTCGTATAGTTGGCGCCGCCACCGTTAGGTCAAATAGAACAACTTTTGTGAAGGGACCCCTACATAAAGAATCCTCGTGCGACGAGAAAACAAGCCAGACCTCGCCAAAAGTCTCTGCCACAGATCACCAGCCACCTCCAGATCTCAAAATCTTTCTCCATCTCCATAGCCATATTCCACCACTTGCAATGGGAATCATGAGATTGATAGCAAATAGTCTTAAAATGTCTCCAATCGAAGATGATATCTACTATTACAAGTGGTAGAATATGTCTATGGTGGTGGCGAATGGTTTGGAGATTAGATCTAAGTCTATTCCTCCGGCGGCTCTTCGTTGTTGTGGATGTAGGGTTCTGGTGGCGAGGGGGGCGAGGCAGGGCCCTTTTCTCATCGCCTGAGGCTTCTTTATATAGGGGTCACTTCATGAAAGTTGTTCTGTTTGACTTAGCAGTGGCAGCGGCAACTATACGACCGCAACTATACAGCCAGAATTTTATTCCTGCTGTATAGTTGGTCGTTAAAGTGTCTGTCTCGACTTCATGACTCCTGGTTTCTTTGGGTTGTTGTAAATTTGGTATCTTTGACTTTAATGTAGTGATTCCCATCATCAAACGTCATTATCTGAAGAAGGAAAAATAGCAAGAAAGAATTGCATACCCCTTTGATCATTAGGCATTAGTGGTAGGGTTTAGAGAGATATTTCATCAAAAATATGAATAATATCCAGTTTAAATGTGGATGTAGATGGCTATATTTCAGATCCATCACCGGGTTGCTTAGGAATTTGGATGAGAACTGACATCATAATGAACTTCCTCTTCATACACAACCAAGGAGGAAGGTTATAGATACATAGAGTCACAGGCCAGGTGCTATGACTGCAGCTCTTCTCCCCAAAAGGATTCATTCCATATGTACTTAGACCAAACCATAAGTTCATCGCGTCACCTGCAAAGTCCGGGAACTCTCTCTCGATTTTTCTCCAGTATGACCCATCAGCGGGGTGTCTCAACATCTCGTCTTTCTATCAGTCTTCCATGTGCCATCGCAACATCTTGGCATGATCTTTATTTCTGAACAAACGTTTCAACTATGTTATTATAGGAGCATAACACATCACCTTGGCAGGAATCCTATTCCTAGGGTGCTCGCCCTCCACATCACCTGGGTCATCTTGCTTGATCTTCTACCGCAATGCAGTGCATACAGGGCATGCATCCAAATTCTCGTACTCCTCACCGCGGTAGAGGATGTAGTCATTAATGCATGCGTGTATCTTCTGCACCTCTAATCCTAGAGGGAAAACAACCATCTTTGCTTCGTATGTACTGGCGGGCAATTTGTTATCTTTTGCAAGCATCTTTTTCTTTATTTTTAGCAACTTTTCAAATCCCTTGTCAGTCACACTGGTCTCTACCTTCCATTGTAGCAATTCCAGTGTGCTACCTAGATTTTTGTGGCCATCTTTGCAATTTGGTACAGCAATTTGTACTGGTCCTCTAACATCTGCTCGAACTTCAACCTCTCCCTTTCACTTTCACATTCTCCCTTTGCATTAGCAATGGCCCGACCAAGATAGTCATCGGGCTCATATGATGCCCGTTCTTCAGCTTATTGTTCTGAAGGAAATATGCCCTAGAGGCAATCATAGAGATGATTGTATCTCATATGTATATCAGGCAACTTGTATTGATTGGAAATTATGTGAATTGTTTGTGAAACACTTTACTTGTATGGTTATCTAATAGTTGTCCCTAGTCGGAGTTCATGTGAGGAAACACGTGAATATTAGACTAGCACATCGATTGGTTGATGACTATGTTTTGCAAGTCATAGACATGGAGATGTCAAACCAATGATGTGGACACATGATATGAACATGGGGTTGGACTGACCCAACTTGAGACTGGCAATAATACCCGTAGCTCTCTCTACACATCGTCTACTTTTTGTCCTTAGACCTGAGATTGTCACATATACTTGAGATGTGGATCGACCTACTTTGGGGCTATCAAACACTACTCCGTAACTGGGTAGTTATAAAGGTAGTTTTCGGGTTTGTCTTGATACATGCTGCAAGGCATTGGTCAATCAATATGGGATTTCCCCCTCTCTACTTGAGAGATATCTATGGGGCCCTCGGGTGATCAGATCCAGAAATGCATGGCCGTGCTGCATATGGTTAAGAGTTAACCTAGTAAAGGGATTCTGAATCATAGTATCGAGAAAGGGAGGTCAGCTTGGAGCTAGACCAAATATCGTAGGGCAAAGGGAAATAAATGTACTCTACCTTGTGATGGCTCATCCAAATGATCTTTATATACGTTTAGGAGTTGGCACGTCTTTCTAGAGGTCTCTACGAACTATTGACAGAGTAAGTGTACTTGTGTCATGTCTATACGTGTATGAACCTATAGGATCCCACACTTTAGGGGCTGAAACTCTAATGCGGATTGGATCCAAATTAGACCAGGCTTAGGCCGCTAATGGGCTGCTAATGTAGAAGCCCACCAGGGATGCCTATATAAGAGAGAGTGAGGCGAGCTGAATAGGGTTGAGCATTCCATCCAGCCACCACTCCTCTTACGCCTGTCTTGCACGTGCGGACCTAGCAGTCTGCCGTGTGACCTTCCACTCCAGACGTGTGGATACCTCGGAGGTGCTACAGCTGTAGCACTTGGATGAGACGCACAAAGGGGAGTTGCTCATGGGACGAGGGCAAGGAGGAGATGTAGAACATCTACACTGCTGCGACGTGCTTCATCAAGTTCCGCAACTGCGCGTCTAGTGGTAATCCCATAATCTATGACGATAGTATTCCTGGTTGACGCGGTAGAAAATTTTGATTTTACGCTAGTGTAGCCTACTCGTTACCCTTCAGTGGTATCAGAGTCGGTGTTGTTCAGTCATAGGTTACGGAAGTTTGCATATGGTGATATGTAGATTGATATGAATGATGTGATTGTTTGTATGGTGGTGGTTCTTGATTGAACTATGATCTTACTTTATGTGATCGTGATTCTAAGGTCGTCGAACGACTTACCCCTACCGATCGGTTTCCGCCATCTGGGTAGACAGTGACACATAAATCCAGTTGAATCACGCGAAAATCAATGTGATTGAATGAATCAGGAACTAGATCTATATCGATGTACCGTGATCAAAGGAGTATGTTAGAATCTGAACAATAGTCGGTTTATGGTATTCCGATCAAAATCCTTAAAGAAAACTGTACACATACCGCGAGGGGCGCTGCCCCTTCGAACCCCGCAGGGGGAGACCCCCTAGACCCCCCTTAGTCGTAGCCCCTTTTGTATCACGTTAAGGTTCATAGGTGCTATAATTTCACATGATCCGGTAGAATGCGATTCTATGCACAACTTGTTTTTGCGGGATGTATGTGATTAGTATGGCCCAAAATGTATGTGATGCATGTATGTATTTTTCATGACCTGCGTGTCAAGAGTTGGGCAACACGGCTGGATCCATATGTGTTATCAATTATTGTAATGGGCCTACGTGCCAACTTGTGATGATCCCAATACCATGTAATTTTGATTACTAGTTGTTAGGAGTAATATCTTGTATTAGTTCTTGGAGAACTCATCACTTGAAGGATGGCTCGCATAGAGCATGAAGATGGAGATCATCATGGTGGACAGGTTCTATGGCAATGGAGATCACCATGAGAAAATGGGCCATACTGTATCACATCTATGTGAATGCTATTCTTATTCTTTTTACTACTATGCATGCTTAGATGATAGAAGTGGAACGATCCCTCACAAAGTTTAAGTAAAACCATGCCCTCCCAACCAAACCTTGCACCATCCGATGCCCTGTACAATCGTTGGTGGGTCTATAAAATTAGGGTGCCGCGATTTAGACTAGTAGAAAGAGGGCCTTTGGTCTAGCGCCCAAATTGCATTGGTCCCGGTTTGTTTCCGTAATCGGGACCAATGCCAGGCACCGGTCCCGGTTCATGCCGCTAGGGCATTGGTCCCGGTTCATCTATAATCATTTGTCCCGGTTTGTGGCACGAACCGGGACCAATGACCCCGCGACGCACACGTGGCTCTCTGCGAGGCATTGGTCCCGATTCATGCCAAGAACTAGGACCAAAAACCCCGCGACGGTCAGCAGTATCCAGGATTTAATGTAATTTTTTTTGCGGGTAAGGAATTAATGTAAATTAATTCGGCGCAGAAATTAATTCGAGGTAGAAATTGAATTGATCACTATTTTTGAACAAATCTTTCACGAATTAATCGAGACAAAGGTCTAAATTGAGACATTTTATTATTCGACCACAAATTTTTCCATACAAATAAAGATGCGACTTTATAAATATCTAGTCGACAACACTTCCGCTGCCGCTGTCCTCCGAGCCGTTGTCCTCTGTGCCGCCGGCTTCCTCGTCGTCGTCGGACGAAATCTCCACGATTTCGACGTTGTTCGGGAGACGGAGCTCGTCTGCGCGCATAGCAGCGTCGATGGCGGTGTAGATGGTCCGTCCAGGGACGGACCAGAACAACTCCCGCCCTTCTTGGTTGCGGCGGTCCGGGTGCACCAGGCGCCCTTCCAGGAAACGGTTGCCAAGCTTGGCCTTCCGCTCCTTCTTGAACAGCCGGGGCCAATACTCGCTGCCCGCCGCATATCGGGGCAACGCCCTAATACACGCGGGCAGTTGCGGCGAAGCTCCGCGATGACGTACTCCATCTCGTATCCGCGGGGGTTGAGGAGCGGAGCCACCGGCACACCCCCCTCGCTGATGTGAAATCCGGCGGGAAGGGTCGCGCGCGGCGGCGCGAGGATGCCGTAGATCGCAAACTGTGCCGCCTCGTAGTGGTTGAGCGTGGGCACCTCCATGACGGCACGGTGGAGATTGGAGAGGAAGGAGAGGAGAAACGACGGCGCGGTGGAGAGGCAAAGTGGTGGGGTGGAGAGGAACTGCAGAGAGGCAGAGGTGATGGAGAAAGCGAGCGATGTGGCCTCATATTTATGCACGGGGATGACGAAGCGACGGAGGCATTGGTCCCGGTTATTGCCACGACCCGGGACCAAAGCCCCTCCCACGCGACACATGGCTGCCCAGTAGCGCGCCCCCCACCGAAGTCATTGGTCCCGGGTCGTGCCATCAACCGGGACCAATGACCTGGGTAGGGTGCGAGCTGCTGGGCCGCCACGTGTCGCACGGGAGGGGCTTTGGTCCCGGGTCGTGGCAACAACCGGGACCAAAAACCCTCCCCTGGCTATGTATAAGCCCAGCCCTTTGGCCACCAAATTTTGCTGGATTGTGTGTGAGGAGTGGGTGCTAGCTTTTTGTTTCTTTGATTGCACACAAGGTGTTCGACGAAATGTCCGAGCCACACTTTAGTTCGCACAACATGGTATCCTCGACTAAGGTTAGCAACCTTATCGTCTTTATCTGTAACTGATACAAAAATATTGCATCTGTCCATGTAGGGTGGTCATTTTACTATTCACGATGTTATTGTAATGGTTAATTATTATGACGCAGATTGATGCACGGATGCGATGGATGTATGGCGACCGACGACATTCCGATTTTATTGCAGGCCTCCATAAATTTATCGATTTGGCTAAGGAAAACAAAGTGGATAATTTTATGCCTTGTCCCTGCGTCGACTATCGGAACGTGGCGGAGCACTCTGCCCCGAGAATCCTTCAAAGCCATCTGCTTCGGAGAGGTTTCATGCCCGGATATTATTGTTGGGCCATGCACGGAGAAAGAGGGGTTAGGCTAGAAGAAAATGAAGAAGAGGAGGATGATGACAGCTATCCTATGTCCCCTGAAGAATACGGTGCAGTTGGGTCAACATGAATGGAGAAGGAGTAAAGGTAGACCAGCTGTACGGAATGACAACAATGGATCTCAAGAATCTTGGTTACAGAGACGAACCATTCGTCCTAGCCAATGATGTGGCTCAGGTTTTTTATGTGAAGGACATGTCCTCTAGACCACAAAAAAGAAAAAATAAGGAAACAAATACATCAGACGATGAGCCCCGGCGTCACATAGTTCTTTCAGGGAAAAGAAACATTGTGGGAGTCGAGGACAAGACAGACATGTCAGCAGATTATGATAAGTTTGATGAAATTCCGCCCTTCACCGTGAAAACTGACTTAGGCATCCCGTTAAGCAAACAAGATGCTCCATGGTTACGGCCTAAGAAGCGATCATAGGCAAGGGATCGACATACGCAATGAAGGATTCATATCCCAAACCCTAAACCCTATTTAAATCTATGTAATGTATGGAAACTTTATGTGATGTATGGAAACTTTATGTGATGTATCGAAACTTTATGTAATGGAGTCTTTCACGGGCTTGCAGGGAAATTTTTCCGAGGCGGAGCTTCCGAAGATGCCGTAGGGCTTGTGCACCAACGACATCTTCGAGAAGCTCCGCCACGGGAGATTTCCCAACCCTTTCCCCAACACTGTTAAAGGAGATGGAGTCTTTCACGGGCTTGCAGGGAAATTTTTCAGAGGCGGAGCTTCCGAAGATCCCGTAGGGCGTGTGCACCAACGACATCTTCGAGAAGCTCCGCCATGGGAGATTTCCCAACCCTTTCCCCAACACTGTTAGAGGAGATGGAGTCTTTCACGGGCTTGGAGGGAAATTTTTCTGAGGCAGAGCTTCCGAAGATGCCGTCGGGCGTGTGCACCAACGACATCTTCGAGAAGCTCCGCCACAGGAGATTTCCCAACCCTCCATCCATGGGGATGAAACTCTCTCTACCTATGTTGGCTTGTTGAGCTGCTTGCCATGGCGTATCAATGGTCCTTTTATAGGCACGGCGCCGCTTCTACTTTGTCTTGTTCCTCCGATAGGGCGTCATGCGCTACATGCTTTATCTCATCGAGCAGTGCGTCCACCCACACGTCCTTATCCCGCCGACAGCTTTAGTCTCGGTTGCACCCACCAGCCGGGACTAAAGGTTACCCACGCGTCCTTATCCCACCAGCATCTTTAGTCTCGGTTGCACCCACCAGCCGGGACTAAAGGTTACCCACGCGTCCATATCCCACCGACAACTTTAGTTTCGGTTGCACCCACCAGTCGGGACTAAAGGTTACCCATGCGTCCTTATCCCACCGACAGCTTTAGTCTCGGTTGCACCCACCAGCCGGGACTAAAGGTTACCCAAGATGCACATGTGTGCACAGTATGGGCACATTATCACAAACTATGCCCTGATTCTAGCCATAACATTGGTGGTTTGACCTAAGTGCCATGAAACCTCGAACATGATAGGTCATTTTGTGAAGGATTTTTATGATGTTTTCAATTTTTCAAGTTCAATATTTTTCCTTGCAACTGTGACACATAATATGACACCACGCGAAGGTTTCACATTGTTTGGATCATTTTTGAATTTCTTATGCCCGTTTCAAACTATATTCAAAACGGCGGGAATGAAGCTTATTAGCTCGGGGCTGAGCCTCGCTGAACTTGAAGTGGATCTCTGATGAAATAGCATGTTGTGAACCTATAAATGATTTTTTTTAAAAATTCACAAGCATTATATCATGTACTTGTAGTTCAAATCTTGGCAACCTCCTACCGATTCGGTAGGAATTTGTCTTTTTCATGCGGGATGGACAGAAAGGTTCCTGATACACCAGTTGGGAAATTGTCCATATAAGGTGGTATAGTATTTTTGAAAAATGGTTTGGTACTAATGCCAAACTTTAAGTTGGTGGTTGCTTCACAGAACACCCCGATTTCGGCACCTAAAAAATGGAAGTTGGCTTTTTCGTGTGTCGAAAGGGAAAACCTCCTCCTGCAACAGCGTACGCCATCCCAAGATGCACATGTGTGCACAGTATGGGCACATTATCACAAACTATGCCCTGATTCTAGCCATAACATTGGTGGTTTGACCTAAATGCCATGTAACCTCGAACATGATAGGTCATTTTGTGAAGGATTTTTTATGATGTTTGCAATTTTTCAAGTTCAATATTTTTCCTTGCAACTGTGACACATAATATGACACCACGCGAAGGTTTCACATTGTTTGGATCATTTTTGAATTTCTTATGCCCATTTCAAACTATATTCAAAACGGCGGGCACGAAGCTTCTTAGCCCGGGGCTGAGCCTCGCTGAACTTGAAGTGGATCTCTGATGAAATAGCATGTTGTGAACCTATAAATGATTTTTTTAAAAATTCACAAGCATTATATCATGTACTTGTAGTTCAAATCTTGAAAAGTTTTTTAAAATTCCAAATTATGCAATAAATATTTTTTTAATGCAATTTTAATTGTAAATAGTACAATTGTATAGTTCAAATAAAAATATTTGAAAACGGGAAATGGTTTTTGATTAGTTATTTAAATTTAAGCACTTTTCCTGTTAAAAGTTTTTTAAAATTCCAAATTATGCAATAAATATTTTGTTAATTCAATTTTAATTGTAAATAGTACAATTGTATAGTTCAAATAAAAATATTTGAAAACAGAAAATGGTTTTTGATTAGTTAGGTCAATTGAAGCACCTTTGCTGTTAAAAGTTTTTTAAAATTCCAAATAAATAGTCATCTTAAATTGAAACATCTTATTAATTAAAGAAGAAACAAATTTGAAAATGGCGGGAAGACCAAAAGGTTTGCCAAAGTCTGAAAAAACGGGTCAACGATCCCGGTTCGTCCCACGAACCGGGACCGATGATCCCTGGATGCGCGCGCTGCCATTAACACGCCACTGGTCCCGGTTGTTGGCACGAGCCGGGACCGTTGATTCTTTGGTCCCGGATGGCTGGACTAACCGGGACCAAAGGCCGTGCACGTGGCAGCACAGCAACGCTCATGCTCCAGACCTTTGGTTCCGGTTGGTGGCATGAACCGGGACCGTTGGTCCTTTGGTCCTGGTTGTTGGGATGACCCGGGACCAATGGTCTGTACAATTAACAGCCTCGGCCTTCCTCCTCCCCAACTCCCCCAAGTCACAAAGCACATCGACGCGCGGCTAAGGAAAATTTACGGCGGAGAAAAATCACGCCGGCAGGCTGCCCAAATCTAGAGCGGCCGGTTCACGTCGTCGACACCTCTCGCCGAGCGCCACTAGCTGCCGCCGCGAGCAGGCAAGGAAGCTACGCCTCACTTCAATCGACCCCACCTTCCCCGACTCCGGCCGCCGCATTCTCCACTGATTCCGGCAGCGCCCTGCCTCCTCCGGCCTCACCGCACCCTCCATCCGCCTCCTAGTGAGCCACTGGTGCTCCAGCACCACTCCTACGTCTCCCTCCCTCACTGTATCGTCCTTCCCACGAGCACCTGCCGCCACCAGCCGCCGGCCACCATCAAACGGCTTGCTCCAGCGCACCTCCCGTAGCGGTGCCGCCCGTTTTAGGTAGCCCGCGACGCGCTGGTTCGAACCGTGACAGTGGCGTCACCCCGCTCCCTTCTCTCCGCCGTCTTCCACCACCGCCTGGCAGTTTGCCGGCGAGCCTACGTGGCGCCACGGTGGTGTTGACGTGGTGTCGCGTGTGCGTGATGTGGGCGCAGACCAAGCCCCGCCAGCGTGGCATCTGAGGTGGCTTGGGGCCCCCGCGTCAGTCTCTGTGGCTAGTTTAGCCGTGGAGAAAAAAAAACCCCACCCCGAGCTGACGTCATAATGACGTAGTAAAAGTTTAATATTTGTTTAAATAATTTCAGAAAAGAGTTTAATCTTATAAATTCAATAACTAATTATTTCTAAGTCAGAAAAATATGTATAATATATCAAAATGTTCAGAAAAATGAGATCTACACAATAGACTCCTAATCATGCATTGTTCAACAACTTTAATTACAAGTTTAATAAGAAATTGAAATCAACCCCTCGTAGGTGATTTCGGGGTCTCTCCTGTACTAGGGTTTGGACCATTCGGATCCCACTTAAATTGCCAAGCATGCCTTAGGGTTAAATTTCAACTATGTTTAACTTGTCATATCATTATCGATGCCATGTGTTGATTGTTTAACTTGCAGATAGTATGGATCCAGCACATCAGGAAAACATCCTCCAAGGGATGATCTGCGAAAATGAAGATATCGATATCGATATCGATGTCGCGAGTGAGTTTCTAAATGATTCCGGTCAGGGAGATGAGTCTCTCAACCAAGGAGACGGCTCCGGTGAGGTAGAAGCCGAAGCCTGGGACAGGGGAGAAGCCGATAAGGAAGAAGGCGACGGCTCCGGCGGAACCTTAAATCTCGCAAACACCGGCGAGGTCTATATATGTATTTTTATAATTAAAATGCTACTGTCTATATATACATGCATATATTAACACTCTTTCTTCTTTTAGCCCTTCGGATCGAGAACTTCTTCCGTAAGAACGAAACGAGGCCCAACAAACAAGTTGGATGACACTGTGAGGTATAGGATCGACGTGGTCGGTGTAGATGGTGAACCGCAAGCTCTCGTCGATGTCGCAAGAAAATTTGTCAAGCAATGCGGAGTTCTTTTGAGGGACTACATCCCGATCACCGTTCAAGAATGGAATCGGCCAAGCGGTGGTGGAGTCCCGTATGTCGGCGACAACTCCAAAGATAAGCTTTTTGACAAGCTCATGACTAATTTCCTCCTGCTGGAACCAGATGTGACTCCAGATGAGGAGGAGAGAGCAAGAAGGGAGCTTGTGCAAAGAGTCAAGAAGTTTGCTCTCAGCAAGATGGCCGATGCATTCAAGAACTGGAAGAAGAAACTGTACCATAACTTTGTCAAGGTAGAGAAGACTCCAAATTTCGATGAAGCCGGCTATGCTAAGTTAAGACACCAGTGGGAGGATTTTGTGAACTACAAGACATTGGAGAAAGCTAAGGAAAGGTCTAGGATAAATACGGAGAACGCTGCTAAGAAACTGTACCATCATAACATGGGGCCTGCTGGCTATGCCGGTTGCATGCCTAAGTGGGATGCACTTGAGGTCAATTACATAACTGCCGGGATTAGACCAGAGCCCGCAACATGGACACCATGGGCGAGAAACTGGTTGTACCGCCATGGGGGCACGTTGGAAAAAGAAGGGAGGGCAATATATAATTAGAAACACAAAGATGATCCCCTACTGCCCATCGACGATATTAGAAATGCAGTAGATGATGTTGCAGGGGGATGGTTCGTTCCTGATAGAGAGAACAACGAGCTCACACGGGCCCTTAAAAATCCTGAACACGACGGACGAATACGAAGCACACCAGGCTCCAAGTCGTGGAAGGTTGCCTTCCCCCCGGAAATGAAGAGATATCCCGATAAAAGCCATCAGAGGAGAAAGGAAAGGGAGGCAGCTGAGAAAGCGGCCGCTGCAGACCGGCTGCGTAATGTAGTAGAACTATTAAAGCGGCACCAGGATCAACTCGACATACTTAGCCAGCAAGGTACTTGCGGCCAATCTCAGCGGCACGTGGTAGAAGATGCATTCGAGGGTACCAGCGCCCCATCGAATAAGAAAAGCAGCGTCGCTTCGACGCAGCTCCATGATGTGGATGATGATGCACCGACGACATCTCCTCCTAAACGCTACCCAGTGGATGATATCACAGAGACAACAGCTTGTGAGCTAAAGGTGCAGGTTATGAACTTAAGGGTGACGGCGGCGATCGGCATGGCGGTACTAATTGGGCCTAACCCAACTTGGCATTGCAGACCGGTTCCAAAAGGGTACGCTGTCGTCACGGTGGATGAGGTGAAGGAAGATTTTGAGGAGCTGAAGCTAGACCACCCTGCAGGGGAAGATATGGAGCTGACTCAACTAGGAGAAGCCAAAGGGGGGACTATTCTATGGCTAAAGGAGCGCATCATGCTTCCAAATTATGTGCCGCCAAGGCCACCCACTCCTTAGAGCAGCAATCCACCTTCGCCGCCACCTCACCATTCTCCAGTGCAACCGTCGCCTTCACCCCCTCACCGCTCAGTGCAACCGTCTCCATCGCCGCCTCAGCCGTCGTCGCCGCCGCCTCAGCAATCTCCGTCCCCTGAGCCTCAGAGACAAAAGCGGAAGTATACTAAGGGGGGCAGCACCACCACCAGCAGCAAGAGCATGTTCTAATCACTGAAACGTAAGCTATCACCCCTCCCAAAAGTACCTCATCAGAATATGAAGAAGCTACCTTGCGAGAAGACAGATGAGGACACTGATGTGGCCACAGCTTCCCATTATGAAAAGTGGAAGATTGACATGGCTAACAAGAAAAAGGTGATAGAGGCATTTTTCCTGGTCACCGCAGAAGATAAAGCCAAAGCAGCCGCGCTTAAGATTCAGCTTCACCAACCCATAGCGCTCACATCAGACAATAATCGCTCTATTACCAAGTCGGCTGAGGCAAAAGAGCGGAGAGTCGGGAAAGAAGTTGCCCAGCTCAGAAAACAGAAAAATCAATCGATTGAACCGCTCAAAGTGTACGATACCAATGAGTGGATGATCTAGGAGCGGTATGATCCGAACATTGATCCGGAGTTTGTTCGACTGTACGGAGAAAAAGCCCAATTATATGGACTGTCTATTACTGAGTACATGAGCCATATGCATGAGTTCGAGGGGTACCAAGAAACAGCATACGTGTACCAGTACGGGGCTCCTCTCGTCAAACCCGAGTTAGTCAAAGATCTACCAACAAAAATGCGAAGATTGCATAAATGGTACATCCAAGCCTGTGCTGATTCCAAAAACTGGATCTATGATGCATATAAATACCACCATTATCGTCATGGAGATGGCTTCATACTGATTGAATTTCCAGAATTATTTCAGTTTTACCAACAAGACGCCCTCGACAAAGCTATCGTCAGTGCCTATTGTTTGTAAGTATTATTAATTTTTGTAATTAAGTCTTTCTAGCTATTCTCATTTGTTGCTTGTATAATCTTACTAATCACTATACTAATTATATATGCAGAATGAAGATTCAAGAATGCAACAAAGGACAAGTCTTTGACCTTGGGTTTGTTGACTGTAATTTCGTTCATGAAGTTACTCTAAAAACAAATCCCAAAGAGACAGAGGATAACTTGTTCAAAGCGTTGAAGTATTTCAGCAACAGAAGGGAAATACTATTTCCTTACAACGCTGTGTGAGTGTTACTGTCTTGTACACATTCTATTTTCGATTACTCGATGTTAAGTGTATAATTGACTCGTGTTATATTTTGTTAGTGTGTCAAGCTTCCACTATATTCTCTTAATCATTTCTGTTGCCGCCGGAGTAGTAAAAGTCCTGGACTCGAAAAGCACACCATTAGAAAAGTGGCCGGACATGCAGGAATGCTTCCAGAGGGCTTGGAAACGGTTCACCGCCAAAACTAGGGGTGTTTGGAAGCCAGAGCTTACATGTCAACCATTGACTGTAAGTACTACTTGCTAGATCCATGCATCTCTTTGGTTCTAGTTTCAATACCACCATTATCATGCTTGATTATTATTTTGATTGAACTCCGTTCTCGTAAAGTGCTTGAGGCAGGAAGACGGGAATAACTTATGTGGATACTATGTCTGCGAGTTCATTCGCCAGACGACCAAAGAGAAGGGGGCAGACCGGAACATCAAAAAAATTGAAGTACGATAAACAATAATCACACCTTTATTGTATTACAACCAATTGTGTTTAGTTTCATTCATATATATTGTTCCTCTTCTTTATATTAGATCGAACGGGTGCGGGACGGTCTTCTATCACAAGAACGCGTGAAAGCAATCCAAGAGGAAATTGCCGGATTCTTGTAAGAACAAGTCATAGATCCGAAAGGAGAATACTATTACCCACTTCATTTGGAAGGGTGAAGTGTATAAAAGAAGTGTAAATTAGATAAAATTCGTGTGAGAGTATCGTTTGTAATTATAATATGTTTCGACCAAGAAGACGGATGAGACGGTGTATATATTTGTGATCATGCATGATGTGTAATATATATATCATGGTTTCATTATTGCTGTATATATGTAGTACCATTAAATTTATAAAAAAAATCCTGCCGTTGCAGCAAAATAGCCCGAAATCCTGCCGTGGCACAAAACCCTGCCGCGGAAGAAAAATAGCCCGAAAATCCTGCCGCGGCACAGAGACCAACGATCCCGGTTCGTGCCTAGAACCGGGACCAATGATCCACCCCCGCGCCCGTCTCTAGTGCTGCCACGTGGGGAACCACTGGTCCCGGTTTTCCCACGAACCGGGACCAATGATCCACCCCCCCTCGTAGCTCGCCCGCCCACGTGGAGACCCATTGGTCCCGGTTCGTGCGCGAACCGGGACTAGCATTAGTCCCGAGTGATTGGTCTCGGTTCTGTAACTGGGACCAATGGCCCTTATGAACCGGGACTAGAGGCCCTTTTTCCACCAGTGTTACCTTGGCTGGATGGGTTTGTATCAGATACCTACACGCATAAGGGTTGGTGAGCTTAACAAGGTCATCTTAACAGTTAAGGACCTTGGGGCATAAAGGTTGGGCTCCTAGGTTTGACATAGAGATGTCACCCAACAACAATAGTCATATGTGATATGATTAGCAAAAGTTCCTTACCAATTTACCTGGTCTTCTAGCAGTGATGCTAAAGCTCACTAGTCGACTTGTTAATTGTGGATCTTGAATCACTTAGTATCAATAGAGGGATGTTGATTTAAGTGGGAGTATATGCTATTAAATTGTTTAATATGTTTTACTCTATCATGGTTACATGGATTAGTAATTTGCATGTTTTTATGTTGTAGATCAATGGCACCGAACACTTCATCACCTTTTGCTTTGCGTTCGATTCTTGATAAAGATAAACTAAATGGAACAAATTTTTCAGACTGGATCTGTAACCTGAGAATTGTTCTCAGGTCTGATAAACAGGAAAGTATTCTTGATACCCCAATCCCGGATGAACCAGCTGATAATGCAACTGCTGCCCTTAAGAATGCCTAGAAGAAAGCATGTGCTGAATCTCTTGAGGTTAGCTGTCTTATGCTTACATGGATGGAAACTGTTTCTTCAAAAGTAGTTTGAGGATCAGGAAGCGTACGATATGATCGTCGCGCTTAAGGACATGTTCTAGACTCAGGCTAGGACTGGGAGGTACGATGTTGCTAAGTCCTTTGTGTAATGCAAGTTGGCAGAGGGAATAGCTGTAGGCCCCCATGTGATCAAAATGGTTGGTTACAGTAAGACTTTGGAAAAGCTTGATTTTCCATTAGTCCAAGAGTTGGCTACTGATTTCATTTTGGCGTCTCTTCCATCTAGCTATGGGCATTTCATTTCAAACTACCATATGCATGGGGTGGAGAAGGGCCTTAATGAGTTATGTGGGATGCTGAAAATAGCAGAATGTGACATTAAGAAGAGTGCATGGCATAGCCATGTGATGGTTGTGCAGAACAAGCCTAGCTTCAAGAAAAAGGGCACTTCTTGGCAAAAGAAGATGGGAAAGGCTAAGGATACGATCCCTAAGCCAAACCCTACACCCAAGTAAAAGGCTGGACCTGCAGGAGACACTGAGTGTTTCTTTTGTCATGAATATGAGCACTAGAAGAGAAACTGCAGCAAGTACTAGGCTTCTTTGAAGAAGAGTGGAAGTAAGATTACTTCCCACTCAGGTACGCTTGTTGTAAATGTTGCGGACATTTTTCTCGCAGATTCTTAAGTTAACTCTTCGGTATTTGATACCGGATCGGTTGCTCATTTTTTCAATTCAATGTAGGGGCTAATAAGGACTAGAGAAGTGCAGAAAGGCGAAGTGGATTTTCGCGTCGGAAATAAAGCAAGGGTTGCTGCATTGTTCGTCATTGTCATGCAGCTTCACCTTCCGTCAGGATTTATTATGGAGTTAAATAATTGTTATTACATTCCTAGTATGGGTCGAAACATTTTATCACCTTCATGTTTGATAGGGATGGATATTCATTCACGAGTACAAACAATGCTTGTATAATCTCTAAGAATGCTGTGTTTGTGGCTGATGCTCCCATTGTGAATGGGTTATGTATCTTAAATGTTGATGATGCATATGTTTACGATGTTAGTACTAAAAGTTTTCGGACTATTGATTTGAGTCCTACCTATTTATGGCATTGTCGTTTGGGGCATATAAGTGAAAAGTGCATGAAGAAGCTCCATGGTGATGGTATTCTAACTTCGTTTGATCTTGAATCATACGAGACATGTCAAGCTTGTATACTTGGAAAGATGACCAAGACGCCTTTTACGGGTTTTTCCTGAGAGAGCGACAAACTTGTTGGAACTCATACATACTGATGTATGTGGACCAATGAGCACAACAGCGAGAGGAGGATATCACTACTTCATTACTTTCACTAATGATTTCAGTAGATATGGTTATGTCTACTTGATGAAGCATAAGTCTGAAACTTTTGAAAAGTTTAGAGAGTTTCAGAGTGAGGTAGAGAATCAATGTGGCAAGAAAATAAAGGCCTTGCAATCTGATCGTGGAGGTCAATATTTGAGTCATGAATTTAGCAATCATCTCAAGAGTGCGGAGTTGTTACACAGCTCACGCCACTCGGAACGCCTCAAAGAAACAGGGTCTCCGAACGGTGTAATCAAACTTTGTTGGACATGGTTCGACCGATGATGAGCCAGTCAGATTTACCATTATCACTTTGGGGTTACGCGCTAGAAACAACAGCTTTCACACTAAACAGGTGTTGGGGGGATACCCCTGGGTAGGGTCACGCCGGGGTATAAAGGCCGAGTTATCCGAGGTTCGGCAAGGCCAAAGCAGATGCTGGCCGGGTCACCTCAAGGCAGGGCGAATCACAGGGTAATCCGGACCTGGGGGCGTTCGCCTAACTAGGTCTCATCTGAATTAAGTAGTAAGTCGGAAGTGCAAGTTTTACCTGTATGCAGGAAAAGGTTTCGCCGGATGAACCGTCATCCGGGTCACAGCAAGCTTCTAGGAGAAGGAAGGAATCTCGCTGGTCAAAAGGAGCCCCGGTACGCACTGCCTGAGCGAAGCGAGCAAGGACAGGACCACTGGGGGGTGGCCGACAAGCGTGACGACGCCCACGTCAGCTGACGAGGGCGCCGTTAGAGGCTCACGTAGCTAAAGCATGTATGACGCGGGGGAAAAAGCACCCCGGTCGGTTTACCACTTTGGGAGGAGGCATATTCTAAGGAATATGCCTCCACGTATGCCCTAGGCAGGAACCGAGCCTTCCCTATAAAAGGGAGGCTAGGGTTTCTGTGGAAGGGGTTGGCCTCTCTACGATTCTGTTTTGGTCTAGGGTTTCAGGTGAGATCTGTGGGCGAGAGTAAGAGAGCTCCTTCTTCCTCCTCTCACCAATACAGCTCTAGGAGCACTTGTAAGCTTAGAAGTAAATCAATACAAGCTCTTGTGTGGAGAATCACTTCACTATCCCTCCCTGGATTCCCCTAGCAAGTATTAGTCCCCACCATTAGCCTATACATGGCATCTGCTGTGACACCACCACGACAACAGGGTACCGTCTAAATCCGTAGTTAAGACACCATATGAGATGTGGACTAGAAAGAATCCCAAAGTTTGTCTTTTCTAAAGATTTTGGGTTGTGATACATTTGTCAAGTGACTTTAGTCGGACAAGCTAACACCCAAATCGGATAAATGCATTTTTGTTGGATACCCAAGGGAAACCTTAGGGTACTACTTCGACAACCGAGAAGAGGGCAAAGTGTTTGTCGCTTGTAGCGATGTTTTCCTAGAGAAAAAGTTTCCGACAAAGGGAACGAGTGGAAGGTCGGTGCGACTTGAAGAAGTTCAAGATGAGCCAGTCGGGGATTCCTCTACGAGTAATGCTATTGTAGAAGAACAAGTTGATGAACCCGTGGCAAAAGAAGAACCACAACCACGAAGGTCGGCAAGGCTCCGCGAAGAGCGGGAAGTATTATTGTTAGACAGTGATGAGCCTGTGACCTATGCAGAAGCGATGGTGGACCCAGAGTCTGAGAAATGGCTGATTTCCATGAGATCCGAGATAGAGTCTATGGTAGACAATCAAGTTTGGAACTTGGTTGACCTGCCTGATGGTTTTAAAGCCATTGAGTGCAAATGGATCTATAAGAAGAAGATTGATATGGATGGAAATGTTCACATCCATAAAGCTCGACTTGTTCAAAAGGTTTTCGACAAGTTCAAGGAGTTGACTATGACGAGACTCTCTCACCTATAGCAGTGCTTAAACCTGTCGGGATCATTCTAGCCATTGCTGCATATTTCGACAATGAGATATGGCAGATGGATGTCAAGACGTCTTTCTTAAATGGAATCCTTATTTAGGACGTGTATATGATACAGCCCGAAGGTTTTGTCGATCCAAACAATGCTGGAAAGGTATGCAAACCTCAAAAGTATATTTATGGGCTGAAGCAAACATCTCGGAGTTGGAACATTCGATTTGATGAAGTTGTAAAGGAGTTTGGCTTCATCAAAAACAAACAAGAACCTTGTGTGTATAAGAAATAAAATGGGAAATCGCTTATATTTCTAATATTATATGTAGATGACATATGACTGATTGGAAATGACATTCCTATGCTCGAGTTTGTTAAGACCTCACTAAAAAATAGTTTTTCTATGAAGGACTTAGGAGAAGCGGCATATATTCTGGGTATCAAGATCTATAGAGATAGATCAAGGAGGCTAATTGGTTTAAGACAGAGTACGTACATTGACAAAGTGTTGAAACGGTTCAGCATGGAAGAGGCAAAGAAGGGGTTATTGCCCATGTCTCACGGCATTAAACTCAGCTCAGTGTCCTTCTACCAATGAGAGGGAGAGCGCATGAGTAGGGTTCCATACGCTTTGGCTATTGGATCCATCATGTGTGCAATGACATGTACTCGCCCAGATGTTTCCTATGCTCTAAGTGTTACGAGGAGATACCAGGCTGATCCAGGTGAAAGCCACTAGACAACGTTAAAGAATATCCTTAAGTACTTGAGAAGGACTAAGGATATGTTCCTAGTTTATGGAGGTGAGGTTGAACTCAGTGTAAAGGGTTACACATATGCGAGTTACCTTAATGACTTAGATGACTCCAAATCGCAATCAGGTTATGTGTTTGTCATGAGTGGTGGTGCTGTGAGCTGGAAATGTTCCAAGAAAGATACATTGGCCTCCTCTTCAACAGAAGTTGAATATATTGCCGCCTCGGAGGCTGCAAAGGAAGTTGTTTAGATTAGGAATTTCCTAATCGCTCTTGGCGTGGTTCAGGGCGCGTCCAATCCCATGGACGTTTATTGTGACAACAATGGTGCTATTGCACAAGCCAAGGAACCTAGACAGCACCAGAAGAACAAACATATTCCCATGTGTTACCATCTGATTCGTGAGTTCATTGATGATGGTAGTGTCATGTTATGCAAAATACATACGGACTCAAATGTTGTTGATCCCTTGGCAAAGCCACTCCCGCAGCCTGCGCATTAAGCGCACACAAGAGCAATAGGTATTAGATACTATCTAGATTGACTATAGTACAAGTGGGAGACTGAAGGAAATATGCCCTAGAGGCAATCGTAGAGATGATTGTATTTCATATGTATCCATGAGTTTTAATAATGTTCCTTGAATATCCATATATCAGGCAACTTGTATTGATTGGTAATTATGTGAATTGTTTGTGAAACTCTTTACTTGCATGGTTATCTAATAGTTATCCCTAGTTGGAGTTCATGTGAGGACACACGTGAATACTAGACTAGCACATCGATTGGTTGATTACTATGTTTCGCAAGTCATAGACATGGAGATGTCAAACCAATGATGTGGACACATGTTACGAACATGGGGTTGGACTGACCCAACTTGAGACTGGCAATAATACTTGCAGCTCTATATACATCGTGTACGTTTTGTCCTCAGACCTGAGATTGTCACATGTACTTGAGATGTGGATCATCCTAATTTGGGGCTATCAAACACTACTCCATAACTGGGTAGTTATAAATGTAGTTTTCGGGTTTGTCCTGATAGATGTTGCAAAGCATCGATCAGTCAAGATGGGATTTCCCCCTCTCTACTCGAGAGAGATATCTTTGAACCCCTCGAGTGATCAGATCCAGAAATGCATGGCCGTGCTACATATGGTTAAGAGTTAACCTAGTAAAGGGATTCCGAATCACAGTATCGAGAAAGGGAGGTCAGCTTGGAGCTAGACCAAATATTGTAGGGCAAAGGGAAAGGCATGTACTCTACCTTGTGATGGTTCGTCCAAATGATCTTTATATACGATTAGGAGTTGGCACATCTTACTAGAGGATGCTACCAACTATTGACGGAGTAAGTGTACTCGTGTCATGTCTATACGTGTATGAACCTACAGGGTCACACACTTTAGGGGCTAGAAGTCTAATGAGGATTGGTCCGAATTAGACCAGGCTTAGGCTTCTAATGGGCTGCTAATGTAGAAGCCCACCAGGGATGCCTATATAAGAGAGAGTGAGGCGTGTTGAATAGGGTTGAGCATTCAACCCAGCCGCCAGTCCTATTACGCATGGCTTGCACGTGCGGACCTAGCAGTCTATCATCTGACCTTCCACCCCGAACGTGTGGATACCTTGGAGGTGCTGCAGCTGTAGCACTTGGACGAGTTGTGAAAAGGGGAGCTACTCGTGGGACGGGGGAGGAGGAGACGTAGAACATCTACACTATCGCTACGTGCTTCATCAAGTTCTGCAACTGCGCGTCTAGTGGTAATCCTGTGATCTATGACAATAGTATTCCTGGTTGATGCGGTAGAAAATTTTGATTTTACGCTAGTGTAGCCTACCCGTTACCCTTCATCTTCATCATTGTCTTCCATTGTAGTACCATCGTATTCAGGGAACATAGATAGGTAGTTGTCATCATCTTTCTCTTCTTCACCGTTGTCTTCCATCATAACCCTCTTTCACCATGCTTGGTCCAACAATTATAGCCTATCATGAAACTGGACCGAAACAGGTGGTCGTGAAGGACTCTTGTGTTGGACCACATAGAGATAAACAAAACTTTTTCCCTACACGGTGATCCCAAGATCTAGCTCAGGTAGAAGGCCACGAGAATTACCACTAGACGCGCTGTTGTGGAATCGATGAAGCGCGTCGCTTGATGCAGTGGAGTCCTCACGATCCGTTCTGATCCACGATCATCGAAGTGCTGAATGTACCACACCTCCCCAGTATCCACACGTATGAGGAGGAGCGCTGGTTGTTGACTGCTAGGTCCGGTACGGCGGCTGGATTGAACTTAAGCTATTGTTTCCAACACATGGAATGACCTAACCGTGTACTCTCAGCACCTGCGCCCCAGCTTATATAGGGTGTGAAAGTGGGCTCCACTCACTTGTGGCCCATTCACTAGAAGGCCTATATTAGTCAATGCGAGTCCAACTCACTAACGCAGTCCATTTCCTATTCGGGTCTAACCCATACTTGCTCCCTCTCTTAAGTGTGTGACCCGATAGGCTCATGGTGACTCGGACACGATCTGAGTCTCACTCGTGATCGACCAGTCGGTAGCGGCTCCTAGCAGAACGTGCCAACTCCAATGTACCAAAGAGTCATGACAACATACCTTCCAATGTGACTTTCGTCCAAGTCCCTTTTGCCTCACGATATGCCTTGTCGGACTATAGGCAAATAATTGTCATCCCTTAAATAGTTCAACTCTATTTATTGATCCAAGATAAGTGATTCATCTGACTAACTCTTAGTAGATCTCCTTGGTTAACACTTAACCAAGTCACGCATGGCCATGCTTTCCGAATCATATCTTCCGAGAGGGCCCAGAGAATATCTCTCCAGTTGGAGGGGCAAAATCCCATCTTGCGTATCCACATCACGCAGTTTGATTCTCAGTCGACTCGAACTCTTCCTTTATAATTGCCGTTTGATGGAACAACGTTTGATAGAACCTAAGTCAGTGATCCACAACTCGGATTGTGCAATAACCTTAGGACTATGGATTACATTGATTGATACATACAAATGACGACTTGTTCGTTGTACCTCAATATGGGTCAGTCCGACTCACTAAACTCTTTAGCCGAATCCGTGTAAGTCGGAACAACATCGCCATGCCCATGACAAGTGGAACCGAGTCATCAGCCGACTTTCACATTAGTCTAAGTTGTGTGTCCAACACAACCTCAACGACCAAGGACAACTAGTATGAACAACATGAATATATAGTTCCACAATCGAATCACATATTCAATGATATATGTCGGTAGTTCATACATGCATAATAACTTTATGAATATATTGGAAATAACATCATACATGATTGCGTCTAGGGCATATTCCCAACAGTCTCCCACTTGCACTAGAGCCAATCATCCGATATCACATGTCTAGGGATCTGATCCCCATAGCTCTCAGGTGCGCCTCATGCTTCGGCTATGGTAGCGGATTTGTCAATGGATCCACAATATATGCATCTGTGTGTACCTTGCATAACATGATATCAACTTGATCCACAAACTGGCGAATCAGGTTGTACCGCATGAGTATATGTTTCTTCTTCTGGTGTTGTCTAGGTTTCTTGGCTTGTGCGATAGCACCATTGTTGTCACAATACACGTCTAATGGATTGGATGAGCCCTCAACCACATCAAGATCCATGAGGAAATTCCTCATCCAAACGGCTTCTTTTGCCGCCTCCGAGGCAGCAATATACTCAGCCTCTATCATAGATGCAGGCACCATCTCTTGCTTGGAACTCTTCCAGCTCATGGCCCCTCCGTTTTTTGCAAACACATATCCGGATTGCGAACGAAAATCATCTGAGTCAGTTAGATAACTTGCATCCCTGTAACCCCATACAATGAATTCAGCCTCACCTCCATAAACTAGGAACATATCCTTAGTCCTTCTCAAGTACTTAAGGATATTTTTAGCCGCTGCCTAGTGGATTTATCCAGGGTCAGCCTGGTACATGCTCACAACACTTAGAGCATACGAAACATCCGACCGTGTACAAATCATAGAGTACATGATACGTCCGACTACGGAAGCATACGGAATCACACTCATCTGATTTCGCTCATCAGTTGTCGAAGCACACCGAGTCTTGCTAAGTTTTACACCATGGGACTGATGACCCACAAGTATAGGGGGTGTATCGCAGTATTTTTGATAAGTAAGAGTGTCGAACCCAACGAGGAGCGGAATGTGTTGGCTAGTGGTATGGATCAGGAATTCTCTGCAAATACTTAGCAAACGGATTTTTAGGGGTTTTCGATAAAGCAAGTAAACAAAGTATGAGTAAATAAAAGACAGTAGGAATAAATGCAGCAAGTGGCCCAATCCTTTATGCAGCAAAGGACAAGACGGTTGTATTACTTAAGATCACCAAACGTTCTCGAGGACACATAGGAAGACCGTCAAGTGCTTTCGCTTCATATAGTTTATTAATCTTCTTTAGCTTGCCAAGTGTTGTGTGGGTGAACCTGTGTTAATGTACCGCCCCATCCAGAACTAATACATACGTGTGATTAAACCCCTTGCAAACATCCATAAGTACAACAAAGTAATTAAGGTAGAAACCTAACCACAACTTTAAACTCTAAGACCCTTATGTCCCTTGTGCAATGGTTTCCTAACGGGGGTTCAGGTTTCTGTCACTCCAGCAACCCCTACGATTAGTAGCCAAATACACAATGCATGCCCCTAGACCCATATAGGTGAGGTGTCATGTAGTCGATGTTCACATGACACCAATAGAAGAAGTACACCACAACTTAAATAACAATCTATTGAATCTTTCTCAACACAACTCCACTACTAACAACATGACTGCTCCCATGTCCTCAAGAACAAAACGAACTACTCACAAGACATCATATGGATCATGATCAGAGATGGAATAATGATGTATAACAATCTGAACATAAACAATAATTCAATGGTTCACTCAATAGCATCAACTACAAAGAGTAATCAACACCGGGAAAGTTTCCCCTATGAACTAATGCAAGATTCAACCAATTGTTACACCAATATGGAGATGGTGATGAGGGTGCAGATGGTGATGATGGTGGTGACGACGATGATGATGATCCCGATGAAGTCCATCTTGATGGTGGTGTTGATGGCGACGATCTCCCCTCTCCGGGAAGGAATTCCCACGAAAGAAATCTATCTGCCGGAGAGATCTTTCTCTCTCGGTGTTTTCCGCCCCGTAGAGGCGGCGGAATCTTTCTATGGTCGCTCTCTCAGTCTTAGGGTTTCGGGAGGATGATATACGCCAGAGGGGAGAGGCTGGAGTGGGCTAGGGTGGCCACACCACCTGCTGGCGCTACCAAGGGTTGCCCCGCGCCAGAGCATGGTGTGGGTCCCTTGTGGCCCATCTCCACTCCGTCTTCTAGCATCCTCAGTCTTCTGGAAAAATAGGATTTTCTGTATATTTTCCCGGATTTTCTGATCTTCGCGAATTTTGCCTCCAAAAAGCACCTTTTCCATCAGAATCTTAACTGCAGCGGTCCATGCTCCAAAAGTCTTCAACCATGCAAAAACATATGAAATAACATAAGTATCACCTCTCAATACGAAATATATCAATGAATAATAGTGAATTAGGACATAGAATAGTGATGCAAAATGGACGTATCAACTCCCCCCAAGCTTAGACTTCACTTGTCCTCAAGCAAAACTGAGCTCAATAAACATGGCCTCAGGTTTATGGAGTGAAGAGTCGATAAAAGAATACGGACAAGAAGCATCACATTCATCAAATACATAGATCATAATAGAATACAACTCACTATTATATAACTCAACTTGTAATGAGTAAAGCAAACACAATAAAGATACAAAAAGTGAATCATAATTGGTAATGGCAAACTTAGCTCTTGGTCGAAGAATAGTTGATAATTTCCTGGAGTTCACAAATAACTAGTTTTCAAAGAAAGCTTTCAAATTAGTAAACATCAAGATAACATCAATGTGCAAAGCAAGGAACATAAGAGACATGATTGAATAAATCATCAGATGAATGAATGAAACACAACAACTCAAAATACTTGCTGAGGTAGAAGGGAATAGGTTTACTGACTCAACTAAAAAGTAGAAGAAAGGCCCTTCGCAGAGGGAAGTAGGGATTGCAAGTCTCATAAAGAGCTCCCAAAAATTATGATACTTACTAGCTTTCAGCTCTCATTGCCCCTATCATAGGCATCTTTTGGTGGTTAAGGTTACAGTGACACAACTAAGAGGATATGCTTGACAAGTTATAAATTGAAGTCCCATGCCCCTTACTTATGAGTACCGAACCTCATGCTACTCAACTTCAGTCACGAGTAAGCTCTTGTCATTGTAAATACATGTGTATCATTGAGAACCACCAACAGGGTACCCCTTGCACATGACACAGGAGCTATCCCATAATCAAAATGACAAGGCAAGTAGACAGTGAGCATCTCAGCGATCTTTTTATTTGCTATTTGCATAAGTTTTTATTGAGGATGCTTCATAGAATGCTCACTATAGTTATGCTGCAAGTGTCCACCATGATTAGGCATGGCTTAGGCTAGAGGCCCAGGTGTTTCTCTAACATACATATAAACTCCATGATCTTACAAGTTCCACTTTTATTTCACACCGCCAGGATCCATAGGCAAAAGAATCATGATATCAACTAGGTACAAGTACCAATGAAGTGTTGAAAGCGGTCCCCATGATACATGGTTCTGCTAACTTCAACTCATAAAGCGCAAGCATATACGCAACAAAGAAGGACCCAATGGTTCAGGTTATTAAATGCAAGAAGGTAAGGTGTGCCATCAAGTTCATGAGAGCTTTACTCACTAATTTTCGCATAACAAGTTTAATTTGGGAGGTAGATAAAACAAGAATTTACTTGGAATAGCAATAATTCTACTAGGTAGGTATGGTGGACACAAATGGAAAAGGTTTTGGTTTAGAGGAGGTGGATGCACGAGAAGATACCCTCTCAGTATAGGTTTTGGCCAGCAAGGCTGGGTAGCAAGTATAAGAGTTGAAGGAAACAAACAAACATACAGGTGATAAAAAAACATGCAATCTTCCTTGGAAGCACGAAAGATCTTAACTAGAGAGTACTAAACTTAAGAGAAAATCAAGAAATAAAGATGATGAAATTATTTTTCTTTAGAGTACTTCTATCTTTTCATTCGACTCTCAAAAATAGTGTTGCTACTGACCGAGCCAGGTTTGCCAAAACCAACTAAATTAACTCAATGATCCCAAAGTGATACCTATACTAACAACAAGATCAATCATATAACCAGGAATTGAAAACTAATATAAGCTATGCAAAAGACTGAATGATAGAATTTCTCACTAATAATCCTAACGGCAACTCACACCAAGGGATACATATCTAACGAGCGAGGGGAAACTTCCATAATGCAATACTATATAATAACTCCTCTATTCATGATATGACTCTACTAATAAGGTAAAAAGATAGAAGACAGTGATGTGATACCGTGGCACTCCCCCAAGCTTGGAACAAACGAAGGGGATGCCAAACCTGATGACGAATTACTCCTTTGGCAGTGGTGGTATCCTCTCGATGAGCTCTTTGATTAGTTTCCCCAAGTCTTCAATCTCGAAGGTGAGAGTACGAATCAACTCCTAGTTGTGCTCAATACTGCTCATAATCATTTCAGTTTGTGGATCCCAGCTCTTGTGATTCTTTTTGAATTCTTCCCTCTTGGAGTCTTCTTTTCCTGCATGGTTATGGATAAAGTTATGGAAGGGATTCTTGGTGTGTGGAGGAAGTGATCGTTGAGCCAAACTATGATGAGGAGCTTTTCCCCTAGTCTGCATTCGTGCAGTCCTTCTAAGCCTGGCAGGTTTCGTCACCACTCCAATGCTTGCAATGGTAGTGTTGGTGTTCAGATGTTGGCTTTGCTCCCTTTCACCTTCACTCTTGATCTCCTTCTCCTTCCCGGGGTCTTGGAGGTCTTCATCCATAGGCTCCTTCCCTTTATCCTTGGCGGACACCATTGTGTTTCTAAGCTTTCAAAGAGTATGTCCTGGCAGAAATAGATCGAAAAAAAAACACGACGAAAACATGATATACGAACCTCGGGGGATCCAAGGGGTTATATATTACGAAGTTTCATGTCAAAAGGAAGGTACTGGGAGAAAACGAGTCGGAGCCGGAGTCCGGGGTGGACTCACCACCTGGTGGCGCGGCCAGGGGAGGGCCCGCGCCACAGGGTGGTGTGAGACACCCTGGCTCCGTTTCCGTCCCTTTTTCTCTTCATAGCTTCCCTTATTGACTGAAAACTGCAAAAATATAGTTGGATTGTATTTTCGCAGAACTTTCCTTACCAGAACTGTTACCTATTTGAAAACAGACTCTGCAGGTCTCTAAATTTGGTATCTAGTGGATTCTTCCGGAGTCACCACTTGAATAACATCAATATCTTCATCTTCATACACTTATTACTTGAGTCATAAAACCCTTCTCTTTCTTATTACCCGATTATCTCCACTTCCTAGAAATTTCTTTCACACAAAACTTCACACAGTTCTCATTAGCAACATTAGTATAAGTGAAGTGATAGACCCTTTTGCGTCCACTTTCAACTGAAAACCATCAAAAAAAAAGCTACTGTAGCAACTCCTTCCGAAAACCCAAAAACAATTCAAAAAGGAAATCGAATAAAGAAGCAAATGCAAAAGTGGCAAAATCTGTCAAAACAGACAAGCAGGTAAAGATCAATTTTTTCGAAAATCTTCTGTTGCTCAAATGAAAAGGTGCAAAACTAACGAAAGTTAAATAACAACCTGGGACAGAAGCACAAAAAATTACAGCTCAATCCGACATACAGAGATCTCTCACGGATATTTACGATGAAGCACAGAAATTCTGTTTCGGGACAGCAACTTCCCCAAATATTACTTCTCTCTCATTAGAGGTTGATCTTGACACAAAAACCAAACAAAACGGATAAGGAGAGATTATTACCGAAGTAATAACTTCCAAGACTCAAAGAAACAAACACAAACTGAAGGCAAAAACAAATTGGGTTGTCTCCTGAAAAGCTCTTTCTTTATAGCCATTAAGATGGGCATGACAATTTCGAAGATGCTCACATAGGAATATGAATTGAGGTGAAAGAGAGCATTAACAAGCAAAAATACACACTTTTAAGTCTAACCCACTTCCTATGCAAGGGAATTTTGTAAACAAACAAGTTGTTGAAACCAAAGGCTACTTGCATAAGAAGGCAAAAGAAGTACAACATAAAAACTTTCAGCATAAAACGAGGAAACTTGATATTATTGATATGCATAAGAACACTTTTTCGTCTCTCATAGTTAGTATCATGCATAAACTTAACAATATAGCTATCACAAGGACCATCATAGCAATGATCACTTATTCTAACAGAAAACATAAGAATATTAGCTCTCATAACACTACTTTGTGAAACAAAATTAGAGGTATCCTTACAAAGGAGTGTGTCCCTCTTTTTCATATTTAGTGACAACGTCTTTCACATTCACTATTATAGGTTCATCAACCATTTGTTTATCAGGTTCAACAGCTTTATTCATACTTTCATATACCATACTAGCCATCATAGAATGTTCCTTTATCTTAACTGGGAAAGGCATTTTCTCAATATAAGGTTCGGGTAAAACATGATTAGCAGTATAAACTTCAGTATTTCTTGCAGGAACACTCTTAGCAACATCTTTATAAGGTTCATGATACTTATTCCACTTCTTTTTAGGCACTTCAATGTATGAAGCAAAAGCTTTAAAATAAGAAGCAGTAGCTTGAGAGTCTAGACCATAAGCATTTTTTATATTTTGAAAGTCATCTGTTCCCATAAAAGATTCAATGCATTCATAATCATAATTTATACCTGACTTTCTAACTTTGTCATTCTCCCAAGCTTCAGCATTGTCTTGAATATGTTCCAGAAGATCCCATTTAGCTTCTTCTTCCATGCGAGTGAATGATCCAGCACAAGAAGCATCCAATAAATCTTTATCATGCAAAGAAAGCCTTGCATAAAAGTTATTGATAATAATATTGTTGGGGAGCTCATGAATGGGACATTTGAGCATTAGTAACTTCAGTCTCCCCCAAGCTTGAGCTGTACTCTCTCCATCAAGAGGCCAAAAGTTGTATATTTGATTCCGATCTTTATGAATCTCACTAGGAGGATAAAACTTTAAATAAAAGAGAGGAACTATTTCCTCCCATTCCAGAGCTTGACCATTCTTCAGCAGCTTATACCATTCCTCAGCTCTTCCTTTCAGTGATAATGATAATAACTTCTTCTTAACTAGATCTGTACTGATACCTACACACTTGAACAACCCGCATAATTCGTGTATAAAGAGTAACTGATCACCAGGATGGAAAGTTCCATCCCCAACATAGTAGTTATCCATAACACGATCAATAATTCTTGTAGGTATTTTGAAAACATCATTCTCAGTAGGTGGTGGCTTATATACTACCTTAGGAGTGGTAGTAGCATTACCAAATAAGAAACTTAGCGAATTATCCATAACGAAAATAAAGCAACTTGCAGAAGTAAACAATACTCACAATAGAAGTTTCCTTTACCAGTTCCACTCTCCAATAGCGCTTCACTCCCTGGCAACGGCGCCAGAAAATAGTCTTGATGACCCACAAGTATAGGGGGTGTATCGCAGTATTTTCGATAAGTAAGAGTGTCGAACCCAACGAGGAGCAGAAGGTGCTGGCTAGTGGTATGGATCAGGAATTCTCTACAAATACTTAGCAAACGGATTCTTAGGGGTTTTTGATAAAGCAAGTAAACAAAGTACGAGTAAATAAAAGATAGTAGGAATAAATGCAGCAAGTGCCCCAATCCTTTATGCAGCAAAGGACAAGCCAGTTGTATTACTTAAGATGACCAAACATTCTCGAGGACACATGGGAAGACCGTCAAGTGCTTTTGCTTCATATAGTTGATTAATATTCTTTAGCTTGCCAAGTGTTGTGTGGGTGAACCTGTGCTAATGAACCGCCCCATCCAGAACTAATACATACCTTTGATTAAACCCCTTGCAATCATCCGTAAGAACAAGAAAGTAATTAAGGTAGAAACCTAACCATAGCTTTAAACTCTAAGACCCTTACGTCCCTTGTGCAATGGTTTCCTAACGGGGGTTCAGGTTTATGTCACTCCGGCAACCCCTACGATTAGTATCCAAATACACAATGGATTCCCCTAGGCCCATATAGGTGAATGTCATGTAGTCGACGTTCACATGACACCACTAGAAGAAGTACACCACAACTTAAATAACAATCTATTGAATCTTTCTCAACACAACTCCACTACTATCAACATGACTTCTCCCATGTCCTCAAGAACAAAACGAACTACTCACAAGACATCATATGGATCTGATCAGAGATGGAATAATGATGTATAACAATCTGAACATAAACAATAATTCAACGGTTCACTGAATAGCATCAACTACAAAGAGTAATCAACACCGAGAAAGTTTCCCCTATGAACTAATGCAAGATTCAACCAATTGTTACAGCAATATGGAGATGGTGATGAGGCTGCTGATGGTGATGATGGTGGTGATGATGATGATGGTGGTGATGATGATGATGATGATGCCGATGAAGTCCAGCTTGATGGTGGTGTTGATGGCGACGATCTCCCCTCTCCGGGAAGGAATTCCCCCGTCAGAAATCAGTCTGCCGGAGAGATCTTTCTCTCTCGGTGTTTTCCGCCCCGCAGAGGCGGCAGAATCTTTCTATGGTCACTCTCCTAGTCTTAGGGTTTCGGGAGGATGATATACGCTAGAGGGGAGAGGCTGGAGTGGGCCAGGGTGGCCACACCACCTGCTGGCGCGGCCTAGGGCTTCCCGCGCCAAGGGGTGGTGTGGGCCCCCTCTGGCCAATCTCCACTCCGTCTTCTGGCATCCTTAGTCTTCTAGAAAAATAGGATTTTCCGTATATTTTCCCAGATTTTCTAATCTTCGTGAATTTTGCCTCCAAACAACACCTTTTCCATCAGAATACTGACTGCAGCGGTCCATGCTCCAAAAGTCATCAACCATGCAAAAACAGATGAAATAACATAAGTATCACCTCTCAATACGAAATATACCAATGAATAATAGTGAATTAGGACATATAATAGTGATGCAAAATGGACGTATTAGGGACATCGGTAAGAACCCTTTCTTAGACGATTCCATGTTGAACTTTTTCAATACTTTGTCCAAATATGTACTCTGACTCAATCCAATGAGCCAACTTGATCTATCTCGATATATCCAGATTCCTATTATGTAAGTCGCCTCACCCAAGTCTTTCATCGAAAACTCTTTTCCAATGATTCCTTGTTTTCTTGGAACATCTTGACATCATTTCCAATCAGTAATATGTCATCCGCATATAAGATCAGAAAGTTTACTTTGCTCCCACTAAACTTCTTGTATAAACAAGAATCATGATCACACTTGATGAAACCAAATAATTTTACTACCTCATCAAAGCGAATGTTCTAACTCCGAGATGCTTGCTTCAACCCATCAATGGATTTCCGAAACTTGCATACCTTGTCAGCTTTAGGAGGATCGACAAAACCCTCGGGTTGCATCATATACACGCCCTCGGTTAAATTTCCATTAAGGAAAGCCATCTTGACATCCATCTGTCCTATCTCATAGTCGAAATAGGTTGCTATAGCTAACATGATCCGAATTGGCTTAAACATCGCTACAGGTGAGAAAGTCTCATCATAGTCAACTCCTTGAACTTGTCAGAAACCCTTCACGACAAGCCGTGCTTTATAGATAACATTTCCATCCATATCAGTTTTCTTCTTAAAGACCCATTTGCACTCGACGGGTCTTGCAACGTCTGGCACATAACCAAGATCCAAATTTGATTTTCATCCTTGGACTTTAACTCGGAACTCATGGCTCCATTCCACGACCTAGAGTCAGAACCCACCATCGCTTCCGAATAAGTTGTCGGCTCATCACTGACCAATAGTAATACATCACGCACACTTCGCAATCTTGCCGATCTTCGTAGTGTAGGTGAAACTGCAGGCTCAACTACCACAACCGGCTCAACCTCCAATGCTTTTGCTGTCTCGCTACTGGTCGGTTCCTCTCGAATTTCTTTGAGCTGCACCTTGCTCCCACTGACTCCCCGACTGAGAAACTCTTTCTCCAGGAACACACCGTTCCGAGCGACAAACACATTGCCCTCTTCTCGGTTTTAGAAGTAGTAACCCGAGGTTTCCCTTGGATACCCCACGAAAATACACTTATCTGACTTGGCTATCAGCTTGTCCGACTAAATTCTCTTGACAAAAGCTTCACAACCCCAAATATTAAGAAAAGACAAACTCGGTTTCTTTCCAGTCCACATCTCATGCGGTATCTTCTCTACCGACTTTGATGTTACTCTATTTAGTGTGAACTCTCTAGTTTCTAGGCAATAACCCCAAAATGATAAAGGCAGATCTGTCCAACTCATCATTGATCGTACCATGTCCAACAAGGTCCGATTCCTCCGTTCCGACACACCGTTTCTCTGTGGCATTCCCGGAGGAGTGAGTTGGGGAACTATTCCACAACTCTTCAGATGATCATCAAACTCATGGCTCATGTACTGGCCTCCTTGGTCCGACTAAAGAAACTTAATTTTCTTGCCGAGTTGATTATGTACCTCATTCTAGAATTCCTTGAAGTTATCAAATGCTTCCAACTTATGTTTCATCAAGTAGATATATCCATACCTACTTAAATCATCAGTGAAGGTAATGAAGTACTCATAACCACCACTGGCTGTCATGCTCATCGGGCCACATACATCACTATGTACTAGTCCCAATAAGTCGGACGCCCTTTCACAACTCTTTGCAAAAGGTGTCTTGGTCATCTTGCCAAGTAGGCAGGATTCACATGTCTCGAATGAATCCAAGTTGAACGAAGTTAGGAGTCCATCATCATGGAGCTTCTTCTTGTGTTTTCCAACTTATATGACCAAGCGGATAATGTCAAAAGTAAGTCATATTCAGATAATTTGGTTTCAACCTGTTCACATTTATATTATAGATAGACTCACCATCAAGATTCAGAATAAATAACCCATCCTAGACGGGTGCAAAGCCGTGAAACATATCATTCAAATACAAAGAATAACCATTATTCTTAATATTAGACTCATAGCCTTGTCTCATCAAACATGAGGTAGAAATAATATTTTGACTAAGCACTGCAACATTATAACAATTATTCAGCTCCATTAAGAATCCATAAGGTAAATGAAGTTGCATCGTGTCGACTTCCAACGCAGCGACTCTCGCTTTGTTGCCGACTCGAATGTCAACCTCGCCTGTCACCATGCTCCTAGTTCTCACCAGTCCCTGCAATGAGTTGCAGATGTGAATAACTGATCCAGTATCATATACCCAAGAACCACCAGGTGCATCAGAAAGATAAATGTCTATAACATTGCAAACAAGCGTACCAGAGCCAGAAGTTACACCTCCACTCTTGGCTTTGTCAGCCAGATATTTGCTACAATTCCTCTTCTAGTGTCCATCTGCCTTGCAGTAAAAGCAAGTGGGTCCGGCTGCAGGAGATGGCTTAGTCCCTGAGGAAGCGCTTTGGACCGGGTCCTGAGCCTTGCCTCATGACTTAGCCTTCTTCTTAGTGCAAGAACTCTACTTGAACTTATCCTTATTCTACACCATCAACACATGACTGGCGCCTTTCTTGAGATCCGCCTCAGCCTGCTTGAGCATACCATGTAATTCAGTGAGCTTCTTATCCATACGATTCATGTGGTAGTTCAATATGAACTGACCATACACACTAGGAACAGAGTTTAGATTATGTTTGTAGCGAACTCTTCGCTAGTGTGGTAGCCTAGCCTTTCCAGAGACTGCATGTAACCAACCATCTTGATTACATGCAGGCTCAGTGGATCAACATCCTTAAGCTTGCATCTCAACAACGATACCTCTCAGCCTTTGCCTAAGCCTAGAACATACTTTTGAGGCTTTCGATCATATCGTAGGCCTCAACATTCTCGAACTGCTGCTACAAGTCCGGTTCCATGTGAGCAAGCATAAGACAGCTAATCTCCGTACACTCATCACAAGTCCTACGGTAGGGATTTGTGGCTGCGACAGTCACATTCTCATTCGGCTCATCTGGAAGTGGGTTGTCTAGGACATGGTCCCTCTTTTCTTGCTTGAGAACAATTCTTAGATTATGATACCAGTTTGTGAAGTTAGTTCCATTTAGCTTAGTGATTTAGGATCCATTGATCTACAACAACCAAAATTATGCTAGGTGCCATTGGATCACCAGTTGCTTAGTGATTCAGCAAAATTGGAAATCTGAGAGAGACTGCTAGGTGCCATTGATCTACAACAACCAAAAATATGCAAAACACTTCAGACATGTATCCATAAAAGAGCAAGCCTATTAAACATTTTAATACTTATGCTCCCACTAGAACCAACACCGCACCAATGGTTACTTAGTGATTCAGGATCCTAAATAAGCAAGCCTACTTGTGAGTTTTATTATCACCACTAGCCGTCAGGTGATCTAGGTAGACAACTCCTTATCAATCACAGCTCATACGACTCCTTTTGGATGAGTGGCATCACATGCCCCGGCTCCCATCCGACTTTCCCCGATTCCTACAACCGTTGTGATAGACCCGTCTAAATTACCAAGTGCTTCCACTGTAAGAGTCCGACTTGAACCCACTTAGTCGGAAATAATTGATATCACCTCAATTTTATGAGCCCACTACCAAAAATGTCAAAGTTGTGATGGTGTAGCACTGCCGGGGAAACCGACTAGACCTTCTTTGAGGGATTACTTTCTACCAACTATCTAATAGAGGTAAAACAGAGACAGAACAATAACACAAAATAAGGCAATTATAATGTAAAATGGTATGGCTCTCTTCATGGCGATCTCCATCTCCATAAAGCTTGTAATTCGACTCGTGTCAAATCTTGTCACGTGTCGTCTTACTCCATGTAGCCGACTTGTACATCGACTTGCAAACCATCCGGGTTCTCCAAACAGCTACACTATCTAGTAAAGTAAATTACATAGAGAATCCGAAACATAGGTCATTATACAATAAAATGATAGCACCTAGGCTCTAGTTGGTTGAAAAAAACCGTGATACGCAGATCACGTATGGGTTACACACATCACATGCATATAAGCCATACCATCCACAACATCATCTTACAAAAACAAGTTATGCATAGATATGATATCTACCGGCGTTGTGAAACTCGCAATGACATCGAAGGCGCTACGACAGGGCGAAGACGGCGATCCCTCGGGGGTGCAGGCAGCGCCCGACGATCTTTCTGGAAATGCAGATCTCATCTGCATTCTGAACATGGATTTCTTCATCGGATAAAACAATTTTACCCAAATCCGACCCGTACTACGATCCAACTAAACTCTTTGATCTTCGATCACCGCATCCGGATTTACGTGTCACAGTCTACCCTGATGGCGGAAGACGACCGGTAGGGGTATGTCGTTCCACGACCATAGCAGTATGATCACGAAAACCAGATCATCTAATTCCTCGAGTATAGTTATTCCAATCAGCCTCGTACAAAACCGATCTATCTCATACATCAACCACCAAACAACAATTAGATCCAATCTAACGCCAACCGCATATCACATATGCATGGTCTCGAGCATAAAACTAGAAGCTAACGCTCGGATACCACTATTGGGCCACGTAGACATACACAAAACATTTCTCAACCTGGTGATCCCAAGATCTAGCTTAGGTAGAATGGCACGAGTATTACCACTAGACGCGCAGTTGCGGAATCGATGAAGCACGTCGCTTGATGCAGTGCAATCCTCACGATCCGTTCTGATCCACGATCGTCAAAGTGCTTAATGTACATTACCTCCGCTAGTATCCACACGTACGAGGAGCGCTGGTTGTGGACTGCTAGGTCTGGTACAGCTGTTGGACTCAACTTGAGCTAGGGTTTCCAACACATGGAATGACCTAACCGTGTACTCTAAGAACCTGCGCCCCATATTATATAGCGAGTGAAAGTGGGCTCCACTCAGTTGTGGCCCATTCACTAAATGGCCTATATTAGTCACTGCGAGTCTAACTCACTAACTCAGTCCGTTTCCTATTCGGGTCCAACCCAAAATTTCTCCCACTCTTTAGTGTGTGATCGGACAGGCTCATGGTGACTCGGACACGATCCAAGTCTCACTCGTGACCGATCAGTCGGTAGTAGATCCTAGAAGAACGTGTCGACTCCCAAGTACTAAAGAGTCATGACGACATACCTTCTAATACAAATTTCGTCCAAGTCCCTTTTGCCTCACAATATGCCTTGTCGAACTATAGACAAACAATCGTCATCCCTTAAATAGTTCGACTCGCTTTATCGATCCGAGATAAGTTATTCATCTGACTAACTCTTAGTCGATCGCCTCAGTTAACAGTTAACCGAGTCGCGCATGGCCATGCTTTCCAAATCATATCCAATGTTTGATAGAACCTAAGTCGGTGATCCACAACTCGGATTGTGCAATAACCTCAGGTCTAAGGATTACATTGATTGAGACATACAAATGACGACTTGTTAGTTGTACCTCAATATGGATCAGTCCGACTCGCTAAATAATTTTTTTAGTCTGCTGAAGGCAGGTAGAAGACGAAGAAGGGCATTTTTCCCAGCTAGCTAGGATGATGAACTCATGCATATATCTTTGTGTGCTTATGTTAATCAAATGAATTTCGAGACTATGTGCCAAAACAAGATATAAATAGAATCCACATATTGAAAATGATATTCACCTTAGAGTTCATTACATTAATACAAGATAGATTGAATCCAAACATCGATCTCATGTTATTATTGCAAAAATTACGACCAAAAATACATCCACAAATCCAACTACTTTTAGAGCATGAAATTAGCTAATATATAGAAATGAGAGTTGAAAGGATGAAGTTACTCACCTTTTGGAACCTTTGGATAGATGGGGCTCCGCAAAATCTTGACAAATCTTGAGAAAAAATTGGGCATGAACTCCAGCTTGAAGGAATAAAGAGAGAGGAGCCACCAGCTTGAAATGGTGGTTCGAGCAGCGGAAGGAGATATAGTTGGGCTATTAGTCCTGGTTTATGTCCAGAACAGGGACTAAAGAGTCCATCTTTAGTCCCGGTTCGTTTAACAAACCAGGAGTAAAGGTTCTGGCACCGTCCCCAACCTGCCTGAAACCCTTTAGTCCCGGTTTGTTACATAAGCCGGGACTAAAGGGTCTGTTCGAACCGGGACTAATGTCGGCCGCCCCATGCGGCCATTTCTAGCCGTTGGGACCGGGGCATTAGTTCCGGTTTGTAGCAAAACCAAGACTAATACCCCTGGACGAAAGGTCCATTTTCTACTAGTGTTCTTTATTTTTCCAACCCATGTATTGTTGATAAGCTAGCAAATGTTGGTGTAAGTATGGGTAAGTCTGTTGAAGAATTTAATCTTTCTAGTTCTGTTTTGAGACATATGGAGGTTGATCGTTTAACGATTACTCCTAAGGTTTCTTTTGTTCCTGAGTCTTCACCGATGGAGGATCAGGAGTTGCATGCCACAGTAGATGGAAAACTCCTCTCTCACTTAGTTGGTGAAGTGTTAGAGGTGGACTTTGATGAGATTGGGCTGGGTCCATTATATGAGCTTAAAGCTTCTGGTCGAAAATCAAAGAGCCAAAAATCTTGCAAGAGGTCACGTGTATCCAAATATCCTATTGTTTCTCAATGAATGTCATGTTTTCAAATAGCAGATGTCTTCGTGACTTGGCTAAACATTTGTTCTTTGCCGATTGTGTGAGAGATTACAATTTTGATTTTTTGGGTATTTCTAAGACTGGTAGACGTGATTTATCACAAGCCTTACTCAATCGCCTTTCTGGTGGAGTAGACTTTACGTGGGTATCTGGCAAACCATTCTATGGAGGAAGTATGTTGGCTCTAAGGCGGTGTCTCAAGTGGTTTGGAAACCTGGTGATTCACACTTTTGGGCTGGACTAATGGCTTCCAAAAAACATTTCTTCCATTTTGGTGTTTTCAATATTAAGGATGGATCATAGATTAGGTTCTGGGAAGATAAATGGTTTCACCAAACTTATCTTAGTGAACAATATCCAGCTCTATATTCGATTGTTAGGCCCAAAGGGGATATACTTTCCACCGTATTGGAATCTAATCCTCCTAATATGTCTTTCAGAAGGAGTCCCGTAGGCCCTAGACCGGTATCTTGAAACAATCTTTTATTACAATTATCCACAATACACCTGTCGGAGGGTGTGGACGAGTTCAAATGGAAATTACTAGAGAATGCTAAATTTTCCGGTGACTCAATGTATATAGCTTTGATCCAACCTGATATTCCTGTCGATGATAATAGTAAAATTTAGAAGATGAAATTACCCCTTAAAACAAAGATATTCACTTGATATCTCCGTAAACGGGTAATTCTTACAAAAGACAATCTTGTTAAGAGGAATTAACATGGAAGTACATAATGTGTTTTTTGTCACCATAATGAGACAATCCGATATTTATTCTTCCAATATAAATTTGCTTGTGCTATATGGTCAATCATCCAAGTAGCCTCTGGTTTATTTCCTCCACGGTCGGTGGACAATGTATTTGGTAACTGGTTACATGAGATACAAGATAAATACGGGAATTTGTTTAGGGTGGGAGCGATAGCCATTATTTGGTCGCTTTGGCTATGTTGAACTGACAAGATTTTTAATAACATTATTGTGTCTTCTTCCCTACAGGTTATCTATCGGGCTATGGCTATCCTCCGATCGTGGACTACTCTCCAAAGTATGTTGTTTCGTGACCTGTTTGTGGAGGGGTGTATACGATTGGAGGACACGACGGGGATGTAGAGGTTATCTCAGTCGTGCAGAGTGGTTGGCCATCGAAAAAGTGTACCGAGTGGTCGTGCAGAGTCGTGCAAAATGGTTGGCCATTGAAAAACCTTGGTTTCATTAAAAAAGGTTCATAGAAAGATCAGCATCCGACATAATCGAGTTGATATTTTTAGTTAAATACGTCAGTTGTTTAGAATCTTTTCCGGACAAACAATATAGTAGGACAACAGCTTTGTGATTCCTATGCGCACGTGACATGGGTAGACTCCAGTGGACATGACGTACACAGTTTGGTCTCAGTGTCCTGCCCACTGTAGATGTTCTCTCAGTTTGAAATAATGTACCGACTTCAAATCAGTGTCATT
Organism: Avena eriantha; assembly: GCA_910589775.1. NCBI lineage: Eukaryota > Viridiplantae > Streptophyta > Magnoliopsida > Poales > Poaceae > Avena > Avena eriantha. The sequence continues at coordinate 70,014,878 of OU342744.1, read as the reverse complement.
AAAAATAGCTCCACTGAAAGATCAGCATCCTAGATTTGTCAGGTGATATTTTTAGTAAAATATGTCAGTTGTTTAGAATCTTTTCCCGACAAACAATATAGCAGGACAACAACTTTGTGATTCCTATGCGCATGTGATATGGCTAGACTCCAGCGTACACGATGAACTCAATTTGATCTCAGTGCCCTGCCAATGTAGAGGTTCTCTCTGTCGAAATCAGTGTCATTAAAAAAAGGTAGACGTCCACGTGAGCAACTGCACGAATCTGGCAGTTTGATCTGGCAGATTGTCGGACACGTGCAAGGATGGGGCCTTCGAGGTGCTGACCTGATCGCTTATATTTCAAAATTTCAACCGGCAGGGATAGTGGCACTTCGCATATAAGTATCAGATCTTCACCATAGTCTGTCCATCCAGGTTCTTTGTTCTATATGTTTAGTTCTTTGTAAACAAGAGTACAAAACATATGATCAATATGTTCTTCTGATCCAAAAGTGAACACTTATCACCACCACCCTAGTTAAAATAGTTTCTCCAGAAGTTTGACAAATGAAAACATTAACTCAAAACTAGTACTCCCTCCGACCCATATTACTTGACTCGAATTTGTCTAGATTCGGATGTATCTAGATATATTTTAGTACTAGATACATCCGAATCTACAAAAATCCAAGTCAACTAATACAGGTCGGAGGAAGTAGCTTTTATGAAGTCAAGCAGCGACGCCGTTGACACGTTCTGGAGGTTGAAGATGAAGTTCATCTCATTTATTTTCATTTATTTTTCGTTTTTGTTGAGGTGTCTGTTACGGTTTGCTGTTTCTTTTAATGCCAAAGTCCTATTCGCAAAAAAAATTACTTAACACACAATGTTTTTAATTTAAACAATGCCGAAATTTTTTCTTTTTTATTAATTAAGGACACGAGTCTTGATAGGGAAAAGGTATTCGAAAAAGTTTATCTCACCGGATTACTCTCACGTTACTACAGAACGCACGTGATTGGCTCTCGTGGTGGCTCAAGCCTCGCCTCTCCCTTAATGATCTCAAATAGAATAGGCAAAGGATCGGATTTTACTAGTATGAAATACCCTTCCATTCCACATAAATAGCGACGCATGTTAACGTTTCATTTTCATGCCATGTGGGTCATCAAGCCCCCTGTCCAAAGCAGCTTGATCTGGGCCACCACAGTGCTCAAAGCCTAGTCCTGATGATTCTTGTCCGTGCCGCAGCTCGTGGCGGCGGATGGATCCACAAGAAACAAATGGTGGGGGTCGCAGTGCACATAGCACCATTTGGCCCGCCACGCATCCCACTTGGAGTTGAAATTAAAGGCGATGTACTCCCCGGAGAGGTTGTCTCGAAGGTGAAAGGTTAACCATCGGAGATGTTCTCTAAGTCAACACGGGGTTGCTAGAAGTTTCGATAAAGGACCACCGATGGCCTGATCCAACGAATCCCTCACATAAGTGAGCAAAGATTGGCAGGGCTAGTATGGCGTTTGGCTGCATTTGTTCCAGACGAAGCCCAGACGACTCCATCATGGCAAAGAACTTGGAGTAGGCTAGCACCAATCTCATCTTGAGGAAGCACCCTAACAATGGCAAGTCGTCATCCACCCTCTCCACGGTGCAGGTCTTGACCCATGTTGCCCCATTCTCGTTGTTTTCGCTTGTAGGGATATTCCTAGTGACGGTGTTGAGAAAAGACTATCGGGAAATTTGAAACGTAGCGCCGCTAATATGGCGCCGCTGGTAAATATTACTATTGTCCATGCCACGGTAACTAGCATACCGAGGTGTTACTATAGTGAACACCGCTAATTGTATTACCGGTGGCGCGGGAAGAGCACACCCTTTGTATTTGTTCGATACTATGGGTGTCTAGTGCTCGCATGCTCCCATTAACTATCGTCTACCTATTGTGTTTGCACACCACGTCTCCGAAACCATATGAACATCCGCTGATTAACTGACCATCAGAGTGGCCATTGGCTTGCTCCCTTCCTCCAAGAGAATTCTCTCTCTCTCTCGTTAACACTGAGAGGTTGCTCCAATACTCTGGAATTGCCTACCCCTAAACGACAAAGCTCTGCTAGAACAAGATAACCGGACGCGTGGAATATTTGGAGGGATCATCGCTTTGATCCTACCTCGAGCTCTTCACCAATAACTTAATTGGTGAAAGAACCACCTCTCAACATTGGTGTGTTCTAGATCTGATCTATCTTGTTGTCGGAGATTAAGGTCCCGTGAAGTAACAATGGGTCTAACAAACCCTAGATTCACAAGGGGGATGAACATGCGTCTAGACCTTCTCGGCGACAAGGGAAGCGATGAAGCTCGCACATGAAAGAGAGTTGACTCGGTGGATTTTTACCCAGGTTTGGGAACCTTGTGAGGAGGTAAAGATAATTCTCCTTCGTAGTTGTATTGCTCGTGGTGCTTCGTGGGGGTAAGATGGAGGTTGCAACCTAGGGTTTCTGGTCGTAAGGATCCATCCCCTTCTAAGGAAGCGGTGGCTCCCTTTTATATTTGTGTCGGGCCTCTTCCCCCAATCTTTGGGCGGGAAGGGCTTCCACATTGCTGCCCAAGGGGAGCTGGTCTATGAGACTGCGTTACATGGCCTGGGTGTATGGTCTTCGGGAGGCAATAGTCTACCATAACACCGGAGTTGTCGGTGACGTATCCACCTTACACGATGCTGCCCACTGCCCCTTGCACCAAAGCAATAGGGGGGTCTTATTTACGTTGATGCCATTAGCCCTACTTTAGCAACGAAGAGGCCAGACATTGCCTCTTCTGTACTGAGGTGGTCCATGCAGTCTGCATGGTCATAGGACTGCCCGTTGAGCTTGTCGCATTTCTCCTTATAGAAAGATTACGAGCATACCCCTGAGAGGGGATCATATGGTCTCGCGGAGGATGGCAATGTCTCCTAGGGGTTGCCACTTTAGGGAACCCAGGTGCAACTCCTTGATGAAACAAACCTCGCGGGGGTCGCCCCTTCCTTCTCACTTACCCGATCTGGGCCGTTCGGTGGGGGCACGGACTTGGGAGACTTCTGTTGTCCGACGAGTGGGACCAGCAACCGGTGGGTCCTGTTAACCTCTATGCCAACGACCCCGACAGTAGCCCCCGGGCGCTTGCTCCGCACGTGTCCTTTGACGGATGCGAATGGGCAAGGGCCCAAGCGGTTGGTGGGGCCACTACCTCCGTGAGGGTCAAAGCGTGATCTCAACCGTGAGCATCTGGGTCATGCATACAAACCGGTTGCATACCACCCGACATCAGATTGGGAGTGATGACCCACAAGTATAGGGGGTGTATCGCAATATTTTCGATAAGTAAGAGTGTCAAGCCCAACGAGGAGCAGAAGGTGCTGGCTAGTGGTGTGGATCAGGAATTCTCTGCAAATACTTAGCAAACGGATATTTAGGGTTTTTTGATAAAGCAAGTAAATAAAGTACGAGTAAATAAAAGACAATAAGAATGAATGCAGCAAGTGGCCCAATCATTTTTGCAGCAAAGGACAAGCTAATTGTCTTACTTAAGATGACCAAACGTTCTCGAGGACATAGGGAAAGACTATCAAATGCTTTCGCTTCATATAGCTGATTAATCTTCTTTAGCTTGCTAAGTGTTGTGTGGGTGAACCTGTGCTAATGTACCGACCTTCCTAGGACTAATACATACTTGTGATTATACCCCTTGCAAACATCCGTAAGTAAAAGAAAGTAATTAAGGTAGAAACCTAACCACAACTTTAAACTATAAGACCCTTACATCCCTTGTGCAATGGTTTCCTAACGGGGGTTCAGGTTTCTGTCACTCCGGTAACCCCTACTATTAGTTGCCAAATACACAATGCATTCCCCTAGGCCGATATAGGTGAAGTGTCATGTAGTTGATGTTCACATGACACCACTAGAAGAAGTACACCACAACTTAAATATCAAACTATTGAATCTTTCACAACACAATTCCACTACTAACAACATGACTTCTCCCATGTCCTCAAGAACAAAACGAACTACTCACAAGACATCTTATGGATCATGATCAGAGATGGAATAATGATGTATAACAATCTGAACATAAACAATAATTCAATGGTTCACTCAATAGCATCAACTACAAGGAGTAATCAACACCAGGAAAGTTTCCCCTAAGAACTATGCAAGATGGATATGGTGATGAGGGTGCTGATGGTGATGATGATGATGAGGATCCCGATGAAGTCCAGCTTGATGGTGGTGTTGATGGCGACGATCTCCCCTCTCCGAGAAGGAATTCCCCAGGCAGAAATCTGTCCGCCGGAGAGATCTTTCTCTCTTGGTGTTTTTCGCCCCGCAGAGGCGGCAGAATCTTTCTGTGGTTGCTCCCCAAGTATTAGGGTTTCAGGAGGATTATATACGCTAGAGGGGAGAGCTATAGGTGGGCCAGGGTGGCCACACCACCTGGTGGCGCGTCCTAGGGTGGGCCACGCCAGGGGGTGGTGTGGGCCCCCTATGGCCCATCTCCACTCCTCCTTCTGGCTTCCTTCGTCTTCTAGAAAAATAAAAAAAATTGTATATTTTCCCAGATTTTCGGATCTTCTCGAATTTTTCCTCCAAACAGCACCTTTTCCATCAGAATCCTGACTGCAGCGGTCCATGCTCCAAAAGTCATCAACCATGCAAAAATAGATGAAATAATATAAGTATCATCTCTTAATATGAAATATATTAATGAATAACAGTGAATTATGATATATAATAGTGATGCAAAATGGACGTATCAACTCCCCCCAAGCTTAGACTTCGCTTGTCCCAAGCGAAACTGAGCTCAATAAACATGGCCTTAGGTTTATGGAGTGAAGAGTCAATAAAATAATACGGACAAGAAGCATCACATTCATCAATACATAGATCATAATAGAAGAAAACTCACTATTATACAACTTAACTTGCAATAATTAAAGGAAACACAATAAAGATACTTAAAGTAAATCATAATTGGTAATGGCAAACTAAGCTCTTGGTCGAAGAATAGTTGATAATTTGCTGGAGTTAAGAAATAACTGATTTTCAATGATAGCTTTCAAAGTAGTAGACAATAAGATAAGAGCAATGTGCAAAACAAGGAACATAAGAAACATGATTGAATAAATCATCATATGAATGAATGAAACACAACAACTCAAAATACTTGTTGAGATAGAAGGGGATAGGTTTACTAACTCAACTAAAAAGTAAAAGGAAGGCCCTTCGCAGAGGGAAGTAGGGATTTCATGTTTCATAAAGAGCTCCCAAAAATTATGATACTTATTAGCTTTCAGCTCTCATTGCCCCTATCATAGGCATCTTTAACTAATTAAGTTTAAAGTGATCAAATATGAGGATATGCTTGACAAATTGTAAGTTGAAAATCTCATGTCCCTTGAATACGAGAGCCGCTCCTCATGCTACTAAAGTTTAGTCACCTGTAAGTTCTTGTCATTGTAAGCACATGTGTATCATGGAGAACCGCCAACGAGTTACCCCTTGCCCAATGATACGGAAGAATCCCCATATCAAAATGACAAGGCAAGTAGACAACAAGCATCTCATCAATCTTCTTATTTACCATGGGAATATGGTACTTTTTTCTCTCTTTCCTCTTTTCATAATCGCTTTTCCCCTCCTTTTCTCAGTCTCTGTCTCTTTTTTTATTAGAAGAATGCTTCATTGATGCTCATTATGGTTACGCTGCAGGTTTCCACAATGTCCGCATCGATTAGACCAGCGGCCCAGGCGTTTCTCTAACACACATGCATAACTCCATGGACTTACAAGCTCTCCTTTCATTTCACACCGACAACATCCCTAGACAAAAGAACATGATATCAACTTGGTACAAAGTACCAGTGGAATGTTGAAAGCGTTCCCCATGATAGCATGGTTCTGCTAATTCACAACTCACAAAGCGCAAGCATATACGCAACATAGATGGGCACAATGGCTCAAGTTTATTAAATGCAAGAAAGTAAAGTGTGCCATCAAGTTCGTGAGAGCTTTAATCACTAATTTTCACATAACAAGTTTAATTTGGAAGGTAGATAAAAACATGAATTTACTTGGAATAGCAATGATGCTAATAGGTAGGTATGGTGGACACAAATGCCATAGGTTTTGGTTTTGAGGACTGGATGCACGAGAAGAATTCCCTCTCAGTACAGGTTTTTGGCTAGCAAGGATGGGTAGCTAGTATAAGAGTTGAAGGAAACAAACAAACATACAAATGATAAAGACAAACATGCAATCTTCCTTGGAAGCACAAAAGATCTTAACCAGAGAATACTAAACTTATGAGCAAATCAAGAAAGAAAGATGATGAAATTATATTTCTTTAGAGTACTTTTATCTTTTTCATTCAACTCTCAAAAATAGTGTTGCTATTGACCAAGCCAGGTTTGCCAAAACCAACTAAATTAACTCAATGATCCCAAAGTGGTACCAATACTAACAACAAGATCAATCATATAACCACGAATTGAAAACTAATATAAGATATGCAAAAGAGTAAATGATAGAACTTCTCATTAATATTCCATAACAGCAACTCACACCAAGGGATACATATCTAACGAGAGAGGGGACACTTCCACAATGAAAACCATCCTACACGATAACTTCTCTATTCATGATATGACTCTACTAAAAAGGTAAAAGATAGAAGATAGTGATGTGATACCGCGGCACTCCCCAAAGCTTGGAACAAACCAAGGGATGCCAAACCTGATGACGAATTACTCCTTTGGTGGTGGTGGTATCCTTTCATCATCGTCAGACTTCCAAGGTAAGGGCTTCCAATCAACAAAGGACATTGTGGTCTCCAGCATCCTGAAACTTGCAGCAACACTTATGCATTTAAACCTAACCTCATACTCATAGTTTTGATTTTGAATGTCGTAGAGCTGTGCTTGCATTTCGTTGGTTGTTTGGCGGAGTGAGAGGACTTCATCCTTGAGCTCAGCAGTCTCCTCTTGTTGCTCGGCGATGAGTTCAGAACAAATCTTATGGATGATATCCACTTCGTGTTCCGCCATCTTTTTGTACCTAAAGACTTCTTGCTCTAGTGCTTCCATCCTGTCCTCCAGACTTCCTTCACCTTTAGGGCCTTGAACCTCTTTTATACGGACCTCCCCATCCTCAAGAAACAACTCCTTGGGATGAATCTTCAACTCTCTCATGTATGGCTTGATGACATCCTATAAAGAATCTTCCTTGGCTGATCCAGAGGAAGACATTGTGGCTCCAAATCTAGGACTCTACCTATCAGAAACAGATCAAAATGAAAACACGACGAAAACACGATATACGAACCTCGGGAGATCCGGGGGATTATATATTATGAAGTTTCACATCAAAAGGAAGGTACTGGGAGAAAACAGGTCGGAGACAGAGTCCAGAGTAGCCACACCACCTGGTGGTGCGGCCAGGGGTGGGCCCATGCCACAGGGTGGTGTGAGCCACCCTGGCTCCGTTTCCGTCCCTCTTTCACTTCGTAGCTTTCCTTATTGACTAAAAACTGCAAAAATATAGTTGGATAGTATTTTCGCGGAACTTTTCTTACCAAAACTGTTACCTATTTGGAAACGGACTCTGCAGGTCTCTGAATTTGGTCTTTGATAATTTTTTCTGGAGTTATAACTTGAAAGGCATCAACATCTTCTTATAAGAATCTCGAGCAATATAGTGCTTCAGTCGCTGCTAATTCACTACTTGTGTAGTATTATCTTTTTAATAAGAAAATTTTATTGCTCCTGCACGGTATACTTCTTCAATAACGAAAGGTCCTTCCCATTTTGACAGTAGTTTTCGTACAAAAAATCTGAGACGAGACCTATACAATAGAACTTTCTCACCAACATGAAATTCTCTCTTAAGTATTCGCTTGTCATGCCATCTTTTAACTTTTTCCTTAAAGAGCCTAGCATTCTCATAGGCTTCACTCCTCCATTCATCTAAAGAACTTAGGTCAAATATTCTTTTTTCACCAGCGACCTTACAATTTCTATTGAGTTCTTTAACTGCCCAGTAAGCTTTGTGTTCTAATTCTAAAGGTAGGTGACAAGCTTTACCATAAACCATTTTATAAGGAGACATCCCCATATGGTTTTTGTAGGCAGTCCTATAAGCCCATAATGCATCATTCAAGTTTTTAGCCCAGTTTTGTCTAGATCTATTAACAGTCTTTTGCAAGATGGATTTAATTTCCCTATTTGATAACACTACTTGCGCTCTAGTTTGGGGGTGATAAGCTGAAGCAATTCGATGATTAACATCATATTTAGCAAGGGTCTTTCTAAAACCACCATGAATAAAATGAGAACATCTATCAGTCATGAGATACCTAGGCACTCCAAACCTAGGAAAGATAACATCCTTAAGCATTTTTAGAGAGGTCTCCCCGTCAGCACTCTTCGTAGTTATAGCTTCTACCCACTTAGTAACATAATCAACGATAACAAGAATATCAGTATAACCTTTTGAGGGATGAAACGAACCCATAAAGTCAGATCCTCAGCAATCAAAGGGTTCAATAACTAGAGAGTAGTTCATAGGCATTTCATTGCATCTAGAAATATTACCAACACGCTGACACTCATCACAAGATAAATTTTTTTTCTTGCATCTTTAAAAAGGGTAGGCCAGTAGAAACCTAATTGTAGCACCTTTTGCGCAGTTCTATCTCCTTCATGATGTCCTCCATAAGCACTACCATGACATTTACGAAATATCTCTTTTTGTTCATATTCTGGAACACATCTTCGCATAATACCATCCACTCCTTCTTTATATAAGTGTGGGTCATCCCAAAAATAATGCCTCAAATCGTAAAAGAACTTCCTACTTTGTTGAGCTGTGAAAGTTGGAGGCAAATACTTGGAGATAATAAAGTTAGCATAATCAGCATACCAAGGGCTCCCTCGCGATCTCACCCGTACTACAGCCAATTGTTCATTTGGGAAGCTATCATTAACAGGCATAGGATCAAAAGAGATGTTTTTCAATCGAGATAAATTATCAGCTACAGGATTTTTAGCACCTTTCCTATCTACAATATGTAGATCAAACTCTTGTAAAAGCAGTACCCATCTAATAAGCCTCGTCTTAGCATCCTTCTTCGTCATAAGGTACTTAATAGAAGCATGATCAGTGTGAATGGTGACTTTTGAGTCTACAATATAAGGTCTAAACTTATCACAAGCAAAAACGACAGCTAGGAATTCTTTTTCAGTAGTAGCATAATTCCTTTGAGCAGCATCAAGAGTCTTACTAGCATAATGAATAACGTTTAACTTTTTATCAATTCGTTGCCCAAGGACAACACCTACAGCAAAATCACTAGCATCACACATTATTTCAAAGGGTCAGCTCCAATTAGGTGGTTGAACGATAGGACCTGTAGTTAAAGCCTTCTTAAGAGTTTCAAAAGCTTCCTTACAATCATCATCAAAAACAAAGGGTACATCTTTTTGAAGAAAATTAGGGAGGGGTTTTGATATCTTAGATAAATCTTTAATAAATCTTCTATAGAAACCAACATGACCAAGGATACTACAAATACCTTTGATGTCTCCTGGGCAGGGCATATTCTCAATTGCCTCGACTTTAGCTCTATCCACTTCTATGACTCTTTTGGAAACCTTATGCCCAAGGACAATACCTTCATTAACCATGAAGTGGCATTTATCCCAACTAAGAACAAGATTAGTTTCTTCACACCTCTGCAAAACTTTATCAAGTTTGGGCAGACAATTAAAGAAGTTCCATAGACGGAGAAGTCATCCATGAACACTTCAACAATTTCCTCACAAAAACCATGAAAGATAGCAGACATGCATCTTTGAAAAGTAGTAGGAGCATTACATAAACCAAAAGGCATACGTCTATAGGCATAGGTTCCATAAGGGCATGTAAAAGTAGTTTTTTCTTGATCTTGTTGTTTAACAACAATTTGAGAGAAACCAGAATATCCATAAAGAAAACAAAAATGCGTCTTTTTAGACAACCTTTCTAACATTTGATCAATAAAAGGAAGCGGGTAATGATCTTTCTTAGTAACTTTGTTAACTTTCCTAAAATCAATGCACATCCTATAGCCCACTACTATTCTTTGGGGAATAAGCTCATCATTATCATTACGAACAACGGTAATTCCTCCTTTTTTGGGAACACAATGAACAGGACTAACCCATTCACTATCAGCAATAGGGTAAATAATACCAGCATCAAGGAGTTTCAATACCTCATTTCTTACCACTTCCTTCATCTTAGGATTTAAACGCCGTTGGTGCTCGACTACTGGCTTTGCATCTGGTTCTATATTGATAGCATGTTGACATATAGTAGGAGAAATCCCTTTTCAATCGTTCAGAGTATAGCCCATAGCCCCTCGGTGTTTCTTCAAAACCTCCAATAATCGTTCCTCTTCCTTCCCTGAAAGTTTAGAGCTAATAATTATAGGATATATCTTTTTATCATCAATGTAAGCATATTTAAGATCGTCAGGGAGAGGTTTTAGATCGAAGACCGAATCCTTTTTAGGTGGCAACGTGGTACCCAAGTCTTCTACAGGCAAGTTATGCTTAAGCATCTTGGGTTGACGACGGAGAATCTCGTCAATCTCATTCCTTTCTTCCTTGAAGATCTCACTTTCGTGGTCTTCCATAAATTGCTGCAAAGCATTGTTAGGAGCAACAGAAATAGACGCAAGTTGTTCAACTCGAAAACCCTCACTATGGGTTTCATTTTCACAAGGTTCTTTAGTAAATTTCAAAAAGTTAAACTCATAAGATTCCCCATCAAACTTAGTCAAGATTTTCTCCCTCTTGCAATCTATAATAGCTCCACAAGTACTCAAGAAAGGTCTACCAAAAATGATGGGATAAGTTTTACTAGCAGCTGAACCAAGTACTAGAAAATCAGCAGGATATTTAAACTTACCACAAAGGACTTCTACATCCCGCACAATACCAATTGGAGAGATGGTTTCTCTATTAGCAAGGAGAATAACTACATCAAACTCTTCCAACTCGCAGGGACTGATTTCATGCATAATTTCTTTATTAAGCACATAAGGAATAACACTTGAACTAGCACCAATATCACACAAACCATAATAGCAATGATCACCAATTCTAATAGAAAGCACAGGGACACTAGGCTTTTTAGTTCTATTGGGATGTGAGAGAATATTAGAAGCATCCTCACAAAAGAATATGTGCCCATCTACACTTTTAGTGACAAGATCTTTAACAATTGCTACAAAAGGTTCAATGTTTATTTGTTCATCAGGTTTTACAGTTCTCTTTTCACTTTTAGTGATTACACTAGTTATCATAGGATGATCCTTTACCTTATGTGGGAAGGGTATCTTCTCGATATAAGGTTCAGGTAAGATGTGATCAGTAGTGCAATACTCAGCACTCCCAACAGGAACACAGTCAACAATATCTTTATAAGGTGCATGGTACTTGTTCGATCCCTTTTTTGGAATTTCAATATAAGAAGCAAAATCCTTAAAGAAATTTGTAATAACTTGTAAATCAAGACCATAAGCATTACTAATATTTTGAAAGTCATCAGTTCCTATAAAAGATTCAATGCATTCATAATCATAATTTATACCTGACTTTCTACCTTTGTCATTCTCCCAAGCTTCAACATTGTCTTGAATATGGTCTAGAAGATCCCACTTAGCTTCTTCTTCCATGCGAGTGAATGATCCCGCACAAGAAGCATCCAGTAAATCCTTATCATGAAGAGAAAGCCTTGCATAAATGTTATTGATAATAATATTGTTGGGGAGCTCATGAATGGGACATTTGAGCATTAGCAACTTCAATCCCCCCAAGCTTGAGTTGTACTCTCTCCATCAAGAGGCCAAAAGTTGTATATTTGATTCCGATCTTCATAAATCTCACTAGGAGGATAAAACTTTGAATAAAAGAGAGGCACTATTTCCTCCCATTCTAGAGCTTGACCATTCTTTAGCAGCTTATACCATTCCTCAGCTCTTCCTTTCAGTGACAATGAGAATACCTTCTTCTTAACTTGATCTGTAGTAATACCTACACACTTAAACAACTCGCATAATTCGTGTACAAAGAGTAAATGATCACCGGGATGGACAGTTCCATCCCCAACATAGTAGTTATCCACAACACGATCAATAATTCTTGTAGGTATTTTAAAAGCATCACTCTCGGCAGGTGGTGGTTCATCTACTACCTTAGAAGTGGTAGTAGCATTACCAAATAAGAAACTCAGCGAATTATCCATAACCAAAAATAAAACAACTAACAAAAGTAAACAATACTCACAGTAGAACTTTCCTTTACCAGTTCCACTCTCCAATAGCGCTTCACTCCCCAGCAACGGCGCCAGAAAATAGTCTTGATGACCCACAAGTATAGGGGGTGTATCGCAGTATTTTTGATAAGTAAGAGTGTCGAACCCAACGAGGAGCAGAAGGTGCTGGCTATTGGTATGGATCAGGAATTCTGCAAATACTTAGCAAACGGATTTTTAGGGGTTTTTGATAAAGCAAGTAAATAAAGTATGAGTAAATAAAAGACAATAAGAATGAATGCAGCAAGTGGCCCAATCCTTTATGTAGGAAAGGATAAGCTGGTTGTATTACTTAAGATGACCAAACGTTCTCGAGGACACACGGGAAGACTGTCAAGTGCTTTTGATGCATATAGTTGATTAATCTCTTTTAGCTTGCTAAATGTTGTGTGGGTGAACCTGTGCTAATGTACCGACCTTCCTATGACTATTACATACTTGTGATTATACCCCTTGCAAACATCCGTCAGTACAAGAAAGTAATTAAGGTAGAAACCTAACCACAACTTTAAACTCTAAGACCCTTACGTCCCTTGTGCAATGGTTTCCTAACGGGGGTTCAGGTTTCTGTCACTCCGCCAACCCCTACAATTAGTAGCCAAAGACACAATGCATTCCCCTAGGCCCATATTGGTGAAGTTTCATGTAGTCGACGTTCACATGACACCACTAGAAGAAGTACACCTCAACTTAAATATCAAACTATTGAATCTTTCTCAACACAACTCCACTACTAACAACAAGACTTCTCCCATGTCCTCAAGAACAAAACGAACTACTCACAAGACATCATATGGATCATAATCAGAGATGGAATAATGATGTATAACAATCTGAACATAAACAATAATTTAACGGTTCACTCAATAGCATCAACTACAAAGAGTAATCAACACCGGGAAAGTTTCCCCTATGAACTATGCAAGATTCAACACAATTGTTACAGCAATATGGAAATGGTGATGAGGGTGCTGATGGTGATGACGGTGGTGATGATGATGATGATGATCCCGATGAAGTCCAGCTTGATGGTGGTGTTGATGGCGATGATCTCCCCTCTCCGGGAAGGAATTCCCCCGACAGAAATCTATCTGCCAGAGAGATGTTTCTCTCTCGGTGTTTTTCGCCCTGCAGAGGCGGCAGAATCTTTCCGTGGTCGCTCGCCGAGTATTAGTGTTTCGGGAGGATTATATATGCCAGAGTGGAGAGCTAGGGGTGGGCCAGGGCGGCCACACCACCTAGTGGCGCGGCCTAGGGTGGCCCGCGCCAGGGGTTGGTGTGGGCCCCTTGTGGCCCATCTCCACTCCTCCTTCTGGCTTCCTTCGTCTTCTGGAAAAATAGGTTTTTTCGTATATTTTCCTGGATTTTCTGATCTTCACGAATATTGCCTCCAAAAAGCACCTTTTCCATTAGAATCCTGACTGCAGCGGTTCATGCTCCAAAAGTCATCAACCATGCCAAAATAGATGAAATAACATAAGTATCATCTCTTAATATGAAATATATCAATGAAAAACAGTGAATTATGATATAGAATAGTCATGCAAAATAGACGTATTAGGGAGCTACCATAGAGTTTGTCACATCTCGAGAGTTGATCCGCTACAGTTGTTGGTGCAGGGACCGATCGTTAATATGCAGTAATCGAGGCGCCGATGGTCCCTTCTACCACAACTTCTAAGAGAGGAGGATTCATGCCATTGGCCACGTTGTTCCCTCTTCCACAAATTTTCATCGCAACGGTCAACTTCCTCTTATGTCGCCAAAGCGAGCCTCATCCGCCGAAAAGAGGAAGGCCGTCATCATGGAGATGGAGGATGGTCCGGTGGCAAAGCATGAACGGGGGAGGCCGCATGGGAGCGGCCAAGCCGGGCATGCCAGCCACATTCGTTGTCGCGGAAGTGCAACATCCTCCATGGTTGCCATGGCGGAGGAGGGGGAAACGCCTATGAGATGCGGCCACGGTCTCCCACGCGGGAGTGGGCAAGGGCCTAGAACCAGCAGCATCACCATCTGCGACACTACCACCAGTCATGATGAAGTTCGAAGACGAGCCTGAAATGGTCATTGACTTTGTCATCCTCCTCCACTAGCCATACTTGGCCACGAGAGTGAAGTTCCCCAAGCATTTTGCGCTTGTGGCGGTGAGCACCATGCCAAAGGGTGCTTGGTTGAGCCACTCTAGCAGCCATGAGGGATGGAAAATGTACGTCGAGGCCCCGACACAGGGGGGAAGGTTTCTCACTGTCAGCTGGGAGCACTTCCTCATTGATCTTAACATAGGACATGGGTTCCTGCTACAGTTCATTACCACGATGGGGAAATTTCTCCGACTCCGTGTACGACACGTTCTTGTGTCACAGTAACTAGCCATAGTACCTCAAAGGTAGATAGGTGGTCTCCTTGATGTCCCCACCTGCCGTCGCTCCTAGTCTTCCTTGACCCAGTCATAACTTAGTGATTCGACCCCCTTTTGTTCTGGGGTAGCACTGCTCATTGAACATGACTAGTATGTAGTAATAATCTCGACTTTTCCTTGTGGGTGTGCATGTAATGGATAGATTTTGGCGAATCTCTTTGTTGCTACTTTATTAGTTCCTCGGGGGGCTTGCTTTCTTCCGTGCATTGAGCCATGATGTTAGGGACCAGCCCCCGAGCACATTGATGCTACGAGATGTCCTGCTCATAATCGGCGAGGTGCACCAATGAAATCATTAGTGGGAGTGGCATACTCCCCAAGTTTCTTCTGAGCCATGGTTCTTTTATTTTTAGTATTTTGGAATAAGAGAAACAAATAGACAAGTAACTATTTTTGGGTTTTCAATAGATAACAAAAAGTAAATTAATAACAAGAAATAAACTACAAAAAAAACTTAAAATAAGGTCTCTAGTGACCTCACCATGAGAGCGAATTGCTTCACCAACAAAGGTGCCAAAAAAAGGGTTGGTACCTTCGATCCGGTTTTATGGATGTAGTATGGTACCTTTTGCCCTAGTAGACCAAGGTTTAATCGAACCTTGTGAAACAATGAAAAATAGAAATTAAATGAGACACTTCTACAAGACTTGTTTGTTCGTTTTACCTTCATTTACTAGAACTTTTTAGTTTACTTTAGAACATTGTTTGTTGCAATGGATGGAGACAGGCCTAGGTTGAAGATTCACTTGCAGCTGCACATCTTATGGGATAAAGATAGTAATACACATATTCATGTGTAATGATTTAAGAAAGATAAAATTTGTGGGAAACACATCATGATATACTAGAACCCCTACGATTCATAGTCATAGCAATAGTCTTTTGATCCAACCATTGTACCAGAAAATACTAGGCTACAATAATTATTAAGTGAAAACATAGATCAAATCTTTAAGAAGTGATAGTGTTGTTGTTCCCAATGGATAGATAAACGAAGATCGTACTCCCCTTTCTGTCACTAGGTTTCCTACAAGATCTCCGCTAAGAAAGCATCTCACCTTAAGCCTTTCTCAATATCTAGGATCTTGGGTACCTACAAGTCAATAGATCGATATAGGAGACAAAGAAACAAATATACAAATGTCTATTCAATCAATAAACAATAATCTTATGAATTAGATGCACATAATATATACTACCATCTGTCCCGGTTTACTAGGCTTACCTTAAAAATCTATTTGTCCCAATTTAACCATAGATTAAGGCCCTCTTTGACTATTAATACCCCTAACTAATTGATCGGTGGCCCTCTCTCTCCTCATATAATCACTCTGCATGCAGTGAATAACTCTACATGTGTGCATACTGTGGATCTACTCCATCTGTTACCATACCTTGATCAATAGGTGGAGTAATGAAGGTGGAGTGATAGGTATGTGAATGGACAAAATATCTCATAGGAAAATATCGAACGGCCAATCCTGTGCTACCTTGGTCGTGATGAAACAACAATTGAGCCCAATAAACCGAGACGGAGGGAGCACGAGGTTTCACCCCAACCAGCAAACCGTGAGGACTACTCACTCATAACAATAAGATCAAGGGTAGAAAACATTGTGCAAAATACTTAGATTCAAATCAAATATTCTTACAATGGTCGTTGAATCACAAGGATATCTCAAATACAAGCTAATGGCTATGTCTATGGAGAAGATGGAGGATGGAGAGGATGAACTATGGTGGTGTATCTCCTTTGGTGGTGTTGAGATTCAATGAATGGAGGCCTTTTGGGCGGTGGCTGGGATCTCGAAATATATAGGCGCCTTCATGAAAGTTGTAGTATTTGACTTGGCGAAGCCGCTGCCACCTGCTACGGGTGGAAGTTGGACATACAAGTGGTCGTTAAGCCTTATAGAGTCCAGGTTTTGACCCTAGTTTGCTTGGTCATTTAGAAAACCTCAAAATCTTCATTAATAGCTCATGATTTTGCCTTAAAATTGTCATTTCCTGCACAACATAATTTAAAACAAAGGATTGCAAATCCTTGCAATAATTAATCATTAGTAGCAAGGCTAGAGAGATTCTTGGTCATTTGTTAACTAAAAATGCGATTTAAACGCGGACACAGATGACTATTTTCATAGCCATCACTTAGAACCATTGGTAGGTGCTCGTCATCTCGATTTCGCTGTTCTTAATGCTTGTGGCATGGTTATAAAGAAACAAGGTAGATATTTTGTTCAAATGCTTCGAGACGATCACTTGATTTCATTGTTATGACGCGAAGGTTCAAGAAAATCATCCCGATGAGGAGTTATCTGGAGTGAAGACAAAGAAGAACCACAAGAAGGACCCAAGCAGGACCAGCAGCCACAAAACCCCCACACCACGTATGAGGATATATACGTGTTCGAAGGCAACATTCAGATCATCAGTAACCTCGCCATCAATCTTTGAGACAACACCACACACCTCTCTTCCTAGTTTAACCCTTGGAGTGTCCAATGGAACATGGAGGGATTTCCTCCATCGACACAATGAGGATCAAGAGGGTTTGCAAAATCCTAAGATTTTGGATGAGTTCCCTAAGAAACTTTATTTATGTAATAATGAGGTTTTACTTCAGCTCCATGTGAGCTTTGAAACACTCGTGTTGGGCTTGTTTTAGTACTTTGTTTTTTTTCATTTTGATTTTGTTTTTATTTTTAGAACCTTGATTTTTCGCCCATCTTTCATTTCTATAAACCTAGGCTTCAAAAATAAAAAAATATTTTACTTTTATCATTAGTCGTGAAAAGTGGTTTGCCATTTTCTTATTTGCTGCCTATTATTAACAAGTTATTGATGAGAGTGATCTATTCTGATTTTTGAAGGAACACATTATATGGAAGAGAATTTTGAAGTCACTCATGAGAGGTATTCCCTAGGTCTCCCACTATGGAAGTTTGAATGCTTATGCTAGTTTTTGGTATTGTGTGATGTTATGCTAGTGGTAGTAAATTTTGAGAGTTAGTGTAAATCTTTTATTTGAATGATTAATTGGTTGTGCTTGATTTTGTTCTAGTTCTTGTACTTAATCGACTCTTGCCTTGAAAATAATATTGCCACACAAATACAATAATTAAAAGTCTCAAATTATGAGTTGAGTTATGTTTAATTGTGTTAAGAGTTTAGCCTTGAAGATACTCAACCATAGATATAATGATAGACTTGATGGTACTCTTAAAGGGATTTTATTTGATGGAACTAATGCTTAACACTGATTGAGATACATGACAAAACATGACTTGTTGAGAAAAGTATTATATTGCTCTACGCTTGATTGCACCAGTGTTGCACTCATTGTCACAACTCCACTACCCTACGAACGATCCATATGGAGGAAACTATTGATTTCGTCTATGAGTGAAGTAAACATTTGTAATAGCAATACTATAATCTATTATACCCCTGAGTTTCAAAATATAAGATGTTTTAGCTTTGTGAAAGAAGTTTATCTAGACATCTTTTAGTGTGTAGGTTCACTCCAAACCTAATTGAACCTACACACTAAAAGGGGTCTAGATACAATCATTTCACAAAACTAAAACATCTTATATTTTGAAACGGAGGGAGCACTAGTAGAGAACAGGCCTTTAGTCCCGGCCCGTATGGGGCTTTTGTCCCGGTTTTGGAACCGGGACTGGAGAACTGGAACTAAAGGCCCATACATTAGTCCCGGCACGGTTACCAGCCTGGACCAATGGGCGTCCATGTGGCCACCGTGGCGTGCGTGGGTTGCCCCCCCATTAGTCCCGGTTCCTCTTACGGACCGGGACAAATGGTTCTCTGTCGCGGTAGAGAATTCATTTTGTATTATTTTATTTATTTCATTTTTTATTTCAAAATAGTTTTTGAATATTTCTACGCTACCCCATACCGTACATATTTGTGCATAAATAAGATAACTTACGATCAAGCATACAAATATATACAATTTTTATAGTTACATGGAGACCACAATTACCGGGACTAGAGCCCATCTATTCAATTACACGGCCGGGGATCATCGGGAGCACCTATTCACACTAAATTATTCGGCGTCAACTACCATCTCTTTCAACAAAAATCCTGCCACTTCTTCTGCAATTCCTAGTACGTGTTGCTCTTGTAGGAGCTGATCACGTATGCTCTCGAACTATATAAGAAAAGGAGATCAATATGAATATCAATCATGATAACAGAATGTAACGGTAATAAAATAATGTTGTGAATGTATTGCTTACATTGACTCTATAATCTTTGTGCTCAGCGATAAACGTGCGAATGAACTCACAAACATATAACCACATATATTCGTCAGCGGTGCATGCCTCGCACACTTTACATGAATAGTATTCAATCAAAATAATAATCTAGTATCATAATTGTTTTAAAACTAGAAGTAAAGAGATGCACATACATATCACGTAGTACTTACCGAGACCGTCTTAAACGATAGCGTCTCACTAAAGGAACCCATAACCTCACTCTTGAACAGGTTCCAAACCTTGCCCGGTAAAGAAAATAAATGAATGAGTTATTTATTACCTGATATCTCAGGAAATCAACGAAAAAGACCGATATAGCGCGAAAATTACCTCTGGAGCATGTCCTGCATGTCCCTAAACTCACATGTTTATATATATACATTGGTAACTCATCAATTACACTTAACATTGAGTAAGAAAAAGTGAATGTGTACAACAGAGTCAGATCCTCACTTGAAATTGTAATGAAACGGTATGTACTCACATAAATTTTGCTCCTTTAGAAACCTTAGAAGGTTCTCTTGTGTCTCCTAGGGTTTACCCGTTAGCGTCTTCATATGTACTTTATCTAGGTCAATGAACCCAACACTATAGAGTGACTTTCTTTTACATTCCTGGATCTTCATTCTGCATAATAATAAAGTACAAAAGGATATAATGAGGATAAGTACATCCAATGAACTGAACAACTAAAAAACTGAAAAACTTATATGTAGACAATGAATTCAACAAGTTACAAACAATAGAAACTCATGACGTATTTGACAAAGGCATCGAAATTGTATAACTGGAAGAGTTATGAAAATTCAACATGGACCTCGTTGGCTCAGAAGTAGTAATCATGTGGGACTTTCGCCACGATCATTATTTTGTCGTCCTTTATGGCTCTCAAGTATCATTAATGTAAACTCCGCATTTGTGTTGGTAGTTGTTGAAACTTATCTTTGCTGACCAAAGGCATCCCTAGGACATATCTAGGGACTACATTAGCCTTGGGAAACTTTTCATCTTGGGAACCTAGCAATTCATGAAAACTCACACCCATAGCGGCTGCCAACTTCGTAGCTTCTTCCATATCCTACTGGGGAACGTCTTCGGATAACACTTGAGGGGTGTGATCGATTGTTTGGCTTGTTTCCCCAGTTGGGGAACGTCCCTTCTTTTCCCGCTTGCTTTGCTCCAGCTTGGATTGTTTGAAGTTGGTTTGTTTGCACTTTTACTTGATTTGTTCCCGCTTGCACTTCTACTTGATTTGCTCTTCTTCACTTCCTTCTGAAGTGTGCGTAGATAGTCATCTGGCTTATGGTGCAACTCATATTGCGATTTTGTGTTCAGAAAATCAAATGCATATGCTTTTTTGCTTCTCGGTGTATTCTAGGGCAGACTTAGGATTCTTCTTTTGAAAATGCGAATCATATTGGGCCTTTACAATCGCTGCGTTTTTCTCGTCAGTACGATCGTAAGGTCTGATGGGAAGATTCTTATGAGGTACTATTGGGAGGGCGATATTTGTCGTTTTGGGCTGCTGCGTCAGTTAGTACTCATCGACGGGGCATGCTTCCGCTTATTGTCCTTAGAGTGCGGCGAAGACGGCGAACCCTGCGGCGGATATCGAGATGGACTCATGTTGTGGTGGTTGTAGTCATGGGGTGGGCTTCTTGAAGGTGATGGAGGTGAAGGTGACATGTGATGACTCGGAGACAATGTTAGCCTTGGCACCGAGCCTGGAAGCTTGATGTTGTTCTTGTCCCATAGAATAATACCACCCAATACTTCTCTGAGTGTCCTCTCACCTTCAGGTCCAGGGATGTCAAGCTCCATTGAGTGAAACCCCGTTGCGATTTCATCCACGCCAACTTTGGCATAGCCAGCTAGAATCTCACGGCCATGCCAGCGTGCATCAACTGGAAAAGGTAAAGCACATCGGACCGCCACTTTCAGGGATATGTTCTGCACCTTCTGATGGGGCTCACAAGATATATGCTCCTTGATTCCATCCACGGGGTAGCCAGGACCGCCATATATCATCCATGCATAGTCAGACGGGACCGCTAATTCAGCCATGCTGCTTCTCCGCTGAGATGGGCCGACGGTAATATCGAGTGCAGGATCTTGCAGCCGTGTTACTCCTCTAAGTTCGTCAATCTGCTGCTGGTGGTTTTCAATTCTTTCTACCAACTGATTGAACCTATCTCCCTCCTCCTCCTGTTGTGGCCTCTTTGCTCTCGCTCAGCGTCTATAAGTATCTTTGTTTTTTGGAAACCCCATGTCTCACGTGTAACTAGGGCCAAGGCCTCGCACTCGTCCTCCGTGTTCGTCATTCCCGAGGACCTTTGTCAACATGTCTTTCTCTCTATCGGGACGGAACTTTGTTTTCCCATATTTAATTTCTTTCACCACTCTCTGCCATGTCTCCCTAGGTATCCTAATCTCGTCACTGCAAATAAGGTCCCCTATATTATTGTCATACTCACTCCCATGCCCAAGGAACCAATTTCTTAACCTCAAATCCCATTATGCGCATATTGGTTCTAGAGTGACCCCTTTAGCATGCAGCTCATTCTATTTTTTATCCCACTTTGGCATGGCAGTCGCGTAGCTCCTGGCCCCAAGTGATGGTGATATTTCGTTTTCACGGCATCTTTTCTTTTTTTCTGACTTTTTCTCAACAGGTTCTGACTTCTTGTACTTCACAAATGCATCCTAGCAAGGCTGTTGCTTCGCTAGATGGCCTTCAAATTTTGGAGAAGTCTTGTCCTTCTTATACTTTTGCCATAATTCTTTCTTCGAGTTCTTGAATAGTTTGGCCATCTTCTTAAGAGTTCACTGCTTGACTTCATTCCTCAATGCAGCTATGTCGACATCTTCCTCATATTCTGGCAGGGTGAAATGTGCCATGAGGTCATTGCAAAGACCCTCTTTGTACCTTTCTACGACATACTAACTATCTTCTGCCCCTTTGGAGTTATTCCACTCTCGAACGGTGATCAGGATGCGATCCCTAACCATAAATCCGCATTGTTGTATCATACCTTCGATTTGGATTACATATGTAGTATAGCTCTTTGGTGGCTCTGAAATATAGCCATCCACGTCCACAGTTAAACTAGATATTATTCATAATTTTGATGAAATATCTCTCTAAATCCTCCCAATAATGCCTAATATTCAAAGGGGTATGCAATCCTTTCTTATATATTTTTTGTGCGCAGATAATGTCGTTTGAAGATGCGAATCACTACAGTAAAGTCAAAGATACGAGATTTCCAACAACTAGAAGAAACCAGGAGCCATGAAGCAGAGACAGACGCTTTAACGACCAACAATATGACCGGAGCAAAATTCCGGCCGTATAGCTCCAGTCGTATAGTTGGCGCCACCACCGTTAGGTCAAATAGAACAACTTTCGTGAAGGGACCCCTACATAAAGAATCCTCGTGCGACGAGAAAACAAGCCAGACCTCGCCGAAAGTCTCTGCCACAGATCACCAGCCACCTCCAGATCTCAAAATCCTTCTCCATCTCCATAGCCATATTCCACCACTTGTAATAATAGATCTCTTCTCTGATTGGCGACATTGTAAGACTATTGCTATCAATACCATGATTTTTATTACAATGTTTATGATTGTTGATATCATCTCTATGTCTGAGTAATTCTCCTAGGGCTAAGTGCTTCGGCCTAGCCATGTAGCGATTGTGCATGTTATTTATCATAGATGGGATCATGTATTAGTTTGTATGACATGATGATTATTTTATCCTCTCTTGCCTCAATCCAAGGAGTTGTCAGGTACCCAAGACCCCGAGGGTTGAGCCAGGTTTAGGGAGCACTACAAGAAAAGTTGGGTTTTACAATGGACGATTTTCGTGGTTGAACGCCCTTTTTGTGGATTAAAAGTCTTCTACGACAGATGCCCATCGTGGTAAAAGCCCCGTCACAAAATAATCTACCACAGTTTTTTCCTGACCATGGCGGATCGCACTCTTCAGCCACGAAAACATGTTCTGTCATAGATCTGTTCGACAGCCGCGTTGATTATTGACGTCATGCAAAATGCCATGTGGCAAACACCGTTAACACCCAGTTACCGCCATTAACGGCCACATAAACTGTGGTAGAAGCAAGGACCAGCCAAGACCTACTAATAATTAAGTGGGCCGGCCCATAAGGGGAGCCCAATAAGATTATGGCCCGTTACTGTTTCATCCTGCACTATTTGAAACGGGCCTAAAAGAAGCGACCAGCAGTGTGCCGAGAATGTCAAGCCCGTTACTGTTATGGCCTACAGAAGCCCACACTGTTTGAGTACTATGCGGCCATTAAAAGCTTGCGTTAAGTAGGCTCGATACTGTTAAGGCCCACAGTCAGCATGTCACTATTCGCACAGCTCGTCCTAGGCCGCCTACGAACAGCCCACTTATGAGAAGGTCTGATACTGTTCTAGCCTTTTACTATTCTAGCTCATTACTATTCTGGCCATCTACCATTCATGTCCGTTACTATTGCGGTCCTTTACTATTCTGGCCCGTTACTGTGCTTATTGCCGATGTTCTGGCCTGCTACTATTCAGGCTTGTTACTGTTCTAGCCTATTGCTTTTCTGGTCTGTTACTATTCTAGCCTGTTACTATGATGGGTTGCTACTGTTCTGGTCTATTACTGTTTTGGCCTGCTACTGTTTTGGCCTGTTACTGTTTTAGCCTGTTACTGTCCTGGTCTATTACTGTTCTGGCCTGCTACTGTTTTGTCCTGTTACTGTTTTGGCATGTTACTGTTTTGGCCTGTTAGTTCTTTGGCCTATTACTTAGTTGGCATGTTATTGTTTTGTCATGTTACTATTCTACCCAATTGCCATTACTGTTTCGGTAATTCTGAAGGCCATGCAAATATCCTAAAAGGAGTATAATTAGTGATCATCTTTTACTATTCATGGAAGGCGCAATAAAAGAAGGGCAAATAACACAACCCTATATAGTTACCTGATCGACCGGGCTAGCGCAGTTATGGTACCGCCATTCGTGGACGACGTCAACTAAATGCCTACATGGCCTATGCGAGTTATCTAGATATTACATCAGCTGCAAACTTCTTAAAAATATTACATAATATGAACAAAAGGGAAAGAAAATTCAGCATTTCAGTTGCCAATCAAGTTGATAGCAGAGTCCTCAATTTGCTTTCTCAATCCATCAACTACATCTCCCTTTGAGTGTGACAGCTACATTGGAAAACCACCTTGATACATGATCTTGCAGTCCCCTCTTTCGTGGCGATAGCAGTAATTGCGGTCTGAAACTAACTAATAACAAGTTAACATAGCAAAGAATACAAACTACTCATAGCTAAGAATGAACCAGATAGGAATTATAACTGCATAATATGAACATGTAGAGTAGGAATGCAAACCATGAATTAACTATATAGTAGAGGATAGTTATGTCGTTGCCTAGGACGAACCAGAACCAGATACGAGATATAATGGTGTGGCTTGTGAACCTATAGAACAGGACAAACAAACATTAGACAAGTATCCAACAATGAAATGAGCAATCAAACAAAGTGTTTCTTATAATTTCAGTATAAACTAGCCAAGTCATTTCAACAAATATATGTGGAAGCAGTGGTATCTCCTAGAATGCAAGAGTCGTTGGGTGAGTCGGAATTTGCGGTGAGCTACATAATGACATGCAGTTACTGTCGTAGCTAAGAATGAACCACATAGAAATTATAACCACAGCATACCAGAACTTTTGAGCGGGTATGGAAAACACGAATGAACTATATAGTAAAGAATAATTATGTCGCTGATTAGGACGAACCAGCACCTGATACAGAAAATATATAATGGCATCGCTGGTGGACCTATCACCTATGCAAACCAACATGTTTAGTGTTGCCTTTTTGATCTCTACGCAAAGAAAAAGAAAATATTCATTGTTGTAGCTTTTGAAGAACTAGATGGAAACAACAAAATCATAATCAAACTAGTACGAAGAGTTTTAACGGGAACTACAGGAATAGCAAAACGATGCCAGGGAGGAAATAATAGCAGGAACTTAGCTCAGGAATAACTAGATAGAGTCAGAAACTGTGGAGTAGGGAATCCACACTAATATTTTCCACTTACATTACATTTTGCAAGAACTACAAAATATCAGGCAATTACTGGTGTACGGAGCAGCTAAGATAAGAACACGTGCATGACATTATAATAGACATGTGCATGACTTGAAATTTATAAAGAAGTGAATGCAAACCAACATGTCTAATGACATTATATGTACTAGCACGAAGAATAGGCATGCCCGATGACTTGCATGTACTAGCACGATTACAAAAATGCAGTTCTCTTTGACAAGCTTGACCCTGATATACTGCTGACATAACAAAAACGATTGGAGATTTGGTTACCTTGGTCGGAGAGGGGTCTAAGCATCATCGGTACCGTGCGAGTGACGGCCAGGTCACCGAGGGTGAAGCGGTTGCGGTGGCTATTAGCTTCGGGGAAGCAGATCTTGGGCGGTCGATGCCGGTGCAGTCAACAGCGATGACCTTGTAGCTGGTCTAGAGTAGTGGACATGGGACTTGTTGAACTAGATCCCATTTGGTGGACAACGGTGAAGCTACTCTGGTACGGTTGGGTAGATTTCGGTAGCGGGGAAGCATAGCATGGACAGTCGATGATGCCATATGCGCGGTCAGCGAGACCACACCTCTGGTGGAGTGGCAGAGAGGCCTGGTGAACTAGATCCGATGGGGTGGGCGTTGATGAAGCAGCTCTGGTAGCCGTGGAATTGCCGCCAGGCGGTGCGCGTGGTGGTCGTGGAGGTGAGGGCATGGGACAGAAGCCTAGGATTTGGGGAGGGACAGCTGGATAAACTGCGCGAATTGGGACTATGGAGGTGAATAGAAAAATAATTATGACTGTGCCCCCAAGCTCCCGACTTCAGCGTGCCGATAGGGCATCTAAATAATGGGTAGAATGGGAATTTTGACGTCAATTTTTTTTGAAATGGAGGAGCGTGAAATGCTTCAAAGTCGGTGTGTTATTTTGTTCCTCGATAGAGATTTTGAATTTGGCTACCAGCCAAATAATAATAATAGAAATGTGGTACTCCCCGGTGGGAGATTTTAGCTCAAAGTTTTTGAAACAGTGGGGTGGGAAATGGTTCAAAGTCGGTGTTTGATTTTGCCGCTCAACAGAGATTTTGAATTTACCTACAGGCCAAATAATAAGTAAGAGTAAAGTGGTACTCCCTGGTGGGAGATTTGACCTCAAAGTTTTTGAAACGGTGGGGCGGGAAATGATTCAAGGTGGGTGTGTGATTTTGTCGCTCGACAGAGAATTTGAATTTGGCTACCAGCCAAATAATAATTAATAGAAAAATGGTACTCCTCGAGGGGAGATTTGGCCTCAATGTTTTTGAAATAGTGGGGCAGGAAATGATTCAAAGTCAGTGTTTCATTTTGCTGCTCGACAGATATTTTGAATTTGGCTACCGGCCAGATAATAATAATAGTAAAATGGTACTCCTCGGTGTGATATTTGGACTAAAAGTTTTTGAAATGGTGGGGCGGGAAATGCTTCAAAGTCGATTTTTGGCTTTGCCTCTCGACAGAGATTTTGAATTTGACTACCGGCCAAATAATAATTAATAGAAAACTGGATCTCCCCGGTGGGAGATTTGGCCTCAAAGTTTCTAAAACGGTGGGGCAGGAAATGCTTCAAAATCAGTGTTTGATTTTCCCGCTCGACAGAGATTTTGAATTTGGCTACCGGCCAAATAATAATAATAAAAAAATAGCACTCCCCGGTGGGAGATTTGCCCTCAAAGTTTTTGAAACGGTGGGGCGGGAAATTCTTCAAAGTGAGTTTTTGACTTTGCCGCTCCACAGAGATTTTGAATTTGACTACCGGCCAAATAATAATTAATCGGAAATTGGATCTCCCTGGTGGGAGATTTGGCCTCAATGTTTTTGAAATGGTGGGGCGGGAAATGCTTCAAAGTCAGTGTTTGATTTTGCCGCTCGATGGAGATTTTGAATTTGGCTACCAGTCAAATAATAATAACAGAAAAATTGTACTCCCCGGAGGGAGATTTTTCCACAAAGTTTTTGAAATGGTGGGGCGGGAAATGCTTCAAGGTTAGTGTGTGATTTTTGCCGCTCGATTGAGATTTTGAATTTGGCTACCGGGCAAATAATAATAGAAAAAAGCTAGTAGACCATATGCTATCTGTCAAGGAATTCAAGTCCTAGAGTCACGTCAACTAATCATCCATGAGCATAATAATTGTGTAGACTGATATTTTGAATTTGGCTAGCGTCCAGGCAACATTTGGATAAAAGGTATACTCCCTATTCATGAATTGAAGGCCGAGAGTGACATTAACTTATGATCCATAATTAAAATTGGATAACTCTGATTCAAACAGGGTTGGCTGCAGGTTTTGCCACTCGACTGAGATTTTTTAATTTCGTTAATGGTACTCCCTCGATACGAATTTAAGGTTGATTCACATCAACCGATCATCAAAATACTTACCATATTGGCAAAGAAATTTGATACATAATCTCCAATTCAAACGGGGTAGGCGGTAGGATTTGTGGATGGACTGAGATTTTGAATTTGGCGTTTGTCCAAAGAATAAAAAACCTTTGTGAGGTTCAAGAATCCAAGGCTGAGAGAGTGAGGTTGGGGAATAGGATTTTTGTGCATCGAGCATACGGTAAACAGTTAAAAGCATGATGCGAAACAAATACTCCCTCCGTTTTTGTTACATGGCCCCAAACAAAACCCAAGCTCTGTAGCAGGAACCATTTCACAGGACCATTGTAGTCACCTTTCATTGTCAGGGTTCATCTTCAATTTAGACAAGTCTCTTCATCTATGGGCTCTAGAGAATTCTGCTGATCTCATAATATCTTCAACTCCGCATCACATGCTAATGCTTTCTATCTCATATCATCGATTGCTCATCTATCCACTTCCTTTTCAGCCCGTAGTGCTACAATTTCTTCCTGACTAGAAAAATACGGCGACTTCGACTTGGAATTGGACTTGCACTGCCACAACCCAGCGTTATGCAGGAACGTGCTTTTACGATGACCTTCACCTTTTAGTACCATTTTAAATGTTTTCAGACATTCTTCTTTGGTTTGTTCCAGACCATCTTTCCTAGGTTTTGCCATTTCCTCATTCAATTTAATCTGTAAGGTTATCAGCTGGTAGACATGGGTGAGAGAATAAAAGCTAATATAGAGAAACATGCACACTACACATTTAACCTGTCTATGAACAAATGTTACAAGTTGGCATGGCTGATTACGCATCATATATATTGTAGTAAAAGTATAGCTATCTTATCACACTGATAAGAATTTTATCACTAGCACGCAATAACAGGACTATTCCAACATGGCATCTGTCTGTTTATTTATCGCTGGGTGCATGATATACACAAGACAACTCTTTGTACAGCTAAAAACTGAAACTCACACTAGTTGGAAATCATCTAGTACTTAAATTAAAAAGAAAACAGGGCAGAAGTTCAGGCAGTGTTGCACATCTAATTCTACATATAAATCACTGCAGGTGTGTCATCACAAAATATCAATCGAACAGAAGACTTACAATAACACTCTCAGCGGAGGGATTGATCCCTTCTTTTTTGCTTGTCTGGCATGCCTAGAATTTTTGCTGCAGACTTACCGCACCTTTCTACAAAGTGGGCGGAACACATTATCAAAATATAAGAAGCACAAAGTATATAGAAGATTAAAAACTAATTATTCTTACTATTGCACTCAGGTGGCCAACCAATGCACGAGATCTAGTTCGGTTTGTTAAGCGTTGTGCGGCACGGTTTCCCTTGTTTTTCTCAACGTTCATCTACAAAAGGAGACTGTGATACTGATGTGGAAATAGGAATTTTGAATGTGATATGGTATCAGTCTTCACAAACCATACCGTAATCATTAGATCAAACCAGTGGTCGAGAAGATCTATCTAGTGTTGTTCAGTCATAGTCCTTAGGAGTCGTTCTTTGAATATCCTTGCTTGCCTTACCATCAAAGTATTTACTCTTTAGCCTATGGCGTTGTTGGCGCAAAGAACAGGAGAATATGTGCATGAGAACATACTCTACACCCTCATTATCCTGATCGAAGTTAAATTTCATCTGTCAGCAAGAATGGAACATTTGATGTGTTATGTGACTTAGAATAGCACCAAGAGCAAGCTTGAATGCATGGGATAGAGCACCATGACTTACATGTAACTTCTGCAGTAATGAATTGTAATGGTCAGGGGTCTGTTGGTGGAGCTTGAATGATGCGAAGATGGGAATATCATTCTTGAAAAAAACAGCTATTTCGGATGCTAGATAACCAGATTCTTCTGGATCTTCTGTCCTTCACTTGCCAGGCACAATAGTATTGATGCAATATCTAGATTGTGTTTCAGAAATTTTAGCTTCAAGCTTTGTTCCTACTGTTGGCCCCCTTTTCTTAAATCTTCGTGTAGCTACCAATTCAACCATTACATCAAGCTTGTACGGTATATATAAGGAAGCATGCATCGTTAATCCTTGGAATACATACCTTGTTTGGCGATGGGCTGATCAGCAAGTTGGTGATCATCGCTAGCTTGTTGGTGTTGTGCCAACAGTGTTAGCCAAGTAGAGGTCAAAACTGGTTCGGCTGTCAATTGTTGCTGGGTATCTTGATTTCCAATTGGTGATTGTGGAATGTGTGGGATGGTATTTGCTACGTCTACTACTGTTGGAACCTGTGGTGTGCCGCCAAGACGACACTTTTTAGCCGTATGTGAGTTTCCTGATTTTCGTTTATTGTATTTCATGGTGTGTGTTTGTGTTCCACTGGTAGCATTAGCAGGACGCCTTGTCGACACTTCGCGTTTGGAACCTGAACGTGTCTTACATGAACCAGCTGATTCCTGACGCACATAAACAATATATCAATATGTTATAGTTCTATATGTAATGAGATGCACATGGAACAGAAGAATAGTAAGGAAAAATATTCTCTATATATATGATGCATGAACTAGGCAGAGGGCATTGCAAAATATTTGGTGGGATTGAAATACAAAACATGGAAAATGCAACAGATATCACAATTAAAAAATAGAGCAAGCACCTTGGGGGTGGAAAAGTGGCGGACTAGCAGGGAGGTCCTTGACGGGTCTAGCTTCCTGAGTCAGGTCTCCTTCGAAATATTGTTCATCAACAGAAACTAATGTTAAATCAGACACTTGCCGATCATAGTTTTTCTCCCTGCTCGTACCTAGAAGGGTCTTACATGAACCAGCTAATTCCTGACACACATAAGCGATAATCTATCAAAGTCCTATGTAAAATAAGACGCGGATAGAACAGAAGAACAGTAAGGGAAGATATGCTGAACATATATGATGCACGAACTAAGAAGATGGCATTGCACAACATTTGGTGGGAATTGAGGTACGAACCATGGAAGATGAAACAAATATCACAATGATAAGAAAGGGAAAGCACCTTGGGCAGTGGAAAAGCAGGCGGATTAGGGACGGGGTTATCATCCGGTCCATCTTCCTGAGTCAGGTCTCCCTCTGGGTTTTGTTGATCTTGGGTATAAAATTCTGCATCAGAATACTGGATTTCATGATTGGTGGTGGTAGCTATGAAAGATCCAACTCTCTACGGGCTGAGCGACCTTGCATATTTGGAATTCTTTAATAATCTATCTTCCCTAATCTCCCGTTCTTCCTCATCAGGCAGCCGCAAATCACCTTACATGCATCAGCAAAAAATATAGCTTATGAGATTTAAGAGTGAGGTGTGTGTAGAAGAGCAAGTTAGTACAGTGCTAGCAAGCAGTTTAAAGCTTTGAAGGAACAATGACAGACATATCCTTATACGATGCCTCGACAAGAAATGTCGGAGTACAAGTGCGAGAATGCAGCGAAACAAGCAATGAACTACTTTCAGGCATCCAATGCGTAAAGAGCATATGAAGTGTATGGCGACAACCTTTATGACCGTGATTACGCGATTTCCTTCCCGTGCCTTTGGCGGACTTATGGTGAGCTACGACCTCGCCATTCACCCTTGAGCGGGTTTGCCTCCCCATCTCTCCGGCGCCGTGGACAAGGTCGAGGAAGCAGATCCGATGCCTTTGAGTCGGGGAAGTGGATCTAACGAAGCTGTGACGGTGTTGCTGAGCTGGCTCCGGCGCCATGGACCTCGTGTATATAGGAGCTGATCTGGTGCGGGCCAGCGCCAGGCACTGGTAAAATGTCTTCGCGGTCACTACGGTGGCATGTCGGTGGATAGGCTGTGAAGGGAGATGGGACGGAAGGAGCACGACCGTGGTCTGGCAAGGTGATCTCGAGGGATTCGGCCCGAAGTGCACGGGTGGTACTAGTATGTTTGAAACTTTGAATTGTGTGGCACGTGGGAATTTACAAGAGAAATAATTTTGACAAATGGCCTTTGGCGCGTTATTTTTGGACCGAAGGGCGAGATGAAAATTTAGTACCATTTGAATTTTGGACGTAGGAGCCCATTGCGGCGGGTGTTTCTGGCGCACTACTTGGTGGAAGAGGTGATTTCGGCTTGTGCTCGATTTTTTTGTACTCGATCTACTACTGCAGTCTAAAAGTTTGACTTTAGGGCCACACAAGTATATAGTGCATGAATTTATTCATGGTAATTGGCACAAACTACCTTTAATGGTAATGTGTTAAATTTCGGCAAAACGTGTTTCTATAGATCTAAACAAAAGTGCAACATAATGCTTTTCCATTTTCTGAATGGCTAGCATGAGACTAGGATACATTCTCAAAGTGAAGCAATTAGGTACAGTATAGTTTCATACAGCGTGCCAAAGAAAATATCAGGCTGACAACACAATGAAAGTCATCCACATTATTTGAAATAACAATCTATTCGCATGGCGGCTCTTTCATCACCCTTCAAAAATAATCTGCCTGCAAAGATGCACAGAGAATCTTTGCTCGTGCTTTGACCTGTTCCAAAACCGTCACGTTGATCTCATTGACATCTGCATCAGCCGAATTGGGAACACGATTTTCAGAGACTAACTTCTGAAGATCAGCAGTAGCTACAAGGCCATCTTCAATGGTAGAAATCTATCCTCGGTTCAATTCTCTGATCCGCCTAGTGGCTGTGTCCAAATCCTTTTGGAGAAGCCTAGTCTTAGTTTCGGCCATGCACCATACTTTGGTTTGGTTCGTAGAAATGGTTGTATCACTGGCACACTGAATATCTGTGCTGCGAACCTCCTTGGCAGGGACATGTCATGCACTTGCTTCTGCAAATTGCAATGCATCAAATCTGTCAGTAAATAACACACAAGATGCAATAAGTAGCCATGTTTAGGGTACTCGACCAGGCCATGTTTCCGTACCAGTTGTGTTGTGCCGAGCGGGGATAGATCCGCATGTCCAAAAATCTTCAGGATTCCTTGGCAAGACAGGGCATGTGGCAGTACATCATCTTCCATGCCTTACAAAAATTATATACTAGTATGACAAGACAGGGCAAGCAAAGGCTGAACTACTCTCAAAAATAAAATGCATAACGACAGCGCACGTATATGCAAAATGGAGGCAAACCATTATCTGGGGAGGCTTGTTGGGGGTTATCATTGGGCTGGCGAGGCTTCGTACTAGTGTGAGATAACCAATTTGGCTTGACGACTAGCAGTTGCCTTCTTTTCTCTTTGAACCGATCCCACGGTACTGCAACTAGCATGCATTAGAAATAATTGGTAACCAGAAGGCAAAACAAGGAAGCGATGAACTACATTCGGAAGTAGTAGTAAAGTGCAAGGAAAGTGGGCATAGTAAGTGTGCAGCAACCTTCGTCTCAGTTGTACGGAGTTATAACCATCGCCTTAGTGAGCGGTCCATGTGGCGTACGCATCTCTCGGTTGGGGTGGTGGGGAAGCTGACACTTTGAGTGGGGGAAGCATATGCGACGAAGCAACAACGGTAGCATGGATGACTGCGTCGCTGAGTAGACTCCGACGACCTAGAAGTCGACTAATGAGGGATGGGATAGAGGATGATGTGAGTATGGATTGTGGAGTAGGTGGGCGAGCGAGCGAGAGGCCCATCAGTATGGAGGTAGCTAGCGTTTGCTGAGAACTGAGAAGTGAAGGAAGGGCTAAATTTTGGGAAAGGTAGAAGGGAGGGTCCCGCCAATAATCCTCTAAAATTTTGAACTAGAAGATCCCGCCAATATCACTTGAAAATTTAGTGCTGAATCACGCTTGGCTCAGCTCCCGAGTAGTATTAAAAGGAAGGCTCTAAAAGCAGCATGCATCGAATGCGATGGGACGGTCGCGTATGCAGCTTGTCAAGAAAAGTCGGAGTCTAGTATGGTGGCGGAGATATGAAAAGGAAAATTGGGGTGGAGCTGGCTGCCAGCCGTGGCCCTCATAAAAATAAATAAACATTTCAAATTCGTGTAAATACATCAAATAATTGATCCAACGGTCAGCATTCAAAGTTATTTGTATGAATGGGGCCCATATTCTGTATTGAGCAAAACGGCTGTGTGAACTTGGGTTTCTTAGCTAAATTGTGCGCATATGCATATGCCAACTCATTTGAACTAATTAGGAAGATAGACCTAGGAATCACAAGGAAAACATGCATGCTCCAAAATGTTCGTAAACATGGCGCGCTTGTCGCATTCCGAGCCAAATTCTTCTAATTTTCTTTACTAGTACGAAACATCCTCATAATCACTTGGAAAAGTGAAAAATGTTCTTTCATAATTGTCTGAAACTCCCATGGTCAACATTGTTTACTACGCCAAGACGCACCCATCTACCTGATGTGAAAACCGTATCATAAAGTGTAGCTAGGGTATCGATATCTATGGCCATGACCTTATTGGTCCTTCGAACTGAAACCCAAGAATGTTCATACATTGTAGGCTACTAGTAAATTGCAGGTGCCATGCACGTGAGACTCAGATAATAGACACGTGACATATCATCATTATATAAAATTATAGTAGGTAAAGCACAAAAAATTATAAATTTGATCAACATATATAAAGTATGGGTGTATATTTGGTTCTTGTACTTTGTATCATCATGTAGAAGTCAAAGATTATTAGCTACCTAACACTTGAAATTTTTGGTGACATGGTCTAGAGAAACGAGTGAGAGGATTCTAGGAGTATGATGGAAAAGTGTGTTTTGAGGTTTGTGCATAGCATTCATTCTGCTAAAAACTATCTATAGAATCCTCTAAATGCTCCAATGGAGAAGAAGATCCAACGGTTGGAAATATTGGGATTCACGAGTATTGATCAAACGGTCATCATTCAAAGTTATTCGTATCTTACCACTATTAGTAAATTGCACATGCCCTACACGTGAGACTCAAATAGTAGACGCCTGACATATCATCACTATATAAAAATATCTCTACTATTATAATTGAGCAGTTTTGAATTGGATCCATAGCACCAATCCTGACCATTGGGTTGTTAGATCCAATGGTTCAAAGCAGCTAGATTCGTGTTAAATAGTACCTAGAGCAAACTCCACAATTTTCTAAAACCATCATTTTACCACCCCCAAAATTTCATAGCATAGTAGGTTGTATTCTCAATATGTGTAGATAGTTATTATTAATAGACTTGATTTATGCATTTTGGGGGTGGTGAAATAATTGTTCTAGAACATGGTGTAGTTTTCTCTAGGTCTGTACTATATATTCAACACGAAACTAGTTGCTCTGAACCATTGGATCTAACATCCCAACTATCAATATTGGTGCTATGGATCCAATTCAAAACTGCTCCACTACAGTAGTAGAGAGAATACAGCCTACCGTGCTATGAAATTTTGGGGCTGGTGGCATGATGCTTCTAGAACATGCATGGTGGAGTTTTCTCTAGGTACTATTCAACACGAATCCAGCTTCTCTGAACCATTACTAGATCTAACAGCGCAATGGTTAGGATTGGTGTTATGGACCCAATTCAAAACTGCTCCATTATAGTAGTAGAGATAGAGATATCTTACCACTACATAGTGTACGAATAACTTTGATATTGACCATTGGATCAAGACTCATGAATCCCAACATTTCCAGCTGTTGGATCTTCTTTTCCATTCCAGCATCTAGAAGATTCTATTGATAGTCTTCAGCAAAATGAATGTGCACAAACCTCAAAACACACTTCTCCATCATACTAGAATCTTCTCCCTCGTAGCTAGTAATCATTGACTTCTGCATGATCTTATCTTATCTTATATTACCACTATATAGTGTACGAATAACTTTGAGTGTTGACCGTTGGATCAAGATACGCGAATCCTAACATTTCTAGCTATTGCATATCATGTAGAGGTCAATGCTTAGCTATATAAATTTTTTAAAATTTTGGTAACATGGTCTAGAGAAACGAGGGACAATGTTCTAGAATGATAGGTGTTATTTGAGTTTTGTGCATAGCATTCATTGTGATGTAGACTATCAATAGAATCTTCTAGATGCTTGAATGGAAAAGAAGATCCAACGGCTCAAAATGATGGGATTCACGAGTCTTGATCTAATGGTCAATATTCAAAGTTGTTCGTATACTATATAGTGGTAAGATAAGATCATGTAGAAGTTAACGATTATTAGCTATCTAAAACATGAATGTTTTGGTAATATGGTCTAGAGAAATGAGGAAGAATATTCTTGAATGATGAGGAAAGTCTGTTTTGAGTTTTATGCATAGCATTCATTATGATGAAGACTATGTATAGAATCTTCTAGACCGTTAAAAAAATAGAATCTTCTAGATGCTAGAATGGAAAGGAAGATCCAACAGCTGGAAATGTTCGGATTCGCGAGTCTTGATCCAACGGTCAATATTCAAAGTTATTTGTAAACTATATAGTGCTGAGATTATAACAGGCAAAGCAGATAAAATATAAATTTGATCAACATCTATAAAATATGGGTGTTTATGTATATTTGGTTCTTGTACTTTGTATACCATGTAGAAGTACGTCAACGATTATTAGCTATCTAAAACTTTAAATTTTTGGTAACATGGTCTAGAGAAACGAGGGAGAAGATTCTAGAATGATGGAGAAGTGAGTTTTGTGCATCGCATTCATTGTAATGAAGATTATCAATAGAATCTTCAAGATGCTAGAATGGAAAAGAAATTCCAACGGCTGGACATGTTGGGATTCGCGAGTCTTGATCCAACGGTCGATTTTCAAAGTTGTCCGTACACTATATAGTGGTAAGATCATGTAGAAGTCAACGATTAATAGCTACTAGTAAGTTGCACGTGCCTTGCACATGAGACTTTGATAGTAGACATATGACATATATATACAATTATAATTGGTAAAGAACAAAAAAATATAAATTTGATCAACATCTATAAAGTATGGGTGTATATATTTGGTCCTTGTATTTTGTATCATCATGTAGAAGTCAAAGATTATTAGCTACCTAACACATTAAATTTTTGATAACATGGTCTAGAGAAACAAGGGGGAAGATTCTAGTATGATGGAGAAGTGTGTTTTGAGGTAGTGCATAGCATTCATTATGCCAAAGACTATCAATAGAATCTTCTAGATGATAGGATGGAAAAGAAGATCTAACGGCTCAAAAAGCTGGGATTCGCGAGTATTGATCCAACGGTCAACAGTCAAACTTATTCGTACACTGTATAGTTGTTTGTAATGAATTCTATCAATAGAATCTTCAAGATGCTAGAATGGAAAAGAAGATCCCACAGCCGGAAATGTTTGGTCACGAGTCTTGATTCAATGGTCAATATTTAAAGTTGTTTGTACACTATATAGTGGTAAGATCATGTAGAAGTCAACGATTATTAGCTACTATTAAGTTGCACGTGAGACTCGGATAGTAGACATATGACATATCATCATCACTATTTAAAATTATCTTACCACTATATAGTGTACGAATAACTTAGAATGTTGACCGTTGGATCAAGATTCGTGAATCCAAGCATTTCTAGCCATTGGATCTTATTTTCCTTTCTAGCATCTAGAAGATTTTATTTGTAGTCTTCAGCATAATGAATGCTATGCACAAACCTCAAAACACACTTTTCCATCATACTAGAATCTTCTCGTTTTTTCTCTAGACCATGTTATCAAAAATTTCACGTGTTAGGTAGCTAATAATCGTTGACTTCTACATGGCATCGAAAGTACAAGGATACACCCATACTTTATAGACCTTGATCAAATTTATAATTTATTGTGCTTTACCAATTATAATTTTATATAGTGATGATATGTCATATGTCTACTATCTGAGTCTCACGTGCAAGGCACATGGAACTTACTAGTAACTGGTAAAGCACAAAAAAATAAAAATTTGATCAACAATTATAAAGTATGTGTGTATATTTGGTCCTTGTACTTTGTATCATCATGTAGAAGTCAAAGATTATTTAGCTACCTAACACATGAAAAATTTCATAACATGGTCTAGAGAAACAAGAGAGAAGGTTCTAGTATGATGGATAAGTATGTTTTGAGGTTTGTGCATAGCATTCATTATGTCAAAGACTATCAATAGATTCTTCTAGAAGCTAAAATGGAAAATAAGATCCAACTGCTAGAAACGCTGGGATTCGCGAGTCTTGATCCAACGGTTAACATTGAAAGTTATTCGTACACTGTATAGTTGTAAGATAAGATAAGATAAGATAAGATCATGTAGAAGTCAATGATTATTAGCTACTCCGTACTAGGGAGAAGATTCTAGTATGATGGAGAAGTGTTTTTTGAGGTTTGTGCATAGCATTCATTATGTTGAAGACTATGTATAGAATCTTCTAGATGCTAGAATGGAAAAGAAGATCCAACATTTGGAAATATTAGGATTCACGAGTCTTGATCCAACAGTCAGCATTCAAAGTTATTCATACACTATATAGTTGTTATATCTCTACTAATATAATAGATCAGTTTTGAATTGGATCCATAACACCAATCTCGACCATTGTGATGTTAGATCCAATGATTTAGAGAAGCTGGATTCATGTTGAATATCTCCTAGAGCAAACTCCACCCTGCATGTTGTAGAACCATCATGTCACCACCCCAAAATTTCATAGCACAATAAGATGTATTCTCTCTACTCCTATAATGGAGGAGTTTTGAATTGGATCATAGCACCAATCCTGAACGTTGGGCTCTTAGATCTAATGGTTCAGAGCACCTAGATTTGTGTTGAGTAGTACGTACCTAGAACAAACTCCACCATGTTCTATAACCATCAGGTCAGCACCCCCAAAATTTATTAGCACATTATTAGGTTGGATTCTAAATATGTGTAGATAGAGTTATTATTAATAGACTTAATGTATATGCATTTTTCTCTAACAAGACTATTGGTTAATAACAACTCAATTTTTGTTAAATAACATTTCATACATTAGAGAAAAAAATGCATAAATTAAGTCTATTAATAATAATTATATACACATATTTAGAATACAGCCTATTGAGCTATGAAATTTTGGGGGTGGTGACATCATGGTTCTAGAACATGGTCGAGTTTGCTCTAGGTACTATTCAACACGAACCCAGCTGCTTTGAACCATTGGATCTACCAGCCCAACGGTCAGGATTGGTGGTATGGATCCAATTCAAAACTGCTCCATTATAGTAGTGGAGATCTAAAACATGAAATTTTTGGTAACATGGTCTAGAGAAATGAGGAAGAAGATTCTAAAATGATGGAGAAGTGTGTTTTGAGTTTTGTGCATAGCATTCATTTCGATGAAGACTATCAATAGAATTTTCTAGACCGTTCAAATAAATAGAATCTTCTAGATGCTAAAATGGAAAAGAAGATCCAACGGCTGGAAATGTTTGGATTCACGAGTCTTGATGCAACGGTCAATATTCAAAGTTATTTGTACACTATATAGTGATAATATAAGATTATAATAGAAAAAGCAAAAAAATATAGATTTGATCAACAACTATAAAGTATGGGTGTATATATTTGGTTGTTGTACTTTGTATGTCATGTAGAAGTCAGCGATTATTAGCTATCTAAAACTTTAAAATTTTGGTAAGATGGTCTATAAAAACGAGGCGGAAGATTATAGAATAATGGATAAGTGTGTTTTGAGTTTTGTGCATAGCATTCATTGTGATGAAGACTATCACTAGAATCTTCTAGATGCTAGAATAATGGAAAAGAATATCCAACGACTGGAAATATTGGGATTTGCGAGTCTTGATCCAACGGTCAATATTCAAAGTTGTTCGTATATTATTTACCAATTTCAAGATATACACATCTACTTGCTTGTAGTACTACCAAATATGGGAAATTTACCATAAACTATGATGTGGATATGACCACGACCTTGCGAAGTAGGTCGGCGTGAAACTTATTCATAAAAAACAAGATGATTATTAATCGAGTTGATGGCTTGAATTTTGGGGAGGGGGGAGGGTTGCCGGAAGTAGATTGGTGTGGACGAGGAAGAGACAAGCTGGACTGTGCACTCGCGGCTGCAGAGAAGAGATCGATGGAGGATGGATGGTGAGATCCAGCGAACGAGAGAGAACCAACTTGTTTTGTGTGCATATTACTACTAGTAGGTCCATATATTTACTACTAGTGGAGTGAACCTCGTGTCAGCAGTCCATTATAGCTTTGCTCTGATATCGCACCGCCTTCCAACTCCTCCTCCCGCTGCTCTCACGGTGCCTCCTTTTATTTTGGAAGGAGCCGCCTCCCTTTTTGAGTAGTACTAGTACGGAACTGGAGTACTTTGCTTATAGAGAAAAATATTTCCATCGCTTAGAAAATTGGAGTTGTTATTTTTCCTAGTATTTAGGAACTCCCATTGGCAAACATGTTTACCAACGCCAAGATGCGCACATCTACTTTCTTGTAATACTACTACAAAATTCCCATAAACATTCATATGTCCGTGACCTTGCTTCGTCGCTCGTCCTGAAACCTGTTCATACTTATGCATGGTAGGCCATTTTTTGAAGCTTTTTTTTCAAAAGTTGTGAAAAACTCATGTTTATTATATTTCATGGCAGGTAGTACAAGCAAAAGGACGCCATGGATGAGTCCCCCTGTTATTTTTGGCCTATTTCTCTCTCTTTTTTCAAAGCAGGGTCAACTTTGCCGCCGTGCAAAGTCTAGAAAGAAATTGAATCTTCTAAAACTCTCTGGTGGGAAACTTCAAAAGCTTTTTGTGGAATTTAAAGAGCAATTGGCAGCTCACATGTGGTTCGAAATAATTTGACATAATTTCGACAGACTCCCTCCGATCCATATTAATGTGCATAGATTCATCTAGATTCAAATGTATATAGTCCTGTTTTTGTGCTAGATACATCTACCTGAATCTAGACAAATATGAGAGCATTAATTTGAATCAGAGACAAATCAGATAAGAGACGTCTGACATATCATCACTATATAAAATTATAATAGGTAAAGAAGAAAAATATAAATTTGATCAACATATATAAAGTATGGGTGTATATTTGGTTCTTCTACTTTGTATCGTCGTATGTAGAAGTCAAAGATTATTAGCTACCTAACACTTGAAATTTTTGGTAGTAAGATTGGACTAGAGAAACAAGTGATAATATTCTAGTATGATGGAGAAGTGTGCTTTGAGGTTTGTGCATAGCATTAATTATGTTGAAGACTATAAATAGAATCTTCTAGATGCTAGAATGGAAAGAAGATCCAACGACTGGAAATGTCATTTGGATTCGCGAGTCTTGATCCAACGGTCAATATTCAAAGTTATTTGTATTCGTACACTATATAGTACTTGGTAAGATAAGATTGTACGAATAACTTTAAATGTCGACCGCTGAATCTCAATACTCGTGAATCCCAATATTTCCAACCGTTGGATCTTCTTTTCTATTATAGCATCTAGAAGATTGTATAGATAGTTTTTAGCATAATGAATGCTATGCATAAACCTCAAAACACACTTCTCCATCATACTAGAATCTTCTCTCTCGTCTCTCTAGACCATATTACCAAAAACATTAAGTGTTTTGGGTAGCTAATAATCTTTGACTTCTACATGATGATTCGAAGTACAAGAACCAAATATACACCCATATATTATGTATGTTGATCAAATTCATATTTTTTTTGCTTTACCTATTATGACGTTATATAATGATGATTTGTCATACGTCTATTATTCGAGTCTCACGTGCAGGGCACTCCTCTCGCTGCTCTCGTGCTGCCTACCTTTTGGAGTAGTAGTACAAAATGAGGTGGAGTACTTTGCTTTATAGAAAAATATTTTCATCGCTTAGTAGAGTTGTTACTTTTCCTAGTATTTGGAAACTCGCATTAGCAAAGTTTTTTACCAATGCCAAGATGCACACATCTAATTTCTTGTAGTACTACCAAATTACCATAAACTATGATGTGGATATGTCCATGACCTTGCTTGGTCGCTCGTCCTGAAACCTGTTCATACTTATACATGGTAGGCCATCTTTGTA
This sequence comes from Avena eriantha, assembly GCA_910589775.1. NCBI lineage: Eukaryota > Viridiplantae > Streptophyta > Magnoliopsida > Poales > Poaceae > Avena > Avena eriantha. Next base: position 69,973,230 of record OU342744.1, on the reverse strand, counting down.
AAGCGGGTTTCTTCCAAAGTTGTGAAAACTCATGTTTATTATTTTTCATGGCATGCAATACAAGAAAAAGGACGCCATGAATGAGTCCCCCTGTTTTTGTTGCCTATTTATCTCTCTTTTTTCCAAAGCAAGGTCAACTTTGCCGGCATGCAAAGTCTAGAAAGAAGTTGAATCTTTGAAAACTCCCGGTCATGTTCTTGATATATTGGCTATCTGGTGAGCAACTTCAAAAGATTTTTGTGAAATTTAAAGAGCAATTGGATGCTCACATGTGGTTCGATATAATTTGACCTAATTTCGAAAGACTCCCTCCGATCCATATTAATGTTCAAAGATTCAAATGTATCCATGTTTTTGTGCTAGATACATATATCCGAATCTAGACAAATCTAAGAATATTAATTTGAATCGGATACAGTACTATAATTTAATTGGGTTAATTTATCTACGAACCTTGAAAACTCAAAGAACCTAGGAATCACAAGTAAAACATGGATGGTTCGATATGTCTGGAAACATGGCAGCTTCTTGCATTCAGTGCCACATTCTTCTGATTTTATTTACTACTAGTACAAAACATCCCCATAATCTGTTGGAACAGTGAAAAATGTTTTTTCCTAATTGTTCGAAACTCCCACGGGCAACATTGTTTACCATGCCAAGACGCATCCATCTACCCGATGTCAGAACCCTATGTAAAAGTGTAGCTAGGGTATACATCAATATAGAAGGCCATGACCTTATTGGACGTTCGTGCTGAAAACCAAGAATTAATAATGTTACATCATGGTGGGCTATAATGTGAATCCATTTTCCCTATGTTTCTTGAATCTCATGTTTATCATTTTTCTTAGCAATTAATAATACTACTAGCAAAAGTACCCCAATCGTAATGAAGTCTCATGTTTTTGTTTTACACTTTTTTTTGTTTGAATGTTTTCCATACACGGCCAAATTTGTCGGTATGAAAATACTAATCAGTAATTGCATTTTTCAAAGCTATTGTTGGCCCATGATATATTGGTTGCCTGGGTACCTTCAAAAGAATTTTGGATATTTTCAACAGTAATAGTCTATCATGCTCACATGTATTCAAGTTTGACCTAATTTCGTTTAATCGACTTAGAGTCATGCATTTAAGTGTACGTGGAGCTTTAGCTTGAAAGTTTGGAAAATACTTAAACTTGGGAACTATAAGAAAGAATTGTCTACTTTGTACGAAAATTTTGTGGGGCCATTCTTTCTTATTTTTCTACTAGTAAAAGTACTTGTAAAACTCACACTTCTGGTATTGCCTACTATATCATGTATTACTATGTATGAACTTTCTTGGGTTTCGAGCCAAATGACCAAGGTCATGGACATACCCTATCTTCATCAAGATAATGACCATGTTCCCATATTTTGGTATAGCTAGGTTGGTGCATGTTAGCATGCATGGTAAAGAAGTAAAAGTATTTTTTGGAAGGAAGTGTGATTAATATGGCTTAGAGTTTATAGCATGTGCCACTTATTTACTATAGTACATAAAGTGGTTGGATAATTACATGTTATATTTTTCAAGCTTAATTTTCTAGCTAATTTCACCCACTCAGACGACTTTCCGTCAATTTGTCGAATTAGGTCTAAATTAATATTCTACAAGTACGTGAGAGCTAGTTCAATAGTATAACCGAGTGTTAGGTATAACAAAGTGACACGTCATCTATTGCCGGATTTATACCAGCATGTACAATACCTAACATTTAAACTATAGAACAACTAGCATTACATGCAACAACCTCATCAAAAAGCAAGAAGATTAAACAGGAATAAAATGAAAAATATTTGTATAGCCGCTTGAAAAATCCTAAAATTTGGGAATTGTAAGAAAGCATGGTACACTTAGTCTTAAAATTGGGGATGTGGCATTCTTTATTTCTTTTTTGGAACCTGGGTAACGTAGGTCCTGAAGGAGCGAGAAACTCCAATTAGTGCACTAAGGTTTGTAGTCGTCGCAATGTGGTATGAGGACCTTTTTGTAATTATTATTATTACTTTTGAGAGTTTTTGTATTGGTGTAGATGATTATTAATCCAGTAGATGGCTTGAATTTCGGGGGGGGGGGGAGGGGAACGGTTGCTAGAAGTAGATCGGTGTGCCGTACCTAGTCACACGTGCGCAGTGCCACGCTGTGGACGAGGAAGAGACAAGCCGGACTCTGCACCCGCGGCTGCAGAGAAGAGATCGATGGAGGATGGATGGTGAGAGCCGGCGAAGGAGAGAGAAAACACAAATTTTTTGCGTGCATATTACTGCTAGTAGGTCCATATATTTACTACTAGTGGAGTGTACCTCGTGTCAGTAGCCCATCATAGCTTTGCTCTAAGAATGCACCACCTTCTGACTCCTCCTCCCGCTGCTCTCGCGTTGCCTCCTTTTTTTGGATAAGGATCCGCCTCCCTTTTCGAGTAGTACTAGTACGGAAGTAGAGTACTTTTCTTTACAGAGAAAAATATTTCCATCCCTTAGAAAATTGGAGTTGTTACTTTTCCTATTATTTGGGAAAACCCATTGGCAAAGCTATTTACCAACACCAAGATGCGCACAACTACTTTCTTGTAGTACTACTACAAAATTCCCATAAACATGGTTATGTCCGTGACCTTGCTTGGTCGCTCGTCCTGAAACCTGTTCATACTTATACATGGTAGGCCATTTTTGTGAAGCGGCTTTTTTCAGAAGTTGTGAAAACTCATGTTTATTATTTTTCATGGTAGGTAGTACAAGCAAAAGGACGCCATGCATGAGTCCCCCTATTTTTTGGCCTATTTCTCTCTCTTTTTTCAGAGCAAGGTCAACTTTGTCGGCATGCAAAGTCTAGAAAGAAGTTGAATCTTTTAAAACTCTCGGTTGTGTTCTCCATATATTGACTGTCTGGTGGGCAACTTCAAAAGATTTTTGTGGAATTTAAAGAGAAATTGGCAGCTCACATGTGGTCCGAAATAATTTGACATAATTTCGACACACTCCCTCCGATCCATATTAATGCTCATAGATTCATCTAGATTCAAATGTATCTAGTCATGTTTCTGTGATAGATACATATACCTGAATCTAGACAAATCTGAGAATATTAATTTGAATCGAAGACAAATCAGATAAGTGACGTCTGACATATCATCACTATATAAAATTATAATAGGTAAAGCAGAAAAAAAATTGATCAACATATATAAAGTATGGGTGTATATTTGGTTCTTCTACTTTGTATCATCATGTGTAGAAGTCAAAGATTATTAGTTACTTAACACTTTAAATTTTTGGTAGTAACATTGTTCTAGAGAAACGAGTGATAAGATTCTAGTATGATGGAGAAGTGTGTTTTGAGGTTTGTGCATAGGATTAATTATGTTGAAGACTATCAATAGAATCTTCTACATGCTAGAATGGAAAAGAAGATCCAACGGCTAGAAATGTCGTTCGGATTCACGAGTCTTGATCCAATGGTCAATATTCAAAGTTATTTGTATTCGTACACTATATAGTACGTGGTAAGGTAAGATTGTACGAATAACTTTGAATGTCGACCGCTGAATCTCAATACTCGTGAATCCCAATATTTCCAACCGTTGGATCTTCTTTTCCATTATAGCATCTAGAAGAATGTATAGATAGTTTTCAGCATAAGGAATGCTATGCATAAACCTCAAAACACACTTCTCCATCATACTAGAATCTTCTCCCTCGTGTCTCTAGACCATATTACCAAAAAAATCAATTGTTTTGGGTAACTAATAATCTTTGACTTCTACATGATGATACAAAGTAGAAGAACCAAATATACACCCATACTTTATGTATGTTGATCAAATTTATAAGTTTTTGTGCTTTATCTATTATAATTCTATATAATCATGATATGTCATACGTCTATTATCTGAGTCTCACGTGTAGGGCACTCCACTCGCTACTCTCGCGCTGCCTACCTTTTTGAGTAGCGGTAAAGAATGAGGTGGAGTACTTTGCTTTATATAAAAAATATTTCCATCGCTTAGTAGAATTTTTACTTTTCCTAGTATTTGGAAACTTCCATTGGCAAAGTTTTTTAACAATGCCAAGATGCACACATCTACTTTGTTGTAGTACTACCAAATTACCATAAACTATGATGTGGATATGTCCATGACCTTGCTTGGTCGCTCGTCCTAAAAGTTGTTCATACTTATACATGGTACGCCATTTTTGTGAAGCAGGTTTCTTCAAAAGTTGTGAAAACTCAAGTTTATTTATTTTCATGGCAAGCAATACAAGAAAAAGGATGCCATGCATGAGTCCCCCTGTTTTTGTTTCCTATTTCTCTCTCTTTTAACCAAAGCAAGGTCAACTTTGCCGGCATGCAAAGTCTAGAAAGAAGTTGAATCTTTGAAAACTCCTGGTCGTGTTCTCGATATATTGGCTATCTACTGGGCAACTTCAAAAGATTTTTGTGAAATTTAAAGAGAAATTGGTAGCTCACATGTTGTTCGATATATGTTGACCTAATTTCGATATACTCCCTCCGATCCATATTAATGTTCATAGATTCATCTAGATTCAAATGTATCTAGTCATGTTTCTGTGCTAGATACATATATCCGAATCTAGAAAAATCTAAGAATATTAATTTGAATCGGATACAATAGTATAATGTAATTGGGTTAATTTATCTATGAACCTTGAAAACTCAAAGAACCTAGGAATCACAAGTAAGACATGGATGGTTCTCTATGTCCGGAAACATGGCGCGCTTCTCGCATTTAGTGCCACATTCTTCTGATTTTCTTTACTTCTAGTACAAAACATCCCCATAATCAGTTGGAAAAGTGAAAAAAGTTTTTTCCTAATTGTTCGAACTTCCCATGGGCAAAATTGTTTACTACGCCAAGACGCACCCATCTATCCGATGTCAGAACCCTATGTAAAAGTGTAGCCCTGGTATACATCGATATAGAAGGCCATGGCCTTATTGGTCGTTCGTGCTGAAAACCAAGAATTAATAATGTTACATCATGGTGGGCTATAATGTGAATCCGTTTTCCCTAAGGTTGTCGAATCTCATGTTTATCATTTTTCTTGGCAATTAATAATACTACTAGAAAAATTACCCCAACCATAATGAAGTCTCATGTTTTTGTTTTATGCTTTATTTTGATTGAATTTTTTCCATACGCAGTCAAATTTGTTGGGATGCAAATACTTATCAGTAATGGCATTTTTCGAAACTATTGTTGGCCCATGATATATTGGCTGCCTAGGTACCTTCAAAAGAAATTTGGAAATTTTCAAGAGTCATAGTTTATCACGCTCACATGTATTCAAGTTTGACCTACTTTTGTTTAATCGACTTAGAGTCATGCATTTAAGTGCACGTGGAGCTTTAGCTTGGAAGTTTGAAAAATACTTAAACTTCGGAACGGTAAGAAAGAATTGTCCACTTTGTACGAAAATTTGGTGGGGCCATTCTTTCTTATTTTTCTACTAGTAAAAGTACTTGAATTAGGTCTACATTAATATTCTATAAGTGCGTGAGAGCTAGTTCATTAGTATAACCGAGTGTTAGGTATAACAAAGTGACACCTCAGCGATTGTCGGCTTTATACCAGCATGTACAATACCTAACATTTGAACTATAGAACAACTAGCATTACATGCAACAACCTCATCAAAAAGCAAGAATATTAAACAGGAATAAAATGAAAAATATTTCTATGCCTGCTTGAAAAATCCTAAAACTTGGGAATTGTAAGAAAGCATGGTACACTTATTCTGAAAATTGGGGCAGTGGCATTCTTTATTTCTTTTTTGGAACCTGGGTACCGTAGGTCCTGAAGGAGCGAGACACTCCAATTAGCGCACTAGGGTTTGTAGTCGTCGCAATATGGTATGAGGACCTTTTTGTAATTATTATTAATATTTTTGAGACTTTTTGTATTGGTGCAGATGATTATTAATCTAGTAGATGGCTTGAGTTTCGGGGGAAAACGGTTCCTGGAAGTAGATCGGTGTGCCGTACCAAGTCACACGTGCATAATGCCATGTTGTGGACGAGGAAGAGACAAGCCAGACTGTGCACCTGCGGCTGCAAAGAAGAGATCGATGGAGGATGGATGGTGAGAGCCAGCGAAGGAGAGAGAAAACACAACTTGTTTTGCGTGCATATTACTAATAGTAGGTCCATATATTTACTACTAGTGGAGTGTACCTCGTGCCAGCAGCCCATCATAGCTTTGCTCTCCGACTCCTCCTCACGCTGCTCTCGCGCTGCCTCCTTTTTTTTTGGAGAAGAAGCCGCCTCCCTTTGCGAGTAAGTACTAGTACGGAAGTGGAGTAGTTTGCTTTACAGAGAAAAATATTTCCATCGATTAGAAAATTGGAGTTGTTACTTTTCCTATGTCCGTGACCTTCCTTGGTCGCTCATCCTGAAACGTGTTCATACTTATACATGGTAGGCCATTTTTGTGAAGCGGCTTTTTCAAAAGTTGTAAAAAACTCATGTTTATTATTTTTCATGGCAGGTAGTACAAGCAAAAGGACACCATGCATGAGTCCCCCTGTTTTTTGGCCTATATCTCTCTCTTTTTTAAAGTAGGGCCAACTTTGCCAGCATGCAAAGTCTAAAAAGAAGTTGAATCTTTGAAAACCCTCGGTCGTGTTCTCCATATATTGGATGTCTGGTGGGCAACTTCAAAAGATTTTTGTGGAATTTAAAGAGTAATTGGCAGCTCATATGTGGTTCGAAATAATTTGACATAATTTCGACAAACTCCCTCCGATCCATATTAATGTTCATAGATTCATCTAGATACAAATGTATATAGTCATGTTTCTGTGCTAGATGCATATACCCGAATCTAGACAAATCTGAGAACATTAATTTGAATCGAAGACAGTAGTGTAATTTAAGTGGGTTAATTTATCTACGAACCTTGAAAACTCAAAGAACCTAGGAATCACAAGTAAAACATGGGTGGCTCGCTATGTCCGGAAACATGGGAACCTCAAAACACTTCTCCATCATTCTAGAATTTCTCCCTCGTTTCTCCAGACCATGTTACCAAATTTTGAAGTTTTAGATAAGCTAATAATCGTTCACTCTACATGATATACAAAGTACGAGAACCAAATATACACCCATCTATCTATCTATACTATAATAAGTCTTGTGATAGGTTGGTCATAATACGTTTTCATCCGTCAAAAATACGTTTTCAACCTCTATTATTAGTTTAGCGAGGTGGTACTAAATTTTGTTCTTGTGGGCCTGTCCAAAATTCGTCTGCCTACTGGACTCGACCGAACCAGCACGCCGCCCTTTGATCAATCAAAACAGTGTGCCACTAGAGACGGTCTCGAGTTCCTCGAGTGGACGGGCCATGATGGATGCGAGCTGGAGTACCTAGGTCTAAGATAATCGCGTGCCATTGCATGCGAGCTAGCTAGCTAGCTCAAGTGCATATGGGCATGCATGATGGAGTAACGTCTGATACTGCCGGTGCAGCAGCAACAACTCAACGAACGACCTAGCCGGCGACACGGTGTTGTGGGCTTCGACGAAGAGGCACTGTCAGCGGCGTCCCACAGGCGGTGCTGGCAGCAATCGGCAGTACATGGATGCCGACTTCCGGGACAGGCATGCGACAACAACACGCGCCTAATTATCGTTCTCTCTGCATCTGTCTCACGGAACGAGTGGGGTGAGAAGAAGCTAGACAGGAGCAACATAGCTAGAAGAAACAACGTTATGGAGCACGGCGAGCGCCTCGGCGTCTCCCACCTCGAGCACGGCAGTGACACACGCAGGAGACTACAACTGCCTGTGCGCGGGCGCCTGCACCTTCTACTCGCGTGCGGCATCCGGTTCTTCGAATTCGACGCAACACATTTTCTCTACCAGCTGAGAGCGCCCAGCTGCATATGGTGTCAGAGCTTGGATGGGGGTACTGCTAGATGCGTTCTACTACCTAGCTTTTCTGTCTAGACGTGTTTGCAAAGAAGTTTGGAGCAAAGTCATTTGATGTTGTTTGCTGCTAGCTAGATGTGTTTGGAAAATTGTTTTATGAGTAAGCCTAATTGATGTTTAGTTTGTTATAAATTTTTGAATGTTTATGTTGATCTGTATATTTAATTTTTGTTTCTATAGGAAAAAAGAATAAAAAGACCAAAAGAAAATAATTACAAGGGACTTGTCCGGTCTGTTGGGGGCCGGGTGTCATTGATCGCATCCACCATGACCTACACGAACACCCCCATATGAGCTAGCCGACCCAAGCAACACGGTAAGTGTTTTTTGTCACACTGTTACTCGGGTCTGTTGGTTTTTGAAACATGCACCGGTGAAACCTTAGGCACAATTGTGGTGGTTTTTTTAATTTTATCACATTTTTTGGCATAAGGTATATTTTTATATCGTCGCAACACATCTGTATTTATATGCCGTAGCAACGCACGGGCATTTAGCTAGTATATTATAGATGTTGATCAAATTTATATTTTTTTCTACTTTACCTATTATAATTTTATATAGTGATGATATGTCAAACGTCTATTATCTGAGTCTCACGTGCAGGGCACGTGCAACTTACTAGTTTACTACTAGCACTACATGAATTTGTTGGATAAATTACATGTTATATATATTTTTCAAGCTTAATTTTATACTCCCTCCGAACCAAATTAGTTGACTTAGTTTTATCTAGATTCGGATGTATCTAACACTAAAACAAGTCTAGATACATGATTCTAGACAAATCTAAATCAACTAATTTGGGTCGGGGGAGTAGCTAATTTCACCCAAAAGTGCATCATGCTTCAATCAACACGTTCGGTGGAATTAAAAGGTTGTATCAAAAATAGAAAATAACATCCAAGTCCATACAATTGGCACAAAGGACCCTAAAAATTAGCTTGGAAAGGCAGTCGGGTCCGGCTCAATTTCAACCGAGCAGCTGAGCCATACTCTTGCTACTATTGTTTGCCTCACACACGAAACACAGTGCGCACCTGCGTGTTGATCATGGTCGAAGGGACGAGATTGCTCGGAACGAGTAGAGGAGCACACTGCCCCCTTACCGAGTCGTTTCCCCCAGCCGCACCTTCGCTGGCCGCAGGTTCCTCGCGCTCGAGCTCGAACTTGAGCATCTCCTGATGGAGAGAAAGGGCCAGCATAGGATCGATAGGCTCGAGGGGACCCAGGATGGTGTCATCTGCCACGGCCACGGTGACCCGGTGCCCACTCGAGTTGTCTACCCCGGTCTCATGCGCGCTTCCCGCAGGTTCCTCGCACGCGAGCTCGAACTCAAGCATGTCCCGAATGTACGCAAGTGCCCGCATAGGATCGATAGGCTCGAGGGGACCCAAGACGGCGTCATCCACGCCCACGGCAACCTGGTGCCCTCCCGAGTTGCCTGCCCCAGTCGCATTATCACTATTTGCAGGTTGCCAGCAGAAGGATTAGCCATTGTCTTGCATAGGCTTAACTTCGCAACTGGTTGATGTCCAGCCAGAGTGCCTGCCCAGACGAAGCTCCATCACACTCGAAAGGGAGGCCCACCGGGACCGGCGCTTTGTTGTAGAGATCCACTTTTGTTCACCTGTCGTGTTGACGCTTCCATGACGCGGCCAGAGGAGGATCGGTAGCCTCGAGGGGGCCCAAAATCGCGTCGTCGGCCGGTAGGGCCAACACACATTTATCGCGGGTGACCAGGGGCTCTACAGAGGCGTCTCCAACAGCGGCTCCAACAGCGGCATGTTCCTGCCGGATGAACTGTTTCGGGGCCTGGCCTCGAGCTGAAGCAGACGTCTGAGGACGACGCAGCCAATCCATCGGGATTCCTTCAAGTATTTTTGAGGGTAACATGCCTTTGGTGGAAGAATAAATTTCGCCGGAGAGTAGAATGAAGGAGAAAGTATAGGACTAGTATTACTACTAGCGGTGCTACTCAGTTTTGACCCATCATTTCTCCAAGGAGTACTTTTTTAGATGCTCCAAGGAGTACTTTTTGCAGAGCGACCACTTCGTGGCGCGTGATTTTTTCGCAGTCGGTGGTTATCCGGGGCATTAACTCACAAGAGAAATGTCATATCGGTACTTGTAGTAGCCGTACTTTCAGCTGGCCGCAGTCTAATCGGATAGTAGGAGTAGTAGTACTATACACTCTCAAAACAGAGGTGGCGAGTAGCTGGCAGCTCGAGCAACGAGTGTGGTAAATTCTTGGAGTATGTACTCCAGTATATAGTAGTAATAAGTTTCACATGCCTGACCGTAAAGTATGTCATATTATGTCTACTACTATAATGGAGCAGTTTTGAATTGGATCCATAGCACCAATCCTGACCGTTGGGCTGTTAGATCCAATGGTTCAGAGCGGCTGGATTCGTGTTGAATAGTACCTAGATCAAACTCCACCATGCATGTTCTAGAACCATCATGTCACCACCCCAAAAATTTCATAGAACAGTAGGTTGTATTCTCTCAACCACTATAATGGAGCAGTTTTGAATATGAATGATCCATAGCACCAATCCTTATCGTTAGGCTGTTAGATCCAATGGTTTAGAGCAGCTGGATTCGTGTTGAATAGTACCTAGAGCAAACTCCACCATGTTCTAGAACCACCATGTTGAATAGTACCCATGAGATATCATACGTCTATTATCTGAGTCTCACGTGCACGTCACATGCAACTTACTAGTCACTATATAGAAGTACTTCGGCACGTGAGACTCGCATATTCATATTTTTTTGAGCTTTACCTATATTATATAATCTTACCACTCTATATTGTGTATGCAGTACTTTGAACTTTGGAAAGTCGATCAAGTCTGGCAAATCTCAACATTGCAAACCGCTGGATCTTCTATCCATGCTAGCATATAGAATATTCCATTGATAGTCTTTAGCATAGTGAACGCAATGCACAAACCTTAGTACGCACTTCTCAATAATTCTAGAATCTTCTTCGTCATTTCTCTCAAGAATAACGAGTAATAGGTCGCTAGTAGTAATAGGTTGATTTCGACAAAACACAAGGTACAAGAACCAATTATACACCCAATACTTTATGGACATGGCTCAAAATTATAATTATTTTTCAGTGATACCAACACAATCTCTTTCATCATTATAGTAGGTTGATTTCTACAATACACAAGGTATAAGAACCTATTATACACCCTATACTTTATGGACGTGGCTCAGAATTATAATTATTTTTCAGTGATACCAATACAATCTCTTTCATCATTAATTGCCGTGACACATAAGCATTTTCCATGCATGTAATAAGGTCTTTGACAATGGGGGAGTCTCTTAGTGCGGCATAATAGGCAAAATGCTTTTGTGGCATATCAATTAGTAACTAAGATACACCCCTTGCACGTAATCATAGGAAAAAAGAGTTGATTGCCCAATAAAATGCATGCATGAGAGAAAAAACATTCAATTAAGATACAACCTCTAAGATACAATGCTTTAGAGAGGTTGTCTATTAGGTATTTATAACTCCTATGATAACGTGCCAAGCTACAACCCATTGTGAAAGGCCTAATGCATGATACAAAACGTACCACCCGATACCCCATTGGGGCTAGTCTCATACTCTCATCCTAAACATAGGTTGAGCAGTAGTACTAGTACCTCTATCCCAGAGTAGTACGGGAGTACAATATTTAGTCTTCCACGTAACTCTAGATCGTTAAAGCGACGTGTACACCGGGTCAGCGGGAGATAATTAATCGGGTAACACATCGCTTCCCTCGTTTTCTCCATGCAGGTCTCTTGCCAAAGAGATAAGGTATCAGTTCATGGCCGTTGAATTTGGATGGACAGATGATATTGCCTAGAGTGAGATGAGGAGTCTAGTATTCCTAGTATTTAACTATTGTACCAGTCTCTCTCGCTCGCTCTCATCAACCCTCTCAGATTTGCGCTCCTCCCTATGCTCTATTGCTCGGTCTCAAAATCCCTCTCAGATCTGCCGTAGTTGAAGAAGACGGCTCTATGGCGGACGATTGGTTTGAAGCTATGATTGACATGAGTGCAATGAGGCAAGTCTTCAGCTGCAGGCTGTGTTCTCAAATTGTTTGTCGTCCCGCGTACATGGTTATTACTACTTCTTTCTTCATGACGTTTTCCACACTGGTTCGATACAACTCTTGTTTTTGGGATAAATCTCATTTCCTTGCACGAGCAGTGCTTTGGCAAGGCCACGGAGCACATTGCATGCGCATAATGTGTTGGAAAATTGTCCGATGGCCAGTGCCCGGGGTGTGTATACGAAGGAGTCTTCGAACAGACCACTACCGTGGATCAGATGTCCTCGGGAATGAAGCTCAAGTGCAGCAACAAAGGTTGTGACACGGCTGGAAGCTTCCTTGAGTTCATCGAACACCAGACGTCGTGCCCGCACGGGCAGAGGGTGACATAGGTTCTTGACAAAAAAGAACTGTATGATATTCGGGTGTCTATGTGTGTGCTGATTCTGTCTAGAGTATGGTTTAGTTTCTGTCCTGGTTATGTTTTACCTATACTAGTTATGTTATGTAAAAATTGAATCATCATTGCATCCACATAGTTTCTCTCTTTTACCGATAACAAGGGGAAGTACCACCAGCCTGTGCATCTACGTAGTTGCTCTCTTTTAGCTAAAAAGCTCGGAAATCTGTAGAACTTGTGTGGCCCTGCACAGCGTATGAAAATATCGGTGCCCAAACCACTTCTCATCCATCCAGAAACGGTGCCTACGCTGCACAGACGATGGCACAAAAAAATCAAGGATATGTTAAAATATTTGTCTTCCCTGTCTAGCTCAACAACCCTTCCTCTATTTAATGCAGAGACAACAGCCATCCCTCTCATCACGTGGGAGTAGTAACTTTCATGTACGTACAATGCCAACTAAGAAAATTGGTGACATGATATGACAATTAATGATGAAAAAGAGGGAGGTATTACCATAACATCACACATTTATATGAGTCTAGAACCTAATTAATTAGGTGCTGCATGAAACCACACACAATGTATCACCTACTATGAAGACAATAACATATGCAAGTTACTAGTATATTTAGGCTGGTCATGGTGGGTAGTAACTTAACATGCATATGTTACTAGTCTAAGTTACTACCTCCATTTTCGCAAAATAAAATAAAATAAGTTACTACCTCCATAGTGGAAAGTAACATAGGTGTGGTATCATGCAAAGTCTCATTTATTGCAATGTAGACTCATTTTGTCTTGAAATTCTGCCGCAAGTGCACTATGTAGTGAGGAGAGGGAAACAATGATTTTCTAGTTCTGATGGCCGGTTCATACTATTATGGTCGACCGCAAGGTTTCTTAGCTTAAGGCCGAGTACTACAATGTTTAAATTCCACTAAGGTCAACCACAAGTGTCTTATATCCGACCTTATTTTCACATTGGAGACGCCCTTATGGTAACATAGCTAGTTACCCCAAGGCTCTCTCTCATCATTGAATTGCATGCCATGTCATCTAAATTCTTAGTTGGCAATACATGTAGGACTATGTACTATCCAAATTGCTCCCACTAGCACTATAACGAACCTAAATAGAACCATGAAGAGAGGGCGAGCCAGGGATGATGTTGTGGAGTGAAGAGGTAGCGCGGCCCCGTCTTTTGTTAGAGTAGTCCACTATCAGGGTCCATTTGATTCCAAGGATTTTCCTAGGAATTTTGTAGGATTAAATCCTATAGGAAATTTTCCTATGACGATTGTTTGATTTGTAGGATTGATTCCCATAGGATTTTTTCCTAAGGATTCCTCTGTATAGTACTAGTTTTCGTAGGAAATCAAACATTCACCCATATCTCTTTTTTAGATTCCTACTATGGTGGAATCAAGCACACTTTCATCCATATGAATATCTATAGGATTGGAGTGAACATGACAATGCAATCCTACATTTCTCCTATTCCTACGATTTTCCTATCCAACAAATCAAATAGGCCCTCACCCATTTCCCCTGGCCTCTTCCCCCTCATCCAGGGCAGCACCATGGACAAGCCCCCGCGCCCCTCCCCTCCCCCCACCCCCAAAAAAAATCCCCAAATGGCGGCGCCGCCGGAACTAGAGTGCTCCTCAGAGGAGCGCATCATCGAGTCTGGCCCCCATGTCTTCTGTGTCTGCCGCGTCTCCGCAGCCACAACCGACTTCTCCGTCTTCGAGCCGCAGTTAGTTAACGTTGTGATGCCGTACACAATGACACTGAAGATCTTCGTCTCGAGGACGTACGAGCTTAGGAGGATGACTGGCTCCATACCAGCCCGTCTGGAGGAGGACGATGTCGCGACCACCCCCTGCGAAGAGGAAGTGTTGAATCTCAGCCTGCCTCCCAGCAAGCTGCGAAGAGCGAGCAAGGTCGTGGGAACTATGCGCAAGGTTCTTCGCCGTGTATGTCTACTGAAGAACCTGCAACTCACGGCGAAGGAGTGGGACATCATCATGTTGTATGACATTCTGCACCGGCTCTGGCTTGAGGCGTGTATGTTGGTCGATGTGTTACACTTCAACCTAACCCTCAGCCTGAATCTCCGGCTCATCGTCAACTTGCCGGTGCTTCAAGACAGTTGGTACCTTGTTGAGCAGGAGGATGGCCACTATAGCATATGCATGCAGGCGCTGTCGAAGCGCACAACAGTGCGTCTCCGGGGATGCAACCATCCGTACCACCGCAAGTGCATATTCTCTTGGTTTGAGACCAATGCCAGCTGCCCTACCTGCCTAGACAATGTGCTCGCCCATATCTGCTGACACGAGGTGCATATGCCCCCTTCTGAATGAAACTGGTCTTGTGGTTGATAATTAATTAATGTACTGAACCAATGTTTCTGCTGCACGCCAAGTGAACCTATTCTATATATGTTTGCACTTGTCGAATTAAGCTTAATCCAATTTAGACAGGGAAAACAATTAGTCTAGGATTACAATCCAACAGGAAATTGTCATCATGTCTCATACATTTTACAAAGAGAAACCCAGTATGAATCACTGTTCATCATATCACTGCATAGTATGAAACAACAGTCTGATCATATTCACCATCATCACTTTTGGCACCGCCGCGTTCTAGATCCACATAGTCCAACTAGGTTGGATCTTCTTCCCCTTGCCATTCATCATACATGTCCTAAGATTCATCAGGTAGAACCAATTTATTCCTGTCTTTGTCGACCACACTAACCTCGACAGTGAAATCTACTTGTCCATCATGCGTAGAGACGCCTCTAGCAATCAAATTTTAATCGACGTCATCCAGTTTAGTTACCATACAACCAATGGGATCATATTGGTGGGCAACATCGGTGGTGACTGGCTCGTCATACTCATTGACATCATAGGTGCTCCTTGCCTCAAACTTTTGCACATATTGCTAGTCCTTATCATCTCTGTCATCCAAGAAAATTACCTTGGAAGCTTGAGTTACCAAAATATAAGGTTCCTCCTTGTACCACTCAGCAGTAGTATTGATCGATATGAAATTCCCATCATTTCTGGGGCCTCTTTTCTTGTTCGGATCTCGGTCATACCAATAACACTTGAATAGAACCACAGATCGACCACCAGTCTTGTCATTATATTTCAACTCAATAACCTCTTTTATGCGACCATAATGATCATAGTCATCTGACTTCTTCATTTTGCCTGTCAAGTGCTCTCCATTCGTCGTGATGCCACTATTTTGTGTCTTTAGATGTTTCTCACGCTGATAAGTGTTGTAGTGGATACCATCATTATTGCAAGCTGAAGTTGTATGCACCCTCTTTGCCGGACCATGTGATAGGGCATAGAGACCATCACTAACATCGCCCGGATTCTCTTCATGCAGCTTCGTGATCTGCGGTTATACAAAATAATCAAGAGGTCATCCCATGTGCACAATTCGTATGCAATTCAAAGTTCAATTGACCATCTTACATGATTCCTAAACCATTCCTAAAACCCACCCCCACATACTGGTGCAACATAATCTTTTCCTTTGGTTTCTTTAAATAACCAACAAAAAAGATACTCAAGTAAGACATCTGAACATATCTTGCTACAAGTTTCATTTCATATATGTGAGGATATGTATGAATAGTTCTTACGCAGCAAAGTTTTCAGCCTCATCAGCGTTATTCAGCACATACCAAGTAAGTTGGTCATATTCGTGTTGCATTAATGTTCTATGTTCATTCTTCCCTACTAGGCGAACACTATGGTTAAAAACAGATTTTTCAACTTCTTTAATTCTACCACCCATAATGGATCTCGTTTTACGATCAGGAATGTATCTTGATCAAAATGCAAATGCTTCCGTAGCAATGTATGCCTCTGCAATGCAAGCCTCTACTCTAGCCTTGTTCCTGATAGTACCCTTGAAAGTGCAAAGTCGACGTTCTATAGGGTACATCCATCCGTACGGTACGGGACCTCTATAAAGTGCATCTTCAGTCAGATGAATAGCCAAATGCACCATCACATCAAAGAATGTTGGTGGATATATCAGCTCAAGCTTGCACATGATTTCTTCTATGTCCGTCTGAAGACGCGCTACAACTCTTCTGTCCAGAGTTTTGCTACAGATTTACCTAAAGAACTTTCCCAACTCTACAAGCACGTCGTACAAATCCTTGTTCACTAAACTTTTAACGCCAAGAGCTAAAATCCTTTGTAGTAGGATGTGGCAATCGTGAGTTTTCAACCCTTGGAGCTTGTTCCCCTCTGCAATGATACAATTTCCAATGTTGGAAGCAAATCTAGATGGGAACTTCACACCTCGGAGGAAGTCACAAAATAGTACCCTTTTATTCATCGGAAAGGTAAATTCTGCACCTCGAAATTTGTAATGTTTTTCACCCCCTTATCAACTGTATCTTCATGATGCAGCTACAAGTTGTTGTTAATGTTGAGTCTTTGGCAGTCAAGTCTAGCATTATAGCTATCTTTTGTCTTAGATGGAATATTGAGTAATGTGCCTATAATGTTGTCACATATATTTTTCTCCATGTGCATGACATCAATATTATGTCGAAGTGTCTTACCAACCCAATAGGGCAAGTCCCATAGAGTGGATAGGCGCTTATAAAATATTCTTGGTTCCTTTTCCTTCCCTTGGGAATCTGTTGCTACTTCTTCCGCTCTCTTCCTTTTGGATGCTGCTCCTATTATCGGTGCATCTTCTGTATTCTTTCTTTTACCTCGTCTAGCAGCTGGTTGTTTTCCTGGTTTGACATTTATGACCTTTTGTAAATGCACCTGCAACTCAGCTGCAGTGAACTTTTGTGGTGCAGTGCCATATTCAGTCCTCTTTCCATAGAACTGCAAAAAAATTCAAGTTTTTCTGGAATTTGTGGCCTTGAGGAAGAAAAACCCGGTGGCCAAGGAAACCAATCTTATTTTGTAGCCTAACTGTGACCTGTTTTGTCTCCCAAGGAACACATGCGTTATAACCTGATGTCACTCTGCCTGACATAGTGCCAAGAGCTAGAAAATCATGGGTGCAGAATAACACAACAGCACGCATAGGGAACTTGGCATCTTCATGGTTGCTGGCACGGATATCAGGAGTCATGACACCCTTCCATAGTTCCTGCAAGTCTCGTATAAGAGGCTGCATGAACAGATCAAAATCCTTCCCAGGTGATTTGGAACCTGGGATGAGTAAACCCAACAAGTAGTTCGACTGATCAGTGCATGCCTAGGGAGGCAGGTTGTAAATTGTTACTAGTACTGGCCACTGAAGGGTTCGCAGCATAGAAAATAAAAAAATATATCCTATGATGGGAACTATACGCCAAGATCTATCTACTAGTTACCCTCGAAGATAACAAAGCTTTGTTAACAAGATGCAAGTCGTGGATGACGTAGTCCTACACTTGCTGATCTCAAGATCATGATGAAGTCCAGCAGGTCCGGCTCCAGCACGTCCTTCAGATCCAGCTCCAACAAGTCCAGCACCACCTAGTCCAAAAGAGGTGCATCCGTGATCGCACACACGTCCGCTACCCCGACAACCTCCGTCCATCGCTCCAGCAAAGCAGCGCAAGCAGCAACTCCTTTCCAGATAAAGCCACCGGGAATATGTATCTCGCTAATTCGAGACCATGGGGGAATAATACTAGAGGGGGAGAGAGATCCTTCACGAGGAGGTGTGAGGAAGAAGTCTTGTGATGGGGGCCTTTTATAGGAGGAGGGGGGTGCCCCTCCCCATGGCCGACGCCTAAGGGGTGACCCCTCACCTCCTCATTCATGTGGTGGTAACTCCCTCATAAATTTGCACCTTCACATTCTCTTTTAAAGTCCCCACTTTAAATGCATTAAATTTTTCCAAGATTAATGCTCTCTCATTTAATAAAACTCTTTTATTAGTTTTATTCAGAATTTTGTTAATTACTTTAATTAACAAACATTTAGATAAAACCCCCTGCAACATTTCAATATTACACGCAGTACCACTTTCAGCAATATCACCCGAAAGAGTTTTGGTGTCTATTGAAATAATTCCAGCGCTTTCTTAAATCTTTATCTGAAACATATTTGCTCCAAATGGTGTCATTGTCCCTTAAGTGTGTCACCCTACGATTCGCGAATAATGCAGACATGATCGAGACCCCTCTCAGATCAATAATCAGAAGCGGGACCTAGAGATCCATACTGACTCCTACACATTCAACGATGACTTCTGTGATCCTGAGAACCTTTAACACTAGTAACTAAATCCCTTTGTCTCATGATATAATACATGTCCGAGATTCAATCATCGTTATCCAAATACCTAGTTTGATCTCGTTACCGACATGCACTTTTTTCTCGTTCCCGTGATATAACATTCTAGTGATCACATCACTTGCTTGCAAGCTATTTCAATGTGATATCACCGAGACGGCCCAGAGTATATCCATCCGTCATCGGGATGGACAAATCCCACTCTTGATCCATGAGCCTCAACATAACACCTTCGTAGCACTGAACCCACATTTATAGGCACCCTGTTACGTTGTGACGTTTGATGTTATCAAGACACTCTTCCGGTGTTAGCAATTAACATGATCTCATGGTCTAAGGACTAAGATTACTTCGTATGATGTTATAGCAATATAAACATAATGACTCTGATCGTAATGCTATACTCCGGATGAATGTTCATCACATCATTCCACCAATGTTGTGACCTCGTTATTAACAACATCCAATGTCCATGATCAGGAAACCTTGATCATCTTGTTAATCAACGAGCTAGTTTGTATGAGAGGCATTACTAGGAACTTTGTATTTTGTTTATTAAACACACGTGTATTAACGTTTCCATTTAATACAATTATAGCATGCAAAATAAACATTTATCATAAACAAGGAATAAGATAATAACCACTTTATTATTGCCTCTCGGGCATATTCCCTTCAGTCTCCCACTTGCACTAGAGTCAATAATCTAGTTTGAAAAACTTTGCGTATTGAACACCTATGGCTTCCTGGTGTTGCATATACGCGATGGCTAGTGGTTAACATAATCTCCGGATCTGACAGTTTCAAGTCTATGTGTATTTCCATGTCTTTGCGTTTCTAGGAATCACTCATTCTCAAATGAGATGGAATTATATAAATTTGGGCCTTTGGTGAGACCTTTAGTTTGTTCAGGTTAAAATATGTTGATATTATTTTCATACAATATATCTTCATAGTATTAGCCCACTTTGAACCACACCTAGTTTGATAACAAACTACTTAACACAAATGCCCTCCTTTGCTGCTACTATAGTAGTCATATATTTAGCCTTTTGTTCTAGTATCCGTAACAATGTTTCAACTTTGGAACTTATCCAAATCCATCATGGAACATCATTTCCATTACATTGTGCCACCCATAGTCTAAATTCAGATAAATTTAATTTGTATCTTGTGAAAAAACTGGTATCAGTGTAACACTTTACAATGAACCATCTTTAACTATTTGTCACTTATACATGATATATTCTTAGTTCTTACAAAGCTCATAAGAATATCTTTACTATCGTCCAATGATCAGCTTATGAATCATTCTGGTATGTTCTCATAACATTTAGAGCATAGGACATATCTGGATATATACATATCATTGTATAATCGATCAAAATCTTCATGTTATTTTACTCACCAATTGTTGAAACACTTGAATCTTGATACAATCCTTTCCATGCAGCAAGAACGTTTCTTGTTGTTGCCATATTGAACCCTTTCAATATCTCATATATGTATGTCTGGCACAACTATATTAGTGCCTCAATCTATCCATATAGATATTGATGCCAAATATTCCGCGTTTGCCCAAGTCTTTCATCGAAATCTTATTTTAATGAAATTCTTAACTTGTGCCAATACAAGATACATCATTTCCAATCAACAATATGTTCTCTACATAATGTATTGGAAATATGTCTCAGCGCTCCCACTTAATTTCATGCAAATGCAAGCATCTTCATTATCTCTGATGAATTTAAACTCTTTTAACAGTTTCATCATGGTGAAGATTCCAACTCCGCTATGATTACTTCAACTATTGAATTTTGTATGCCCTTTTAGTACCCTTTGAATTAACAAAACCCTTCGGACCGTGTCGTGTACACATCCTAGGTAACCATTCTATTAGAAGAACCTTGTTTTGTTATTCAACTACCATATACCAAATTATATGTAGTGGTTGCTACATTAATTTGTCAAGACTAAATATCGCTATGAAAGATCAAATCTTGTCATAGTCAACTCCTTGAACATTGTTGTAAACTTATTTTCGACATGTCTACTATTTCATAGATGTTAAACATCCATGTCTATTTCTTTATAGATCCAAACACGACCGATAGGCTTCATGCCTTTCCGGAGGGTCTTCCAAGTTCAGAAACTTGGTTTCTCGTGTATGGATACTATCATGGATTCTATGACTTCTAGTCATTTTATGGAGTCAGTGCCCATCATCGCTTCTTTTCATGTAGTCGGTTTATCATTGTCAAAACAATAACGACTTGCTTATCAAATCACAATATTTCATTCTTACCGACCCATACGGTTCAATAGGAACTCTAATCTCCGAGATCACAACCTTTGTAATCACGGGAGCCATGAGCATTGTGGCCGCCACCGGGACACTTTCCGGAGCTGTGCTACTTAGCACATATAGCTAAGGTTCAAGAATCTTATGAAAGTTCTATTATCCTCCCACTTAACTTTTCGCGAAAAATTCCTTCTCAAGAAACTTGACGTTCCAAGCGACAAACTCTTTTGTCCTTGGTGTTATGGAGGAATTCCCAACAAATTATTTGGGATAACCTACAAAGACGTGCTTATCCGACTTTGGTTGTAAGTATTTTACTTATGCATAACATACCAAAATTTAAGAAAAGACAATTCATGTTTTATCCCAAACCATAACTTATATGCTGTCATTTCAACAGATCACGATGGTGCTCTTTTTAGTGTAAAAGCGGTAGTCTCTAAAGCTTCAATCCTTAAACCATAATGGCAGTTTTATAAATGACAACCTTGATCTTACCATGTCAAACATGGTTTGATTTCATCTCTCGAATATGCCATACTCCTATGGTTTACCGGAAAACACAAATCATGGAACAATTCCTCAAATCTTAAGTGTTTTGCTAAACATGTAACTCAAATATCTTCCTTTATGATCAAATCATAAACTCTTTTATTTTCTTGTTACAATGATTTTCACTTCATCTTGAAAGTCTTTGAACAATTTTCAAATGTTTCGTACTTCTTCCTTATTAAGTAAATATATAGATATATTCACTCAAATTTCTGGAGAAAGCATATAAAGCAAAAAGATCCATCGCATATGGCTACATATAATGGACTATATACATCAATATGTATAATATCCAATAAGTTAGTCATCCGTTCCTCTTTGGCCTATGGACAGAGTTTCAATTATCTCGAGGAAAGTCCCACAAGCATCAATTGATCAAAATCAAAGACTCCAAAAATCCATCAACATGGAGTTTCTTCATGTTTTCTTTCCAATATAATTTAAACAGCGATGTCACTTCATAAATGATCTTTCAATCATTTGTCTTGCGAGATTTTAGCAATAGTGTTTATGGATGTGATTTCTCCCACTAGACTTGTAAAAGTTCATCCATCCTTTATGGAATACGATAATTATTTGAACAACCATTGTTCTCGTAATACCGGAACAAAATAACAATTATTAAAACAAATCTTGAAGGCTAGGTTTGATGACAACAAAAAAACACAATAACACTTTATTTGTTTTCGATGAACATCATCACTTATTCTCTTGCTAGTTACTTAGGCCATTGCAGTTCATGAATCATGTTGTCCTGTATGACACTTCATACCAACCAATTCGGTATCCAATACCGGTATCCAATACCTCAGAATCACATTGTTTAACAAGCAAGGAATACAACCATAACATGTATATCTTCTATATACCTAAGTTCGACATCTCCAACATTTTCTTTTCTGCCAAATATTTTATAGATTCTCTTTCAACAATTCCTTTTCTTTTAAAAGAATCTATCAACATCAATAGTGGTGTCATTCACATGACACATAGTACAAAGTGTATATAGTCAAATACTAATACCTTTGATCTTGCACTTTGAAGTGGATCACCATCATCAAATGTTTGGTGTTCTTTCAAAAATCCATTCTTTAGTAATATATTAGTGTAGTAAACATTTTACTTACATCTTCTATTCATCCTTATCATGACAACTTTCATGATCAAACTACTATAGCCTGTAAGGAAGAATCGCGAGTATAATGTTAGTTCCCGAAACCTTTTTGGGAGATCCAGATGCTTAGCATCTCCATCCTACACAAATTCTCATACAATATGAGAACATGTGTTTTGCTAAATTATACTCTATCATAATGCAACCAAAAACATTGTTTCAGATATCACAATATCTTTCACACATGATGGTTTCTGAAACAATTTTTAGATCCTATATAATCTTGATATTAAAACAACTTTTGAATATCAATAATCATGGAGGCAAACATGATACTTTAGATACTAACATTGGAATTCTTACTCTTGATTTAATACTACTTATTGAACTTCATGGAGTAAATAGAGTTTGCTAAAAGTTTGCAATAGGACTTATAAACTTTAAATTGACATTCAAAAAAATACGATACCAGTTCGTGAAGTAAATATCCAGAATTCTATAGTTCTATTATCTCAATTAAAACTAAGCATAAGGTGGTGAACAGATGCCAATGACTACAACAAATTATGAAAATTCACTTTGATTTAGTTTATGCAAACTGAGTTCGACTAATCCAAATTAGAAATGAACTCGCACTAAAAAACGACATCCCTCGTGCCTTTTTGGTGATTACATGAACCAAATCCACTACACCAAGTCCGATCATCACGTGAGTCGGTGTCGCTTCAAAAGCTAGCATCAATATGGGCATCATATCAACTATATGACTCATGCTTAACCTTTTGGTCCGTGTTCCGAGGCCATGTCTGTACATGCTAGGCTCGCCAAGTAAGAACCTTAGTATTCGCGTGTGTAAAACTGTCTTACACACATTTTATGAAAGCGTAGAGTCAAGTACACCCGATCATAACGTGATGCTCGAAATACGATCCATAGAACAGTGCATACTTAAGGAAGAACTCATTTTATCTTAATATTTAAATGAGGGATCATCTTATAATGCTACTAAAACGCCAAACTAACAATATAAGATGCAAACATCTAATGTGTAAAGTGAGATGATATGGTCCATGCATTTGATCTCTATCATTTGCATCGTGGTATGATCTCTATCATTCCTTTGTGTGTAAGTCCAAGGTCTATGTAACTTACACGTTGAGTGTGTTGTAAGAGTATCTATCATACATCTACTTACAACAATACCATATCAAGACGCTAGCCCAACAACAATCTAAACTAGACGCCTCTAATTTATCCATTGCAAGTTTTACATGGCTTAGGGCTTTCAGAGATAGAACCGTTCTTACCTACGAACATGAAACCACAGCGAGGATAACTAAGTTATTAGCAACTCGTTGTAAATCAGATATTGACTATAGTAGGAGAGACAAACACCTGCTAGCCACTTCATCCCACTATGCCACCAATATCCAAAGTACATATAAACCAATAACATGATCATCACCGCCCACATACTCTTATGTGTTCTACCCATGCAAAGCACCTACGCATAGATCAGGCTCTGATACCACTGAAGGGTTCGCAGCATAGAAAACAAAAAAATCCTACGATGGGAACTATACGCCAAGATCTATCTACTAGATACAAGCAACGGGTGGATATACATCCATGGATAACATACCCTCGAAGACAACAAAGCTTTGTTAACGAGATGGAACTCGTGGATGATGTAGTCGTACACTTGCCGATCTAGATCGTGATGAAGTCCAGCAGGTCCGGCTCTAGCACGTCCTTCAGATCCAGCTCCAGCAAGTCTAGCACCACCTAGTCCAACACCGCAAAGAAGCGGTGCATCCGTGGTCGCACACACGTCCGGTACCCAGACAACCTTCGTCCCTCACTCCAGGAAAGCAGCGGAAGCAGCAACTCCTTTCCAGATAAAGCCACCGGGAACATGTATCTCGCTAATCTGAGACCATGGAGGAATAATACTAGAGGGGGAGAGAGATCCTTCACGAGGAGGTGTGAGGAAGAAGGGGTGTGAGGGGGTCCTTTTATAGGAGGAGGGGGGTGCCCCTCCCCATGGATGGCGCCCAAGTGTGACCCCTCACCTCCTCATTCATGTGGTGGTAACTCCCTCCACATAAATTTGCCCTTCACATTCTCTTTTAAAGTCTCAACTTTAAATGCATTAAATTTTCCAAGATTAATGCTCTCTCATTTAATAAAACTCTTTTATTAATTTTATTCAGAATTTTGTTTATTACTTTAATTAACAAACATTCAGATAAACCCTGCAACATTTCAATATTACATGCTGAACCAATTTCAGCAATATCACCCGAAACAGTTTCGGTGTCTATTGAAATAATTCCAGCACTTTCTTAAATCTTTATCTGAAACATATTTCCTCCAAATGGTGTCGGTATCCCTTAAGTGTGTCACCCTACGGTTCGCGAATAATGCAGAGGTGATCGAGACCCCTCTCAAATCAATAATCAGAAGCGGGACCTGGAGATCCATACTGACTCCTACACATTCAACGATGACTTCTGTGATCGTGAGAACCTTTAACGCTAGGAACTAAATCCCTTTGTCTCATGATATAATACATGTCCAAGATTCGATCATCGGTATCCAAATACCTAGTTTGATCTCGTTACCGACATGCACTCTTTTCTCGTTCCCGTGATATAACATTCTAGTGATCACATCAGTTGCTTGCAAGCTATTTCAATGTGATATCACCGAGAGGGCCCAGAGTATATCTAACCGTCATTGGGATGGACAAATCCCACTCTTGATCCATGAGCCTCAACATAACACCTTCGTAGCACTGAACCCACCTTTCTAGTCACCCTGTTACGGTGTGATATTTGATGTTAACAAGATACTATTCCGGTGTTATCAATTAACATGATCTCATGGTCTAAGGACTAAGATTACTTCGTATGATGTTATAGCAATATAAACATAATGACTCTGATCGTAATGCTATACTTCGGATGAATGTTGATCACATCATTCCACCAATGTTGTGACCTCTTTATTAACAACATCCAATGTCCATGATCAGGAAACCTTGATCGTCTTGTTAATCAACGAGCTAGCTTATATGAGAGACATTACTAGGAACTTTGTATTTTGTTTATTAAACACACATGTATTAATGTTTCCATTTAATACAAATATAGCATGCAAAATAAACATTTATCATAAACAAGGAATAAGATAATAACCACTTTATTATTGCCTCTTACGCATATTCCCTTCAGCCACATGTTGTACAAGTTACTCATGTTGCCAAATGGGTTAAATCCATCTGTAGGTAGGCCAAGTCTCAGGTTCCTTGGATCCGTTGCAAATCCTGGATGTCTAAGTAAGTAATCGTCTGGCTTGAGAATCTCTTTGTGCCATCTTGTTTCCTTAGATGTTTGTTCTGACAGAAACAACCTCTTCAATCTATCTATAATTGAAAAATATCTCAGAACCTTACAAGGATCCTTCTTCTTTTTATCACCATTTTTCCATCTTGATTCATACATATTGGGCATTCATCGAGGTTTTCATAATCCTCCCAGAACAATACATAGTTATTTGGACCAAAATGGATCTTCTCATATGATAGTCCAAGTACCTTGATGTACTGTTTCATCTCATAAAAGGATTTTGGAAGTCCTTCCCTAGGGATTGACTCACTGTACACCTTAATCACTGAATCGAAAGCTTGGTTGGTAATCTTGTTGAACGACTTCTCCTTTAGTAATTTCATTACCAGTTCGAATCTTGAGATACCAGAATCAGGGTCCACTGAGCACTTGGCATCTTCTATCAGGTTAGAAAAAGTGATATTTTAAGAGAAGGAGTGCCTTTTGCTTGTAGTGGGGTACAGGTCCCTTAACAAACCATAAAGGTCCTCATCCTCGATTTTATGAGCTTCAGGCGGATCAGAATCAACTAGAGAATCAAGAACAGGATGATCATATGGTGCACCATGTTTAGTCCACCTAATATATGTGCGTTGCATCCCATTAATGAAAGTATGGTCTGCGACTCTTCTTTGACTCAGCTTTTAATAATTAAGGCATTATCGGCATGGGCAAAACACATCCGAGTCGCCGTTATGCTATCTAACAAACATCATGAATTCATTAACATCTTCCCAATATGAAGGTGTTGTTTTTTCCATTCAGTATCCAATATTTGTCCATCTGTTGAGGATAGAGATGGTCAGAAGCTTTCAAGATATTTCACCAAACAGGTTGATTACAGATCTAATTAAGCCAAGATATCTGAGCAACCTGATTGAATATAGAACTATAAATGCCACGTAATTTTATCTTATTTTAGAAATTGAGTGCAGAACTATGATACATATTTTAGAGAACTGATCGACCGAGCACAAAATGACAACCAATTTGAACTAACATATCAAGTGGTGAACAGTGTCAGACAAGCAGATCGAGTACGAAACTACTTAAAGGGAATGATTGAGCGAACTAAGGATATTATAAGCGTACCATGGGGATCGACCAGTTGACCGCCAGCCTGTGTGGGTCTCGAAAAGAATGGCACGGCTAGAAATGGTGTCAGTCCTTCCTGGCTGATAGACGGAGTGTGAATGTTTTGGTGCGCGGCTTGTGGCTTTGACCGCCTGCGCGTCTCCATAAGAATGGCGCAAAGAGACAGTAGCTGGCTGCTGGAGTGAAGGCGTGAGTTGGAATGCGCGAGTGGGAAAGTTTTGGCGCGTGCGGGGTATGTGTCCTGGTTGTCAGCAATTTTCACGCGAAAATATCGGCCAAAATTTTCTCCCTCGTTTTTTCTTCCTTGTTGAGGTCTAGAATTTTTATTACTGAGCCCATGAAATTATCCTATCAGGCCAAATCATAGCCCAAAACCTTCAATTCAGCCTTTTCATTATCTTGTGGACGCTGACCATAGCGTATTTAGGTTGGAGTAAGCCCATGAATAATAGGGCATCCGCCCCCAGTAATCCCAGAATATTTTTAATTCGGCCTTTATGGTCATCCCCTTCCCCAACCCCCCCCCCCCTAGAAAAAGCTCCACCTACCTATGTTGTTTTGTTGAAACTACTACATTACTAGTAAGTTCCATGTACCCTGCACGTGAGAACCAAGTAATAGACATATGACATATCATCACTATATAAAATTATAATAGATAATTTTCAAAAAAAATAATTTGATCGACATCTATATAGTATGTGTGTATATTTGGTCCATTACTTTGTACCATGTATATTTAGACCTAGCAACGGACCGATGTCAAAACAGCGGACGGGGCTAAAAAAAAGTCTATTGTTTGTATGTTTCATTTATAGAGAGGCTGACACGTGGGACCCAGCATCGCGGCCTTATAGAGATGCTACATCGAGCAAAATGGCCATGTTCGAAATAGGGAGGCACGAGCGAGAAAAAATTCTAGCATGGTGAGAGGCTAACATGGAGGTCCCAGCAACGTTATCAAGTTCGACCCGAAAAACAATCCAATATATACACATGCCTTTCCGAGGTCAGGGAATTATTATTTTTAGCGTATGGTCAGGGAACTGCTAAGCACAAGCTAGTGAAATTTGAGAAAGGATCCCATGGAGCATAGGCAGGAACATTATAATTTAGCCTTGTCAGGGTCAAGGGACTGCTTAGCACAACCCAGTGAAATTTAAGAAAGGATCCCATGGAGTATAGCGCATGTAGATGGACTGTAACACCCTTGAATCGGCCCTAGGCAATTTTTAGCGATTCCCGCCAAACCCGCATAGAAACGATTCAAAGATGCCCACCAGGCACTTGCGTGTGGGTGGAAAATGAAGTAATATCATTACACATTAATCCACAATTGAACCCACGGAACATATATATATACAACACGACTCCATGAGTCAAGAATACAGATATACAATGGAAAGATCCAAATCACCTTGAAAACGATACAACATCCGAGTATGGACAAGATGCAAATTGGGCTAAGATCCCTGAAGAATAACCAATGGCGTCCATAACCCTGCCCAGGCCAAGCCAGAAGGGTAACCCTACTAAAGACGTCGAAGTCATACCTGTTTAACAAAAGGGGTACCGACAAACGGAAAAGGAAAAAGGGAGTGGTCAGTACTGAGGCCAGTACATGGCGAGGCTAGAATTTGGAGGCTCTCGCCTACATAGGTACGGTGGACTGAAGCGGCAGCGAAGCATGCACTAAACAACCTATAGAGACTCGATAAATTGTGGGCTATTAGAGAGAGATAAGAAAGACCTATTCGGAACCAACCTGATACTAACACCAAACATACACATCCTGGTATATCCCCCTCGAAACCAAACGAGGAAGTCCCCCGAGTAACTCACACAGTTGGCAGTTTTATTCATTCCTTTATAGTTGCAGCACTTACTAGTCAGATATAGATAGCATGAGTCATCCCGATATCATAAGCAATGGGCAGTTTTAGTTAACCATTCCATTGTAGTTGCAATACTTACTAGTTAGGTATAATTAGCATGATACATCCCAACTCCAGTAGTTGTTGGCACTTTTATTTACTCATTCCGTTGTAGTGAAACTGATTACTAGACATGTCAAAGTCAAATTATAGCACTACTTTAGTTATAGTTGTCTATGATCGAGATACTCTGCTCCAAGTCGTCCATAACCACAGACACAACTTTAAGAAAGATTTACCCTGTAGGGGTGCATAAATAGCAACACACACACGATCAACCTCGGGAAGAACCAAACAAAAAGCAACGAGGCCTCACGACAAAGCATTCAAAGGATTCATCAATCATTTCAGGGGCCACCCCACTAAGGTACCCGCAACGAATTTGGCCGGCTGATAGACAGACCCAGGACTTGTGTAGACGGCAGTAAACGACTGGGAACCCAAAAGTGTGACTGGGCTTGTCGATACAGCGAAAACGTGTCATGATCCAAAACAGTACAGGTTCTCCACGCACAATCATAAATAAAGCAGTAAAGCATGTCATAGGTACATGATAGTAATAAAGCCCCAAACTAGTTTGTGGCCCCAAGAAATAAAGTGCGAGTCATGCTCAGGCAAAGGGGAATTCATAGAGTCTCCCGTATGTGGATAGTGTGAATAGTCAAGGAACATGTATCAAGTACTCGGGGCCTACGGGACACAAGTGAGCGTGGAAGAACCAAATATTAGCTATTTTCCACTAGTTCCTCTGCATTAGTTATATCTATTCCCAACATTTTAATTATCAGTTGAAATTAAAGTCATGATCATCTCCACCATTAAGCATGTGCCAACCTTCCAACAACAGTGGAACAACAACGACGCGAAGCAGCACCTGAGCAAGCAACTACGACTCGCAAGGCCAACTATCTATCAAACAATAGGCTATAGGATGTGTCCAAGGCAATATAGAGGGGCTTGTTCGTCTGCGGTACCAAAGTTGGCAGGCCAGCGCATGGCGGTACCTAAGTTGCCTGAAATTACCGCGTTTCGAAAAGTTGGGCCGCCAACTACCGAGAGGGGCCATTTCGATGCAAACTCGTCTCACCCCTACCAAATCCAAACATGCCGTGAAACTGCACCGTGAAGTAGATGGTCGGGACCCTCATGTCAGTAATATTTCTGTGATGCAAGCGCCAACACGGCAACCACGTAGGAGAAACGAGATACTAAAGGAGCATCGTGCGTTGACCAAATTCACAAATCCACCCCCTCCCTCCTTTCGCATGAACCCTAGCACCGGCGGCGTCGAAATCCCCTCTCTAACCAGAATGATCTCTTCGGGCATTTGACTTCCCGTGCGAAGTTGCTGTGCCTACTCGCTGCTACCGAGCTTTAATGCCGAATGCCCAGCTAGCCATTGCGACGATCTAGCCCGCCTCTACTGCCGACGAGCTGAGCAGCGCGGAGGATGGCAGATCCATTTGCCGATGAAGAAGTACTTCTGGCTAATTTTGGGTGAGGTACTCTTCTCTTTGCTATTCACACTACCTATAACTGCTAGCTGGTTATTGGCATTACAAAGATATATCGAACATAGAATTGTTTGCTAGCACGACGCTGACAAACAATTCTTATATTTTGTCTCCAATTTTCTGTGAACTAGGATCTCCGCTGAACCCAACTACACGGTTCTGGTCACCATCTGCGGCTACCTCATTAAATTAGCACATGGGAAGAGAACGTGGAAATAGGCTCAGAATCTGAAGATGGAAGTAGCGCATGTGGAGTTATGCACTATCCCTGGTTTGGTTGTTGCTGTGCGTGAACTTGCTGAAATGGGGCCAAAGCAGACTGCACGGTTCAGCCTCCTTGATGAACGAGGCTTCAAGGTTCCTATAGCGTGTGAAAGTCAACTAATTCGGTTGATGAAACAGCATGTTAGGCTTCGCGTGGTTATGCTGGTGTGTAACATAGTGGATGAGGAAGCTCCTACTACTAGGAGTCGCCCGGCTATAATTAGACATGGAGGTCTAACTCGAACCCCTGCTGTTGTTGAGAAAAATGTGGTTCCTCGTCCGTGACATGCTTCTGTCAGGCAACCTCCTTGTAGGAGTCCCCGTATTGCCTTTGTGGAAAACTCTGCTCTGGAATCTGCTGGTACTGGTCGTCCCCTTCCCCGTGCCCGTGTTGCTGCGGCTGCTGCTCACCCAATCCATGCCGCTGTTGAGCAAACTAAGGCGTCCGGAGGCTGCCCCGCTGTTCTTGCCAAGACCGCCGCCTTGTGTGCTGCTCCTCCTCAAAACCGTCCTCAAGTTGTGTAAACCGTGCTCTGGAATCTGCTGGTACTGGTCATCCTCGTGTTGTTGTTGATCTGGACGCTGCTGACCCAATCCCTGCCGCTGTAGAGCAAAACAAGGCTTCCAGAGGCTGCCCCACTATTGTTGCAAAGACTGAACCATTCTCTCCTCCTCGAACCCGTGCTCGGTTTCAGCGAGCTGCTGGTGTGAAGCCAACTCATGGTCTGGACTCTGCTAGCACTCGAAACACTTCTGTTGTGGGAACTGCTCCTGATCGTCAAGGTGGCATGGTAGCAACTGATCCTATTGTGGCTACCGTTAGAAGGGGCCCTGCCTGTCCACCATGTAATGTAGCTCCCGCTGCTAAGGGCCCTCGCCTTGCTCCTGGTCATGGTACTTCCACCGAGGTTGATCCAGCTAATGATGACGCTGGTGATGGTGGCGGCTGCATTGGGGCTGGGTCTGATGGTGCCGCTCAATTTCTCGAACCTTTCGGAGGTTTCTATCCTGAAGAACCTGATGATGGCAAAGTAATCGTTCGTATCGGTGTCGCGGATTATACTGCAAAATTAGATGATGGCACAGAAAAATTCTATGATGAGTTTGAGGTTATCCTTGGCAGATACGACCCTGAAGTGGTAGAGCTATCTGACCTGATGGCATCGTTATGTGTGAAGGTGCTGTGGGGGTCCTCCCAGGAAGCACATTTGTTATATTATGGTTACAAGAGCAAAAAGGCTATCGAAGTGAAAGATACTAGGGATTTAGTCGTACTGTTTACAAGGAAACATTATAGAGGTGAAGTTTACTTCCACTTGGTAGTGCTCATGGTTGGAGAGATATTGGAACTCGACAATAGAGATGATTGACTTTTAGAAGGCAGGGGTGACCTGATCCATGGCATCACTGGAGCTGATGCGACTGAGGGTCGCTTCGAACAGAGGAGAGTCTTACAGAGGACCGTCATAAAGAGGAGTAGGAAGAGCATCCCCAGAAAGGGCACCCCGAAGAAGAACGTCACCAAGGAGACCATGCCAGAGAAGAGGACGCCCAAGATCGCACGACAAAAGACACCACGTCGCAGAGTACACCCCTGAGATCCAGTAAAAATGCCACACCGAACGGTAGCAGCAAAAACGCTAAGAGGGCTAGCACGGTGGTGAACACTCCCAGGAGTGGTAGCAAAGAGGCGAAGATGGCCAGCACGGAGGCTACCACACCCAATGGGAGCAGAAAAAACACTAATTTGGAGCGGAACACGCCGCTGTCAGGGAATTATTCTAGCACGAAGGAGAACACGCCCAATAGTAGTAGTAAAAGGGCTAATTTGGAGCGGAACACGCCACTGAGGATAGGCAATAATGCCAGCACGAAGGAGAACACGCCGAATCGTAGCAGCAAAAGGGCTAATTTGGAGCGGAACACGCTGCTGGGGTCAGGCAATAATGCCAGCACGAAGGAGAACACGCCCAATAGTAGCAGCAAAAGGGCTGATTCGAAGAAGAACACGCCGCAGAGGTCAGGCAATAATGCCAGCACCCTGTAGCCAACACCTGTGACGGGAGGCAGTAAGGAGATCACACCCAAGAGCGATAGCAAAAGACCTAGTTCGATGGGGAATGGAACGCGGATGTCAAGCCCTACTGATACCATCAGGAGAGATTACATCAGGAAGGAGGATGTACACAGGAAGAGCAAGCAGGTTTTGTACACTCAAGATGAAATTGACTTTGACTGCTATTTGTCCACTGAAGTACCTGGGATGCATGCAAATGTAAGACCACCCCATGTGGTTGCAGCAGAACCAACCGAGTGTCTTGGACCAATAGCTTCAGGATGCTGTACAACTTCAAGGTGGAGGTACAAGCTAGGTGTCCAGGGAGTGTTGTGGAGATTGACACCGAATCAGAAGGTGGTAAAATATATTTCAAAAGATTTTGCATGGCGCTTAAACCTTGCATCGATGGATTCAAGGGCGGCTGTAGGCCGTATCTGAGTGTAGATAGCACTGTCCTAACTGGCAAATGGAAAGGCTGCCTGCCATCTGCCACATCACTTGATGGTCACAACTGGATGTTCCCAGTGGCATTCGGGCTGTTTGAAATAGAAACGGAGGAAAACTGGGTCTGGTTTATGAGGCAGCTCAGGAGATCAATAGGCCACATGGATCCATTGGCTATATCCACGGATGCATGCAAAGGGCTGACGAATGCAGTGAAGGAGGTGTTCCCGTGAGCTGAAGGTAGAGAATGCCATGCCCATATGATGCTCAACTTGTACTCACACTACGCAGGCATCGTATTTCGTTACATGTTTCCTGCTACTAGAGTTTACAAACCTAGTAGCAGCGATTATTTCATGAGCAAGATTTTGCCGAAGCCCCTGAACTTCCAGAGTACTTAGCTATCCATGATTCGCAGCTATGGAAGAGGAGTCAATTCAACCCTGACATCAAAGTTGATTACATAAACAACAACCTTGCAGAATACCTGAATAACTGGGTAAAGGACATAAAAGCGTCTTGTTCATATCTTGATGGACAGCATACGTGGAATGATCATGAAGTTGTTAAACTAAGGAGAGAGATCGGTAGGAGACTTAGAGGACGTATGCTACCGCCAGTTGTACAACAATTGCATAAGAGAAGCTGAGGACTTGCTCATCTTAAGGTTCTACCATCAACCAGCAGAAGCTGTGAGGTGGTCAATATGTCCAAGAGTGGCAAAAGGGATGTTGTGAACATCCAGTTGCGAGAATGCACCTGCTTAGAGTGGCGGCATACCGGGAAACCTTGTGACCACGCCTTGGCCTTCTTGGTGAATAAAATAACTCTAGCACATTTGGATCAGTATTTGTCAGACTACTACTCTATGGAAAAGTTCAGAGCTGCGTGCGCTAGATCCGTCGAGCCATGTATAGACCCATCTCAGTGGCCTCAAGTCCAACTGTCTTTCGAGCTTTGCCAGCCAGTTAGAAAAAGGGGCAGAGGAAGACCCCAGGTGAATAGGTTTAAGAATTTTCTCGAGAAGAAGGGTTCGACTTTCTATGCTAGAAAGAAGGGCAAAAATAGATGCAAGACCTGCCATCTTATAGGCCATAGAGCAGTTGGATGTCCCCTTAATGCTCCCAAACCTAGGTATGAGATGGTACATTCACACAAAAAAATTGTTTATAGTCTGTAGATATAAGGTAGTAATCCATGTACTATTTTTTTTACAGGAAGCGCAAGGTAAGAAACAAGATAGCCGACTCAGTAATTTTGCTACAGGAAGAAAACCAAAACGAGTGGAGTGATGATGCTGGACAAGATTCTGGTGCCGATTGGCCTGACTTCCCTCGGCCCGGAGATGCAGGGTACATGAAGGTAAGAAAATTGGCACCCAGGAAGGGGAAGAAGGCAGGAGATGAAGAAGCTAGTGGACGTGAAGGAAAGAGGAAGAAAGTTGGCACCCAAGCAGAGAAAGAGGGCTAGCAGTGTAGCAGCATAATGATGTATTGAACTTGAACCTATATATGTAGTTCGGTTAAACTCTAGAGCTATGTGCGTGGAACTTGTCGGGCGAAACAATCTGCCTCTCTTACTCGGAGTATAATGTATCGCGACTTTAGGATTTGATATGGCCGAGGCCACTAGTTGAATCCAAAACTGTGACTGTGCCTCTACTATCTGAAAAATCGCGATAGCTGAGCAGTTAAATACTCTCCAAAATCGATGGGTGTTAGTGGCATAGACATGATTTATTTATAGGCACTTAATAAATCCCTGCTATTGGCATTACACTTATGATAAGTTTCTGGGCTGGAAAACAATTTATTAAGCTGGCCGCTACACTCCATGAAGCAGCAACTTATTTCAGCTGTTGGACAACGACATGGCAACATAAATTGCAAATGCAGCAGATAATGCCCAGATAATGAGGAAATTGTGTCCACTAGCTAGCCTAATCTTGAGCCCGTCTGTCTCACCACCTCCCTGCCCCTGCCTCCCCTACAACCTGGCAATGCTCTCGGATCTCTCGCTCCATCGCACGAATCTCCTCTTTCTTGTCCCACACAGCATCACTCAGATCCTGAACAAGCTCTCTGTGAAAACCTATCAGTGGCTTTTCGATCCACACAAACTTGTCACAACCAGTCCCCCTCCCTTCCTACGTAGAAGATCGAAGGAAACAAAAAATGAATTACATTATGCTTCCGGATCTGGGTTACCATTGTACCTACAGTAGGAACTTACCGCTCTGATGCTACAGTTGCTAAATTTTCCTGCAGTATTTTTGTCGGTCCATGAAATCCATCTCGGCATCTTCTCACCACACAAACACATCATATCGGGGTAGTAATCGTAGGGCGCCCTCCGGTACCTGGTGGGGGCACCTGCCTGACGGCGTTGAGCCGACCCTGATTCCGCCCGAGACGAACTGCCGAGCTGCGAGCCATGAGCGAGGGAGCGAGGGCGGAGGAAAGAGGAGCCTTTGGATGTCAGGGTAGTGGTGAAGCGTGATTTATCCCTACTTAATAACTCGGGCAGAATCCTACCATCCACATTCGGCTGACAGGTGGGGGACCTAGCGTGTGGACTTTCCAAAAAAAACTCGCACCTTCATGGTTCAAAAGCCCTGTCGCACGCATTGGACGAAATTTTTTGGTACCTTGCCCACGTACATATCACTGGGAGGTCTTGCTCAGGAACCAGACACGCCTGGCCCACAATCTTACTCCCTCCTAGGATCTTGTCATGGCTCGGGCCGGTAGATTCCATCCGCTCCACCGCTTCTGGTAGGGCTCGCCATGGCGGATCCACCCCAAGATCCTACCGTCGCAAGTATCAAATGGCCATGGTTTCTTGAGAGGAGCGATGATGCTACGTATGCAAGCTCGGCCCCTCCTACCTGTAGAAGGACTGATGCGGCGTCGAGCTCGAGCAGGAGCCGCCAGGCGCGACGACACTCGGTCCACGCCAACCCCTTCACCTTTGTCATTGTCGATTCCGATGTGGAGGGCGATGGGGACGAAGCTGTGCAGAATGCCATTGTTGCCTCCTTAGCGAAGGGCGAGCCACGGGTGGGAGTGGATGTCGCCGGGGAAGGGCACGGTGGTGTCACCAATCGAGGTGGACTCCGACGACAGCTATGTGATGTGGGTTTAGATGTTGTTTAGGATGGTTGCAATTTCGGTTGTGTTTAATGCGAGTACAATTATTGTAATGTGTTTGTCGAGCTATATTAAGAAATATATGCAATAGCAGCCGGTGAGTGCTTCCACTTTAGAAATTGTGTCTGTGCCATTTGCATGTTGCGTTACCAACATAGATTACTTGTAAACAATCCAACAAAATCATCAGATTACAACCATCGGACGGGAGTGGCGGGATGGAAGAGAAGTTGGGACAGTGGCTTCGAGGGGAAGGACACTGGCAGGTGGGGCCTCGGAACATGTGACACTGACATGCGGGAGCGGGAGCACACGGTATTGCCAGTCTGTCCAGAGCAAGCAGATTTGCAACGTGACACAGCAAGCTGATTGGACCAATATAATAACTCGTCGAAGTATTAAGGAGTACTGAAAACTACAACTGGGAGTACATTCGCACAACACGTATGCTCTAAGCACGTGATAAGCATCGCTTAGGTCTAACAGTAACGACAGCACAAGTACTACATTTTTTGTCGGTCTTCTTGATACAAATGTACAAATGCATCTGCCTGTCCGGTCCAGCACCGACAAGGTACTGAGATGGCACGCATAGGATCGACCTTAGGTCCACATACTCCACCTCCCACGGCGTCGGGCAGCTCGGCGGCTTGGCTAGCACAAGAATGCTATCCGACGACGGTGGCTGGGCGTTCTCCCCACATGCGCACCGTGTATACGGGCCAGGCGCACGAGACCGACCTGACGCATACGGCACCCCGACGGTGGGCCCGGCTCTGGTTCCCGGAACACCGGCGGTGATG